>JAWMRA010000078.1:147285597-147441293 GCA_035584735.1 Pseudotriccus pelzelni | reverse complement strand
GGCTGCCCCATCCGTGGAAGTGTCCAAGGCCAGGTTGGACAGGGCTTGGAGCAACCTGGTCAAGTGGAAGGTGTCCTTGCCCATGGCAGGGAATTGGAATGAGATGATCTTTAAGATCCCTTCCAACCCAACCCAACCCATTATGTGATTCTGTAAGTCTGGAGGTTGCTCGGTGGAAAAGAAGTTGCCTTCTGAAGAAAAGCTCTACAGAGAGTGGTGTCTGCAGAGGAGGGGCTTGAGGGCAAACACCTCAGTCCCCCAAGGAGGATGTGGTGTCACTGCCCTTGTGCCTTGCTTTCTTCACCTGTTCATTGGAAATGAGAACCGGAGGTGTGAGGTTCATAATATCAGTTTAATTAATCCTGTTCATTAATCCCCTGTCAAAGGGTGTTATGTCTAATAACTGCCTTTTCTTATTCCTTTTTTTTTTTTTTTGCCTTCCTTGTCTGTATGTGTTTATTGGCTGTTGACAGCAGCCAACTCGCCTGCTTTTAGAACATGTCACTTCAAGTCAGCATCTGCTCAGTGTTTCATTTTTAGCTCACGAACAGATCGGTCTTCAGACACAAATAAGTGATACCCCAACATCTGAATCTATTTCTGGAACAACATGCTGAGGAGTGAAGCTCCAAGAACATCTTTCACAGGGCTTGTTAAAAACAAATACAGATTATTTTTTCTCTCTCTCTCTCTTTCCCTTAAAGTCACACCAAGTTAGAGAGTATTGTTGTTGCTCCAGGCCAGCCTGATATTTAGAATGTATTTGTGCTCATCTCTACCATGATTAAACAATATCCACTTCCACACACACACATATGTTAATACCCCTCGCTGGTTTTATGTTAGATCTTGGGCAGATTTCTGAAGATTTCTTTCTCTAAATGTTGGAAATCATCCCTTGACCAATACCTACATGAATTACAGCCTGGTAATGTGTGCCAACTTCAACTGAGCACGCTGCACACGAGCAGAAGGGAGTGAAGCTGCTCCTGGTGGTCTCATTAGAGCTCTCCATGGCAGCTTGTACAGGTTTCTCTACTGACCTGAGAACCTTTGGTGCTGGCACATGTGGCTGCTTAAAGCAGACTGATGCAAAGCTCATCTGCAGTTTTTAAAAGAAGTAAAGATGAGAACAGAAAAAAGAGAGGCATCAGGGTAAAGCCAAGAAGAATGTTCCTGCAATTCTAATTTCTCTGTTTCAGTCACTCTCTACTTTTTCTGGGCTGGTATTTCTAGGTTAAGACCGGTGTCTTGATCAAACAGGTTAATAGGAGCTGAAAAACTCCAATTTCACCTGTGGTTCAGCTTCTTAGGTGGCTTAATCAAGACATGTAGCTGCTGAGTGTAGGAACTTCCACGTGCAAAATGAGGAACAGGCTGCCCAGGGCAGTGGCGGCATCACCATCCTTGGAAATGTTCAGAAACCATGGAGATGTGGTGCTTGTGGACATGGTCTAGTGGTGAGCTTGGCAGTGCTGGCTTAATGGTGGGACTTGATGATCTAACAAGTCCTTTCCAGCCTCAGCGATTCCAC
Source organism: Pseudotriccus pelzelni (assembly GCA_035584735.1). NCBI lineage: Eukaryota > Metazoa > Chordata > Aves > Passeriformes > Tyrannidae > Pseudotriccus > Pseudotriccus pelzelni. The sequence continues at coordinate 147,439,759 of JAWMRA010000078.1, read as the reverse complement.
GATTCTCTGACTACAGCTGTGACCCCAGGTGGCAGAATACAAACACATCGACGGGGCAAGTGACACCCAGATCATGAGGAACACGGAGGCACCACGGCAGCATCGCCTTCCTGATCAAGGCCTGTATTTATTCGTGTCAGTGATGACAATGTTCCTCTATTGCTTTGATTTGGCAAAGGACACAATAAAAAAGGCCTCAGCTCAAGACAGGGGCTTCCCAAATGTAGGAGCAGAGTCCAGTGTGTCTTGTCATGTTGACCAAAATACCCCACAGCATCTACTTTGTGTTGCTGTGCTCTACTGCCCATCAGTCACTCGTTGTGTCCCCCACCCCATCAATCAAATATTGTCTCTGAGTTACAGGTAATGTGAGATAAACAGTCTCCATCCCCCAGCAGGACCATCAGCATCCCACAATTCGTGGGCTCCTCTATCTGCCAGTTCTTGTGTGCTCTCCAGACTCCAGGTTATTCCTGGAAAGTGGACAAAGTAGCTCAGGATTTAAGGAATCGTATGAGGGGAAGGAAAAGGTAGCGGTAATGAAATCTTACATTTTTTTAGGTAGATCATCCCACACAGGAATATATAATTGCTCCTGATAGCAAAAGGAAGGATACAATGAACTTTCTGGGTCTTTGTTCCCCAAATGTTTGATGAGGGAACTGAATCAGTCCTAGAAACAGGAGACTGAGATAAAAGTAGGAAGGAGCCTTCTCTCCAGCTTTAACAGCATTTCTGTCCATGACATATGACCTGTGTCTGCCTTGCTCCTCCCTTTAGAGCTGATTTCAAAAAAACACTCAAGCAGGGGAAATTTCCAGAAGAGATTCAAGTTTGTGCGTCCATCTTCCTGTCAATTGGGAGTCACCTGTAGATCCACTGATCCTTCTGCTTCCCACCTTGAATCCCCAGGTATCTCCTGTGAGCTTCCCAACCTGACCATCCCATGTGGGAGGACAGAACGCATGAAAGAGGGAGATCATGTAAAATGCACCTGTTAATGGCAAATGTCAGCCATGGAGAAAGATGGGAAAGAAAACCCCTGCTCAAAATGCCCATTAAAATATGAAGAACAAGGCAAAGCTATTTTGCTATCCAGGGTTGATGTTAATTAAGTGATGACACAGACAAATGTTTTTTTCTTTGCTGGGTATTTAACTTTATGCAGGTCGATAGAAAGATATTATAGTCATCTGCTCCTTTGGAATACTGCATGGAAAGAATCAATTTGTCCATTCTTCTCTATATATCCTATTAAAACAAGTGAAAAAAACATCTTCCTAGGTTTTAATTGTCTTGGGTCACTTCATGAATATGTGCTTGTGTGTTTTGTTCTCAGGTGAAGCCTAGGAGTAAATAAATCCATCATATCCCTTAAAAATTTCGCTCAGCTTTTGTTAACCTCCCTGTGCTGCTGATTAATTTCAATTAACTCCATCTAAGATGATGAAACATTTAACAGATACAGGTGGCACACCATTGTTATTAATGCTGTCAAGGTTAATTGGAGTGTTGTTGCATTCTAATATTGCCTTGAATATGTCAGCCTCTTTCAAATCCAGATAAATAAGAACATGGATTGGATTGCAGAGAAGGTAATGAAATAGCATTTCAAACCGTGTCTCCAAGCACTTTTTTATCCTACCAACATTAATAATCTGAAAGGAGATCTTTATTTTCCTTTTTCTATTTCTTTCTGCTCCTGTTGTTTTCAAAGTAGTCTTTTTCCTTTTTAGACTCTTAGCAAACTGGAAGCTGGAGCTGCCTTGGAGCCCAATATTTTGAAGAAATACATTATTTCTTATATACTGATAATTTATAACAGATCCCCTCTCCTACTCTTGGTCTCCTACCAACTGTTAATAATTTTGCACTCTGTAAAAAATGAAATTTCTATTTTACACTTCTGTATGGACAGTCCATGCATACCTCATTTCACCTCCTCTGAGCACAACTGCATTCAAGGCCCATCTACCTCTAAGAACATACTTAAGTCTCCCAAAGTACATTGTTGCACACACAAAAAAAATTCAAAAGCAGGCTTAACAAGAGAAAGGCTTTTGAAAATGTTTATCTAGATGTGTATACACTTCAGGTTCCCTTTCATAAAAGAAGGGTGAAGAACAAGGGGAGGATTTTTCCAGGTGGAGATAATGCAGCCAAGGCCCAGGCTATTTGAAGGTTTTTTATGTTTTCAAAGGTCACAGTGCACAGTTGGCAGATGGGAAGGTTTCATTTTCTTTGTTTACTTACTATTAGCATGGCAGTTTTTTGGTTTTTTTTCTTTGCTTCTGTGAAGTTTTCTCAAAGAACTCAAAAACACGAGGGGTTTTTCTGCTACTCAAACAGACAATGTGGGAAGGGAAAAATTGGAATACAGTTACCATCTCTGAGCTGTAACAATCCTACCTGTTAAAAACATCAAAGTCTGTCCTTAAATCACCTAAGCTGCGGTTCATCATTTTTAAGCAGAATATGTCTTTCAAAATTTCACTAAAGAGAGAGATAAAAGGTGATCAATCAAGGAATATCAACTTTGCCAAAAGGAACGAAGCTGGTCCAAGATGTGGATCTCAGACAAAAGCCCAACTTTCCCTCAATGAGCCCTCAACCCAAAAGTTCTTTTATTGCAACCCATTTCATACCCGTTTCCCATTCAGTTTTCTATTTTGGTGGGATTAAAAAAAACATGGCGAGAAAAATGTAATTTATTTTTAAACCATAGGAATTTACTCCTTCTCCTTCAATGTATGTATTTAGTTGAGGTAGGAAGTGGAGTGTTATGAGCCTTCTTTGGTAGATTTGAATCTTGAAGATTTTATCAAAACTTGTCCCAGGTAGGTTCTGTCTGCCCCAGTGAACCCACATGCAATGACTGATAATATTTCACGATATGTCATGGGAATGGAAATAATCAGTTTTATCCTCTTTGCTTATCTTTCCTTCTCATAAGAAGCCTGAGAAAACAAGCCACTGGGATGTCCTTTGTCACGTGGATGCACTCCTTGCATCATTAGTTCAATTCCAGATTTACAAAGAAATCATCCCTCCTCTGAGGGCAGCAGGAGAAACACATGACCAGGGAATAACTCACAAATCCAGAGAAGGAGCTTATTTTCTATCATTTACATCTACCACAGCAATACTTGGGACAGGAAAAGATACCCCAGTAGAGATTAGTCCAAATGGCTGCTGCCTCAGTGACTAGAAAACTTAGGTACTATTTATTTTTTTGTTCTACTTCTCTCCATTAACTTGCAGTTTGCATCCACCACCTGATTCCAAGCTATGAAAGCCAAGGCCAGTGTCCTGCTGTGCACAGGCAGATTTTAAATAAAAAATAAAACCCAGAACTTAGGTCTGTAATTCTTCTTCAGAGAATCCGAGAAAGGCAGCAGCTCATAACTCCTGTCATTGACTGAGTTGTTGCCTCAAGAGAAGTTGTTGACCGCTCAGGGACAAGATCTCATCAATTAGCTGTTCAGAAAAGTCCTGAGTTTTAGAGTCACTGTCTCCTTTTTGCCACCAAGTCACTGAAAGAGAAACACACTGTGTGGAAGAAGCCTTGAAAGCTTTCCAGGATGTGATTAAAAGTCCTGCATAAGGCTGGGGTGTCACCAAGCTGTAAATCCCTGACTGATAAAATTATGGGAGTTTATGCCACGACAGCTCATCTAACAAAGTTTTCATTGGCGTTTTTCAGCTGGGAATCACAAACTCTAATTAAGCAGAGCTCACAAAGATGGATTGTTCCCTTGGACAGACAAGGCCACTCGACACAAGAGCAACCAAGCACAGGGACGTGTAGTGACAGGACAAGGGGGAATGGTCTCAAACTGAAAGAAAGTAGGTTTAGATAAGATTTTAGGAGGAAATTCTGTACTGTGAGAGTGGTGAGGCCCTGGCATAGGTTGCCCAGAGAAGCTGTGGCTGCCTCATCCCTGGAAGTGTCCAAGGCCAGGTTGGATGGGGCTTGGAGCAACCTGGGCTAGCGGAAGGTGTCCCTGCCCATGGCAGGGGGGGAAGTGAGATGAGCTTTAAGATCCCTTCCAACCCAAACCATTCTGTGATTATATGGCCATCCACAGGTTTGTCTAATTTGACACAGCGACAGAAATCCCAAAGATTAATCTATCCATCAATGATGTTGCCATTAGCACCTCTAAAAGCCACCTGCTCTCACCGTCACTGACTCAGTAGTGCTCTATCACACATCTGAATCCCTCTGAAGAACTGTAATTCACAGCATATGCAGAAGGCACTGCAATTTGAACCTGTATTTCTGCCTTAATTTCCACATTGCTCGCTTTAGGCTCTTTGACCAGTTTCTCTAACAAAACTCATTCTCCCTTCTTTCTTTCTGTGATTTTTGCTCGTGTTAGTGGTTCTGAAAGGAAAACACTTTTTATAGGTGTTGGTTGATCTCAAGATTCATTAAACCCTTTCACCTAATAGGTGTGAATAGGACTAATGGGACTTTCAACTAATGTATTTATTTTAAAGGTATAATGGAGCAAATGAGTCTGAGATAACTGAAACATAAAATCAGTCATAATTTTTTTGCACTTAGGTTCATATCCCAAACATATTGCCTATGTCTTCAGTGATATTCTAGGAAATGCTCATTCTATTGCATCTGTTTTTCTAGCTCTTTGCTTGTAAAAATTACTTGATTTAGGAGGTTGAGTTTGTTCATTTTTTGTGGCTCCAAATCCCTCTTTTTGACCTCCCTCCTCAACTTCATCTATTTTAAAAAACATTCAATATATCCAGAAAGAAAAATTTATCCTTCTCCAGCAACAAGAAAAATCAAATCTGCTTCATAACTGCAGGCACCTTCTCTTTTATGTTTGTGATGGAGTAAAACCCTCCACTTGCTTCTTAGATCTGAAATTGCTGTGATTTGTATTTGAACACTAATTTGCCTTAAGGTCCCTTTATACCAGTTGTTCTTCAGCAGAATATACCGGGTTACCAGGGCTCGTGAACATGAGTTTTGACAGCTGGGCTTGTTGCAATGCAGTTTATCCAGGGCTTGAAGAGGTGACCACCCTGGCGCTGCCCAGTGGCCCCTTTAACCACTCACCCACAGCAGAAATCAGCTCCTGGGCCACCACAACTTAACTTAAGGAGACAAATCATTACTAATCCCACTTTAAGACAAATCCCCCTGGCTGTCAAACCGGAGTAGTGCCCAAGCAGCTTCCCAGCAGTTTGGTTTTTCTTGTTGCAGGAGTTGTGAGAACTTGAAGCAACCAAAGGTAACCTGCTCTGGCAGTTGAATTCCAGCTTCCATTCCCATTCCAAATCATTCTGGCTCATCATCAGCATGTTTATTTGCTGCTGATCTCAAACAAAACTCACAAATCTTCTTCCTCCTCAAATATTTCTTCTTGGTTTTCCTCAGGTTTGTTTCAGTAGTACTGGTAGTTGAAACCCAGCTTTTTGTGATGTCAGAATATTGAGTCAGTGTGGCTATGAAAGGATATTCAAGTGGCCTGGCTGAAATATGCACCAGAAATTATTTTCTACTCTACTCTCAGTGACACAGTCAGTTGACAACAACAAATTGAATCCCAGCCCTCCAACCCCAGGGATGCCTTCATGGGACACCAGGTAAAGAGAACAAGGTTTATTTTCTGCTTGGTACCTCTCTGCCTCTTTTCAAGTTTTCCAGCACTTATAACCCAGGGAAGAGTGGGAAATCAGTGTCTGTTGGGGGAAATTAAATAGCAAGGACTCTGTGATGGTGAGTTTTCCAGCTTTGCTCTCCTGGGTTGATACAGTTGTGCAGCATCTTTTGCATGAGGTAAGATGGAATTACGTGGGGCATTAATGCATTTTACTGTAAAAAGTGTGATTTTGAAACTATGTTTGAGTTCACTGACTTCTGCAGATTGCCAGGATGGGGAATTCCTTGTCCTGGGCGCTCTGCTTCTCCTGGGTAGGAACTGCAATATTGCAAACGTGGTCCTTCTCCTGTTGAGCCAGGCAGCTACCACGATATTCCCCAACTGCTGAAGCAATTCTAAAGGAGAATCTACTCTTCAGAGCAGTGATAGTCAAAGATTAGAATTACTGGAAACTTGTCCATCATCTCTGTTTTATCAAATAAAATGTTTCAGAAAGCCTGAGGGATTTTTTTGGTAGAACAATCAGGCTCAATAAAGCATTTATGTGTTTCCACTTTCTAAAAATGGGGATAACACAGTAACAGTAGTGCTGAGGCTTCAAAATGATTGAGGATAAATCCACACAATCCACTTGAGTATCCATGCCAGGAGTCTACCCCGAAAAATGATATTTAGCACATCATCTAAATCCATCACTCTATCTTAACATACTTGTTTGGTACTTCAGTATTTCCCTTGGAAAGTCGAGTGTGTAATGTCCCCTGCTTGATTCTACTTAGAAAGGAGAGAAAAATCTGACACAAACACCAGCTTCAGTTCATCAGCTCACACTAAGAAGACATGAGTTTTCCACCCTGGAGATTGTTTCTACCACAACTGCTCCATCTGTTCTCATTTCTCAGCCTAAAACCAGCTGTGGAGCAACTGCCACACACAGCATCTCACTGGCACTGCCTTCCAGCAACTGAAAGATTCTGGGGACAGAGGCAGGTTCTGCTGGAAACCTTCCTACTCTGAAGTCTTTGTAAAGTCAGGGCCAGGAGCTACTGCTCTGGAGTAAATCCCCTGATGGCGTCTTGATTTACGGAAAAACTGCCATCAGATCTTGCATTTAGCAGAGAATTAATCTGCTGCCTGGGCTGAGTGATGAAAGGAGACTGGGAGGTGGAGTTGCAGCAGGCTGTAAGAATGAAAAACCTTTTGTAAGGAATTTAGGCCTCCTCTGGTTTAACTTTTGAGACACAAATGCAGGAAACTGTTGCTTTGAAGGTCAGTACTGAGGCACACATTGAGGCACACTGAGTATGGCCCTCACATCACTGTGTACAGTGTTTTTTTCTGCTATGAAACACCCATGAGATACCTGATGGCTTCATCTACTCCTCTCATTCACCAAACAGCAAAGCCTCTTCACCCATTGTTCAATCAATTAAGTACAGAAAGAAACTCCTCCTTGTGCTGCACCTGTGTGGCTAAAGAGCTGCCCCTGTAGTGGGAGAGAGTATTTAAACAAAAGGAAAAGAGTCATGAGATCACAAAAGAATACAGTTGCTGAGGCGATTAAAAAAACAATCAAATAAATGAATGTATAAGCAGGCAAATAAGATTATAAGAAAATGGAGACAGACAAAAGCAGAGATGCAGCCTGAGGACACTGCACAGGACACGGTTTTGATCATTAAAGCAAGGCTTCCCCATAGATTTCTGGGCCCAAATTTCCAGTTTTTTGCTGCTGCTTGCTTGGTTTTGGATGAGTTTCTGTGCTGTAAGTGTCTGCCATAGAAAGGGCAGAACACAGTGACCCAGGGCTCACACCCTCCTTTGTCCTGTGGATCCTAAGCTTACAAAAACTCTGGGAGCCACCCCTGCAAAGTTCATCTCCACAGGCACCATGGAGTTTTTCCTGCCAACCATTGCTTCCAGAGCCTCTGTCTCCCTTTGTATGGGATGACCCCAAAACCAGAAGCTGAACAATCAGATCACAGGGTGCCAAGTGCTTTGGAAACACGATAGAGAGAGATATATGCATCAATAAGCAGGCAAATAAGAAGATAAATCTGAGCAGGTGAATGACGACAGGGATACAGCTCTGCCTAAGTGCACAGATTGAGATGGATTGAGTTGTTTATCCTGCTAACTATTGCCTGCACAGTAACGGATAGTCAGGTCTCTGAAAAGGCTCTTTTATTAAATATCATCTGGCCATATTTTCCGTATTGTTTCCTGTATTTATCTGTCAGCAACAGTGAAGGAGTAATTTATAAATACAGCACAAGTTCTGCCTCCCGTTTCCATCAAGCATCTGCAGCACCAAGTCCCAGTGATTAACCAGCTCCACTACTGGCAGTGTTGAAGTTAAAGTGCTACCAACAGGCCTAGAACAAGCTAAAAAGCTTTCATCACTATTAATTTGATTAGCCTTTAATTAGGTGGCTCTCAGGACTGATCAGAGCACAATCTTTCCCAATATCATGCGAGGTCAGAGACTGGACCTTGGAGTCGTTTCAATTAGAGGAATGACCTAATTGCTTAATGGATTCAAATTCTCCAAAACTGTCAGGGTTTGGATATTGGCATCTGATTTGAAGATTATTTGTGGTTATAATTAGCCTGATGTAACCCCATGGCTGGGTTTTATTTGAATTCTTCCTCAGGAGAACTGTAAAAAAGCCTGATGAGGATTTCTGTCAGTCCATTTGAACTCAGGCTCAGAATACAGGAATTCCCCTTCTCTATAGCATTTTGTTCTCCACATTTCCCATTCCAAATGAAAGCTGCAAGCCAACACCTGGTGTCCCAGCTGAATCTCCTTGAAACAACCCCACAAAACACGCACTCTCAGCCTTGTGGTTTCTCCAGAACCCAGCTCCTGGACCCATGATCTCCCCCTTGACTGGTTGCCACAAATGCACATTCACACAGGGAAATCATCAGGAACAGGCTTTGATAGACCTCATGATGGTCCCTGTAATTTTTATCAGCTTCTCTCTCTGTTAGGTGTGATGCTTTCTGATTTCTCATCTCACGTCCAAATTTTTCCACAACCTGTTCAGTTTGCTGAACCTCAAACTCCTCAGCCTGGAGCCTCTTCATCTACTTACACACCTTAACGTCTCCCATCCTTTAGGCTGCATCCAACAGAGAAATATATTAAAATAATTTAAAAAAAAAAAGGAAATAAGAAGTAATAAAGGAAAAAGTGAGTAAACCCTGGAAAATAAAACTGTATGATCTCCTGCCAAGGGGAAGAATAGGTATTGTTCTACACAAGATTAGCTTCAGGGGATGTTTCCTTTTGCTGCACCACGCTCTGTGGGATGCACAGTCTGTAGTCTTGGATCAGACAATGATTTCTTAGATACAGAGGCTTTAATGCCAGAAAGAGCATGATGACAACATAATCTAACCTCCCATATCACACAGTGCACAGCTATTTACCAAGTTTCCCCTACAGAAAAGCAAGTGGGTGTTTAGCTGCAGCACTGCCTCACAGGAAAGCTGAACACTTTTTGAAAAGATATCATGAAATGGAAATTTTATTACTTTCTGTAGTGGTTTAACCACTGGAACAAATCCTCCTCAATTTATGAAAGGAATTGTATCCCTCTGTAGAACCTGTCTGACATGAAAATTGTTGTGGATTTTTCCACAGGTTTATATATTCCTAGGAAGTCTTCTGTTTTCTGCTCAGTACCACCAAATCAGTTCTGCTCATCCTTGCATTAAGACAACGGCCGTTTAAAGAACTGTTGTGGTATCCCAGTGTCTTCAGTTTCATAGAATCCAGGTAAAGTCTTCTTTCTATCCCAGCTCAGAAAACCTTTTTTGAATAGACCCACAGGCAGTGTCATCTTTTGGCCACACCACCTGATTGGGAACACAGTTTTGTTCCAGGTTTTTGTCTACAGCAGGTGAACTTTTTTGTAGGATTTTGGGGGTTTTTTGGTTGTTTTTCTTGTTGGGTTTTCATTTTTTTGTTTGATTTTTTTTTCAGAAATACTGTGTCCTGCTTTCAGCTGGGACAGAGAGAATTTTTTCTGACCTGGCTTCCACTGGCTGGTACAGCGTTGGGTGTTGGATTTAGGTTGAGAATAATGTTGATAACACAATCAGTGATGGTTTAGCTGTTGCTGAGCAGGGTTTACACTGAGTCAATGACTTCTCTTCTCACACTGCTCTGCCAGAGAGGAGGATGGGGATGCACAGGAAACTGGGAGGGGGCACAGCTGGGACAGCTGAGCCAAACTGACCCACAGGATTTTCCAGATCATATGATGTCAGCCTTTCCCAGGAGATTGCGTTGTCCCCTATCCAGTCAGTAAGGGTTCCATTTGTTCTGCCCACATTCAGGATTTTGCATTTGATGGCCTTACATTGTTTTTATATGTGCTCTGCCTACAAATGGATGCAGACACAGCACATATCCTATCCTAATCTTTCTTTTCCTCCTGGAAGTCTTTGGGTTAACCACATTCTTCATCAGCAATAGGTTTATAAAATCTCATTGAAGCCTCCAGCCCTGCTGACACTGAAGCTAAAATAATCCATACAAAGACAGCAAATAAATCCAAGCATTGGATGAAATGCTCAGCTGTAACACCATAACCTTGAATGGTCCATAAATCTCTCTTGAGAAATACCTTTCCTTTCTTTTTGAGACAGCCAACCACTCCACCTCCTGGGAACGCACACCCCTTTGCATTTGGCAATAAAAATCCTGCCCTTGACTACTGGTACCCACATTAAGAGATCCCATATTCTATGAACAAATTGCCAAGTATTTTTCACCCCATCAGTCCATGAATCACACAGCATAAACAGTATAAACTGCTGTGAGGAACAAGGCTGTAGTTTATTAGCAGCCCAAAAACTGGATGACATTGGGTCAACAGCACTGGGACCCCACTAGAAATGCACTGGTACTTGTAGGGCTATCTCTTGGCTTCTCAGCCAGGAGACATAGTGGAAATCCACTACTCAAAGCAGATGTTAGTTAAGCGTTCCCGTTTCTTCACTAAGTAGTCTTTATGCCTTTATCATGCTAGAATAAAAAATACTTTTATTTCCTCTCTCTCTCTCTCAAAATAAAAAAAAAAATCCCTGTGCTTCTCAGCAACATCAGACATTCACATTTTCAGAAAAAAATATTTGCTCTAGCCAAACCATTTCCTTATCACTCCTTTCCCTCCTCCCAGAAGCAGATTTGCGGTGTGACATGTTGGAATCATGTTGGTTTGCAGCGCTTTTTGCCCTGCTCCTGCTCAGAAAAGTGTAATCTCTGGGCTATAAATAGTCCTAGTGAAGAGATAATGTCCTGGGTTCCTTCCCTTTACAGCCAGTGAGGTCATTAAGAGCTTCCCTATTTATCGTCAGTATTTCATCTGCCAACCCTTTCGTTTGCTGACCTTGGAAGCATTTCACAGGAGTCCATCAGGAAGGTGTGTCCTTTGCTGCTTTGGTATTTACTTACTGTTAATAGGGTAAATGTGTGAAAAGTATTTTTAAAGAATCCATCCCCTTTCATACATTCCTGGCTAAGAATTTTGTTACAGGGCTCCATCTTTCATCTGTTATCTGTTTTCCACGGACAGAGGTCCTTCATCAAACCAGATAATTTTATTTGCTGAGAGATGCTTTTGTGCAAAACCTGATGCCTAATTTATGAGATAAGTTGGACTGACAACAAAATGACCTTCTCCCTCTATCTGGTTATTAAATTGTTTGTGATCTAATAAAATGCTGGTAATACACTCCGTTTCAGCAGGGCTTTAATTTCCTACCTGACATTTAGATTAAAAAGAGTACGGATTCAGGGAAGGAATTTGTCACAGTCTGAAACAGGGCTGACAGAAGCTGAGCTCTGCTGCTCACAGAACACCTTAGAGGGAGGAGTGGTTTGCAGCCCACGGGTTTGACTCTGAGAAGGCAAAAGGCTCAGCAAGACAGGATTTCCCTGTTATCTCGGAGCGGTGCACGTTTTCGTGCAGGAGGAAAATAAGACCTGCCTTCACACTGCAATGGTTTTCTGTATAACACCAAGTCTTGCAATATTTCAGCAAATGCAAAAAAAAAATCAGTTCACTGCTCCTCCCAAAACACTGAATAAGTCTGCTCTCTGGAAAATCCAGATTTTCCTACAAAAGAGAAGTTACAGAATGAACATATCTGGTCTCCAAGGACTGTACTGTCATGAAATATTATTCGTAGCAGGAAGAGCTCTCCACCAGGAAACTGTTCTATGGATCTCTAACTTACACTGAATCAAGAGCTGTTGACATTATAAAAGTCTTTGCTTCTTAAGAAAGACTGAAAATACAGTCATTTAGTAAATGGTGAGGAAAATTGAGTGGGAAAAGCTGAGAGGGAAGGCGCCTCACTAACACAAAAATACCATCATGTGTCTCGATAACTGGGGAAAGTTGCCTCAATGAAACCTTAAATTTCTCTGACTCCTTCACTCAGCTGCCTATTTTATGTCACTGAATTTGGCAGTGCTTTCTGATGGAGAAAAAAAAAGGTGGAAAAAAGTTTAGGAACATGTTGCAAAGGTACTGCATAGGAGGAAAAGAAAATGAAAGGGCAGCTGGGTCTTACCTGAGAAAGTTTATAAAGTCCTAATTACAGTAGGAAGCCACAGTGACATAACTCAGCCAAGAGCTCTTTGAGGTTCGCTTCTCATTATGAGATTCTTCTACTGAGAGATCGGGACAGGAGAAGGACAAACCTTTCCAGGATTTTAGTGCTGGCTTTTATAAAGGGATCTTCTCCCTTTAAAACGCTCTGGCACCATTTTTCGAGTGTGTTTTGTGCAATTGCTGTAACTGCATATTCTGGTTTTTGTTTTACATCAGACACACTTTCAATCTCTGTTGGTTCCAGAATATCTAATTTGTCCAATCTTATTTACCTAGATCCTCTTACAACATTTTACTTTCCTGCCCTGCTTCGTGTGCGTGAGTTTACTTCTCTCAGAGTAAGATAATAATGGCGAGAAGGTCCCGTGTGTGTCTGGGGGGGTACATCCCCCCGTCCTGAGGCTGTGCTGTGATCTCAGAAATGCTCGTTAGGCCCCGGCCTTGACAAACAGCACCTGGGTTAAGCCCCTCTTAAGCTTGTCAGAAACTCTGGCTGCTCCCAGGAACCAGCTGCTGCCTAATGAGCTCCTGTTTCGTAACAAACAGCCTTGGAAGCTTTATTTTTGTTGCCTGAATAACGCCCCCGGTGGAACAGCGCGTTTCTTTGTCGAGCTTTCAAAGGAAGTTACTAACCTGAATTGTGGCCTGGATGGAACAATACTGTGACCAAAGCTCTCTTATGACCCTCCAAACAGTTGTCCTAAGTGAGACCCTCTGAGCTCTCCAGGACCACCATGGGCTGTGACCAGCATCTCCCTCTGAGAGGGACCTCTCAGAGCCAGAGAGCTCTGAAATTTGCCGTGCTTGGAGGATGGGTGAATGACGACGACAGATCCTGGGCTGACACCCCCATTCCTCAAGACTCAACCCTCCAGCCACTGAAAAGATGCAAAGCCATACAATGGGCTTTGCATCATTCAAATCCTCCACTGGATTTGAAGGGAATTCCTCACAGGTATAAGCCTTGTACACACTCCAGGTCTGTGTGTGTGCAAAACATGGACATTTCCATTGCACTCTGTGTGGGAGGGAACTGAGTGGGGGTCAGTGAAATGAACACGGGGGGGTGAAGTCAAGGGGATGGAATAGAATATTGAAAATTTGGGGTCTAGGAGAGTTAATGTTCCTTCTGGCCTTAAGCTTTTGCTTTGAACGTGACACAGAGGAGGCATGAGATGAAGGTCAGAGCAGAGCTTCCCCAAACCATCCCTGTCTGAACTCTTCCCAGAAGGGGAAACCACAGATATGCCATGATAGATTCTTTGAGTACCACCCCAAAAAAGCCATTAAAGCTGCTTCAAGGGCCAAGCAGTTTCCCTCAGAAACTGTCTTATAGCCATCAAAGAGCAACTAAAAATATCTGTATCCCTCCCTTATTTTTATTCCTTGGGAAAATACCTGAGCATTACAGAGATGAGAGTGTGTGAGCAGCAGGGGTGAGAAAAAAATGAATGGGATAAGCAGGATACTCGAGAGCTGCCAGGGAGGAGAGTGAGATATTTTATTTCAGTTCTGGTTTTATCCATACAGTCTGTGGTCCTGCTGACCTTCACTGGACTCAACATGACATATTTTGCCTGTACTCACATGTTTGCAGCTGGGCTAAGGTCAACACTAGACTTCCTGGCATGGCCTCAAGTGCCCGTATCTCAAAAAAGTGAAAACATTTCCTCCTTAGAAAAGTTAGATTTCAATTTGTGTGAGGTCCTAGGACCCTTGTAATCTTCAAGAAGTCTTCACCAGTTAGTTGCTCACACTAACTGGTTGACCAGGTGATCCCAGTTCATCTGCCGTGTGTAACTGTGCTGTTGTCCCAGTGCCCATCAGCCAACTCTTTGGAACATGAAGTGTGTTGTAGCATTATGAGCCCAGGGTGAGCAGCTCCAGCAGCACTGACAGAGCTTTCAACCACATCAGAAGGCCTCTGAGGTAATTTTCTTTTGGGAAAATAGGGAAGTCAAACCATGTTAAGACTGTCAGATGCAAAAATAGAAGATTGGTTGCAGCAGAGTAGTCAAAGTAAGGATCTCAGTCAGGTGGGAGAAGTAGGACGGTGATTTATGTGGATGATTATGATTAGATTTATTCCTAATGCAATATCTAAATATTGCCAGTGCAGCATCTAAATAACAACTTTATCATTTATTAGAATGGATTATAGTATCAAAATGGTCATAATACAAGCAAGTTCAGCCAGAAACATACAGGTTTACAGTCTTTGGCCTTGCAGAATTCACAGTTCCAAAGCTCTTAAGCAGCTACTCTAGGATTTTACTCCCATATTTGACTAAATTTTAGTGGCTTTTGCTCACTCCATCTTCAGGCTGGATGTACCCTGTAGATATCCCTGCCAGGGGGAGGACCCACCCACAAACTGCCTGCAGCCTTGGGAGACCAGTTTGCCCAGTCAGCCCAGTCTGCAGCAGCACTTTGTGCCCTTTTGCAGTCTGATGTGCACCAACACCTCAGCTCCCCCATCTCTGTAAAGCATTAATGGTGGAAGCATCCAGACAGTTCCTCCTGCAATTCCCACCTGGTTTTCTCATCCTGGGACAAACCACACTGCCCATCAAAGACACTGAAAGAGGGAACTGGTTTGCATGAGGGATGGTGGGGAAGAGGCATGGGGAGACCTGACTGTCCTTCCTAAACATCACACTGATCATTATGCTCTAAACCAAACTTTATGCCACCCCTCATGGTACCCACACAGCCACTCTGCAGAAATCCATCCCTTGGCTTGGGACAGGAGCATCCTGAATCTGGCAGGAGTGGGCAGATGAGCCAAGGGGTAATACCTGCAGCTAAAAAGACAAAGGGGAGGGAAAGGGCTGATGAAAGAAGTGTGATTAATTCCTTGAAGGCTGTTTTATGCCTTCAGTTTGGTCTTTGGGTAGAGCTCTTAATGAATCTGGAGGATAAACGGCACTGCAGGTGGGGAGCCCTGGAGCCATGCAGGTGCTGCTGTGCTGGCTCTGCATCTCTTATCAGAAAAGGGACTGAGATTTGCATTTCTGGTGATCCCAACTCCTGCTTTGTTACTACTCCTCTCTGCCTGAGGCACTGTTACCTCTGTCAGGGAATGTGTGAAACAAAGACAACACTTTGAACACTCCGTGTTCAAGCAAGATTGCTTTGGAAGCCCAAACTTGCACCCAGCAACCTGTCAAAACAAGCCCCAGTCAGATCTTCAGAGTGGCAGAAAGGCTCAAGGACTCATCACTACGACGAAGGAAGCATTGCAAGCACAAACACACACAAACGTTTTTGCTGCTGCTTCACCTGAGTGTGAAGTGACCCTGTATTGTGCCATTTATTCAGGTGGTGTCAGCATTGGTTCAGATGACACAGGAATGATGGAAATATGAAGAATGTGTGTAGGGCTCATATAATTACAACACAGTGTCTCACCTGCTTTGATAATGTAATAAAAATCAGAGATCAAGGAAACCTAATAGACGGTACAGTGACATGTGTAGCTTTATTGATGGTAGGATATAGTATTTATTCTTTCTTAAAAGGTAAGAAGCAATGGGGGAGGTTTCTCCCATTTTCCATGGTCAGTTATTCCATGCAAGAATAATAAGTGTCCTCACTGTTAGGGCATTTACTGTATGATTCATCTCACCTAAGCTGAGATGCCTGTAATAAAAAATCTACTGCTGAGCTTGTCACCCCTGACTTCTTCTGTAGCAAATGGACAGAAATAGGTGTTTTAAGGGCTTCATTCATCTGTCCTGTGACCTGTGCTAGACCTTAGAAAGACAGGACTCTCATGCTTAGCTCCATGGATTATATTAATTATCACTCCACTGCCTGTCAGGAGAGCTCAGGTTAATGGGGATATCAACATTTAATGACTTGAAGAATATTCTTTTCTAGGTAAAGATGTCCTTTATTTATTATTATGACCTCAAATCCATATCATACACCAAAGAACACTGAATTTTGAGGAACAGATGGAAAGGAGGGGTCACCTTCTTCCTTAAGGCAAGGGCTGCATCCTAAGAGCATCTGACCATTTTCCACCTTACAAATCTCCAGTTACTAAAAATGAGGGTCCAAAACAAAGGTAATCACTCTCTCTTTCTTGCTTCCTTTGACACCTTGTTTTTTATGTAGGTTTTGGTCTTTTAAAACATTTGAATGTGGCAATTTTAGTTTGTTACAGTGTATTGGAGTATCCACTTTATGACTTTGGGGGTATACACAGTACATTTTCTAGGATCCAGCATCTATTGCAGGATTTCCATGGAGCAAAGGAGATTGAAATCAATAAGCAGCATGGTCCCCTCTGCTATTATGGTGTGAATAAACTTGAATTTCAGCTCCTAAATGTGTAGGTTTTATTCCGGGCACCTGCCAAACTTTTCCACACCAGGCTTCCACTAGTGGTGCCAGAGTTTTTTTGCTCACTTCTCATCCTCAGCTGCTCAACTCTCACTGGAAAACATCTCCCCAGCTTTCTCCAAGCCAAGATGTGCTGCCCCACCAAACCAAACCTTTAAAGTCACCTTATTCAATGGCTTCTTTTGAAGCCAATGAGGAAAACAGCACTATTTCCATAGGAAATGTATTCTCATGTCAGAGTGCACGGGCAATTTATCCTTCTGTCAGTTTTATTCCTTTCAGCCATTAAAGCCTAAGTGGTTTTCACAGGGTTATGGCATGTTTGGCAGTTTGGTGCACCATAAAATATCATTTATTTACGCTCATATTCCTTAAGCAATTCAGATTTATCTCTCTGTGTGTGCATTTCTCTAGTTGTGGCCACACGCACACAAAGCCTCTTCTTTCCTGACTTAATCAACTCGTCTCCGAACATCGATTTCCTCTCTGTTGTCTTTTACGATTTATATTGTAGGATTTTTTTTTTCCTTTAATTTCAAATTAATGCAGTGCTCCTCGAAGGACCTGGGACTGATGGTCCTGAAGGGAGAACGCTGCTGTCATCCCACTGCCAGCAGCTGCAGCCCAATCTAACCTGGACAGAGCAGCTACAGAACAGGTGAGGATGCTCAGATTTAAAACCTGTTACCATTCAGCCCACTGACCCTCTTGACAAGATGATTCATTACTAATACTCCTAAGTATTGATAGTTAATAGTACTGACTATGATTTAGCTCCCAGTGACTGAGGAACTCGGGCTTTGTTTTCCTCGGCCTCATTTCTTTCCCACTCTTTTTCACATCAGAATATTTTTCATGGTTTTTTTGCGGTCATGGAAATGAAATTTTCACCTCCTCATCCCCACCCCTTGCAGTGGAACAGCCCCGGTGGTTGTGGATGTCCTGCACTTCCCATCAGCAGCTGCCAAAGGTCTCTGTCAGCATGAGATCCTCACACTGGGCAAAATTAATTACGTCAGAAAATACAAGTACTTCATGGACCAAGGGCCTGTGTTGGCAGAATATCTCCTCCAACAAAAAACAGGAATGACTGCTTTCAAAAGCATATTGTAAACAGGCAAATACAGAGTAATTCTTCCTCCCACCTCCTGGCAGGTGACTCCTGAAGGCACATGGAGATTCCAGTGTTTGCAGCCAGTCACAGATTTACCGTTAGGAGTCTGTTTATTCCCTTACAAAGTGGTTTGGTGGTTTTTCTGGACTTTACTGTATTTTGAGGGAAAAAGATGCTGCCTGAGAACTTACTTCTCTTTGCTTGGCCTGATTGTTTCACTGCTCAGCCCTGAATTAGAATCATAAAGTTATTAAGGCTGGAAAAGACCTCCAAGGTCATAAAGTCCGACCTTCCACCCAACATCACCTTCTGCCCTAAACCACATTGTAAAGTGCCACATCCCCTCATTTTCTGAACGCTTCCAGGGATGGTGATTCCACCATTTGCAATGAGCAAGGCAGTGAATAATTATTTCCTGATCACAACTGTCTCTTTCCATCATTCAGAAGTTTATAAGACCCTGACCTATCATTCATTAATCATGTATTTTCCAGTCTTCTCTTTTCAAATAAGAAAAAAAAAACACCAAACATATCTAATCTCATTCATACTTTTCCACAATAAAAATGACAGCTGAGGAGCTCCATTTGTGACAGATTTTTTGAGATAGAACCATTCTCAGACATCCTGAGTAGCTCTGATGCTGTTTGGCACTGTGCACGCTGTGTATAATGACAGTGGTGATGATGTTACCTGGTATCCTGAAAAGAAAGAGGAATGAGAAGTCTGTGCACTTAGTGCTCCCATTATATCTTGGAGCCACAAAAACCAGTACCACCAAACTCACATTGCTCTGTGTTACGCTATTTCAGACACTCAGCTGTGATTTTTCTCCTAAATGCAGGAAGACATTCAAATTGCAATTATATTTTAAGGGTACTTTTAGTAGTGAAATGTAATTTTCTCTTGGATGTTGAATCAAAACTCGAAATCTACCTCTGTTTTTCTGTTACAAACCTTTCTAGCTGGGATCTTAATGCTGCCGTTTCTAAACTGGAAGGTAAACACCAACAGATTTAAGAGGATGGATGGATTTAAGAGTGCAGATGATCAGAGTGAATGGCATGTTTGCTTCTAATGATCAATCTGCTCAAGGATAACAGCCCATTATCTACAGGAGCAAAGTAGTTCTCTTCAGCGTGTGGCAGTGATGCAGTAGAGAGGTTCAAATCCTGATGAAGATGCAAATCTGAGACTAGACATGCCCGAAAGCGATTGTTGCTGCCTGAAAAATTGCACATCAGTTGGGATATTTCTTGAAAACACTCTCACAAATTTCAAACAGCAAGGAAATTAGTTTTCTCTCTTGCGAAATGAATGACTTCCAGTGACTTCTCCCTCCTGGCTGAAATGTCAATCCAAGTCTCTGAGATGAAGAGAACACGTACCCAAGGTCTGTAAAGAGGGGGAGGGAAATCATAGACAAGATATCTCAGTATATTAAAAACCTGGCAGGAAATATTTGCAATATCCTGTAAAGAATATCAGAATATAAGATCAGAATGTGTAACCCAGGCTACAGAACCACGTGCAGTGGGCTGGCATAGCATGTTCTTGCAGATAATACTCCTTTTTACCCCATGGTTGGAGTACAAATTCAAGGCTTTTAAATGAGACTGTGCTTTTAAATGTTTGCCACCTTGAACTCTTAATTCATTTTATTATGACTTCAAAGCCACCTGCCACCCAAAAGAGAACACGCACAGAGGATTTGTTTATTCCCTTGCTTTTTAACCATGATGAGTTTTGATTCAGTTTTGGAAACAATTGAAAAGAGGGACCAAATTCCGTCTGCTTTGAGCAATCCCAGAGAGGACCTTGTGTTTCTTTATCCCTGTATCTCTCAGGTCCAGAGAATGACCTATCTCTTCAATTCCACATGTTGATCCCCACCTTCCTGGGGATTTTTTTGCAACCCACAGTATGGTTTGCAATGTGGATGGATAAGAGAATAAGACTGAAAGGGACTTTCTCGGGGAATCTCTGATTTGGCCAGTAACTGTGTCACATCAGGAGTTGTTTTGTGCATAAATTGTAAAAGAGGCTGTGATTGAGTGTGTAATCCCACTTTGGCCAGGGAAGGATCAGAGCTGCCAGGGTTTTGCTTAGCCTGTGTCCTCTGTACTTCCACAAGGACATTTCCCTGTCACAGTGAGGACCTGGTTCACCCACCACCCAGACTGTAAACCCTCACTCTGTCCTCTTCCTGGCCAGTGCCTTTGTTTCATCCCATGTTCTCTTTCCTGCAGTCTGGGTCAGGTGGATGTGAATGGCTTCAACACCTTGAAGACCAGTTTAGCAGCAAATTTCCAGAGTCTTACCTTTTTTTGGCATCCTGTGCACTCCTGAGGCTCTCCAGCACCTCTGAGAATAGAAAGCAAGTGGCTGCAGGTTTCAGCTTCCTAAAACTTGCCCTTGAGCCAGCTCTTTTTGTCCCAGAGTTGAGAAATTAAAGGCTGTTGTGTGCACAAACCTTGGGGAACAAAACGATGCCTGGAGAAGTCTGTTGCTTTGGGTGCCACTGGTGCAGATGCTGTTAGACAATATTTTACTCTGCTGGCTGTTGAATGATCTTCTGAGGGTGTCTCTCAGCCTTCAGAGAGTGACAGATCAGTAAAATCCTCAGGGCTTTTATATCAAACAGGAAATGCTGCAATGGCCTGTTGTGAACACTGGAAGAAAAAGATCTCCCGGGCCTGAAAGCACATGGTCTTCTCACCAAAATTTACAAAGGAAGGTGGAATCTGTCATCATTCACCCATATTCCAGCAGAATCTATAAAATCTTTCTCCCAGCCCGACCCAGGCTGTTTTCTGAAACATGTTTCCCAACCTCCATCTCAAGAATCTGAAATTCCTCTCGTTCATTAGCCTGCAAATGGGCAAATGGCCCACTTGGTGAAAGAAACACTCTGCAGATGTGGGGAAAATTTAGCCAACAGATTGTCATGGGAATGATTCCCCCTCATCACGGAAACAAAGGCACAATTAAGGGATGGGAAACATCCGAATTATTTGCTGCTGATGAAAAGAAGAAAAATGGATTCGTGTTTTCCAACTTTGAATATGGGAAAATGATGTTGCCCTTCTTTCCCTGGGCCACCAAACCAAGCTGTTGTCATTAGTCTTTCAATTCCTTCTACTGTTCTCTCAAGAAGCTGCAAATTGCCTGTTTTCATCAGCTACTGCAGCCACAGCAGAGCTGTTACACTTGTGATAACAAAGGGCTGGAACTGGGCAAAGTTGTTCAGCTTTCCTTGGGCTTTGCAGAATGGCACTGAAGTTCAGGGAAATTTCCTCTGGAATTACAAACCGGGGATATAAGGTGGTGAGAGCCTCTTCCAGAGGAAAAAAAGGCATAAAAACCAGGAGAACTTTCCTCAGGAACTTCCTCCTTAGAGTATTCTGCAAACGGTGATTTGAAAATAAAAGCCAATGTGGAGCTCTAGAATTGTCACTGGATGAAGTGATATGTCTGGGCCCAAATTCTCTGTAAAGTCCATTAGGATCTACTGAAGACAGGAGAATTCAAACCCACAAATAGCATTCCAGCTCCTTTTCCCGGGGATATAAGGTTAACAGCTGGTT
Organism: Pseudotriccus pelzelni; assembly: GCA_035584735.1. Taxonomy (NCBI): domain Eukaryota; kingdom Metazoa; phylum Chordata; class Aves; order Passeriformes; family Tyrannidae; genus Pseudotriccus; species Pseudotriccus pelzelni. The sequence goes on along the minus strand of JAWMRA010000078.1, from coordinate 147,418,440 downwards.
CTAGCTTTCCATGAAGAAAACTAATTCAAAAAATATAATGATGCGCTTTCTGAACAAAGGCATCAAAATACTGACCCAGTGCTGAAAGAAAGAAAGGGACTGTTATGGTTTAACCCTACCTGGAAACTGTGTCTAATCTCAAATCTGGTAAAAAACACGATGAAAATACATCTGGGGGAAACAGGCTTTGACTACTTCTGTAGGAAGTGAAGAGACACGGTTTCTTACAAGGCTCTTTCCAAGTAGAAGGCAAATTTTTGTGTTTTGTCTGCAGAAATTTGTGTTTCCCCACAAATTATACAGAATTGAAACGTGTCACCCAACACCCTGTTCAAAGCACAACTGTCAACGAGGTCAGATTCAGTTTCTCACATCCTTATCCAACCCAACCTCAAAACCCTCTGACAAGGTAAGGACAGCACAGGTTTTCTGTTCAACTAGTTCATGGCAGGTGGATAGTAAATCCCTTCCACGCAGTGAAAAATCTTGCTGGGTGGGAATTGCTCGCGCACCACTTTTCGGATTGGACGCCTCAGGGATGTCAGAAAACCTCAGGAAGTGTATCCGTCACCCATCTGGGGTCAATAAACTGACCAGGGCCAAAGGACTCCTGTAGAGGTCAGAAAGGGATGTTTCTGTGAAATGCGATTCAGCTGCTCAGTAGTAAAGTTCACCTTCCCCTAAATGTCAGGCTGTCGAGCGGAGTTTAAGACAACAAACAGCAAGTGCCGAGGTGTTGGTGACTTTTCACTTCCAGTGCAGTAAATCCTCCCCACTGCATGTGAGACTCATGGACACAACCTCACATGTTCTGCATATCAGAGAGTGTCCATCAGCTGGAAGAGAACTTCATTGGAAGAGTCAAATCCCTGTCCTTAACCTCGGGCTGGTGCCAGCTCTCAATGTGGCTCCTACAAATCCATGAGGAACCAACTCTGCTATCACTGGGACACAGTCAGACTGCGCTGGGAATCTTAGTTTGTGTTCCCAGCTTCAGTTATTTATCACAACAGAAATTCAGCACCCAGAAATTAGAGGGAATATTTGGCTTTAATTCTGTGCATCAGATATCTCCCCCTCTAGCTGGCACGATCCCAGGAATAGCAACATTTTGGAAATTAGCTCCTAAGAATTTGCAAAACTCTCACAAGACACAGCATTGAACATAAGAGTTTTATCTTTAGAATAGGGTTGAGTGAGGTACAAGGATAAACTGGGATAAACTTGCTGCAGTCATTGAACAGGGAAACAGAAACAACATATTGGCTGTCTTCTTTTTAAATTATCACTATGTTCTGTGCACAAAATAAAGTATGAATGTGGGGGTGAATGTGATCACATAATTAAATTGAAGTGAGATCCCAGTCACGTGTTTTTCTTGGTGTATTTGAGATTTTTATTATTTACCCACACAGTAGTAAATACCTAAAGGCAAAAGTATGAAAATTAAATGACCTCAAAAGCAGCCTGGGAGACTTTTGTTGGCACTGGAGTGAGGATCTTATGGGAGAAAAAAGAAAAATAGAAGGTGCAATACAGATAGATTTGGTGGGAAGACAATCAGGAGGCATTCAGCATCTCCTGCCACTATGAGCGAATAAAACACCTAAATTAAAAAAGAGCTGTGCTCTAATGTCCTAAGAGATAATGAGGAAAACTGAGGAACCTTTGATGTGATGCACAGGGAGCCATCGTGGGAGTCCTTCATAACCCCCATTAACAGGGTGAGAAAATCAGAGCAATGAGCCATAAAGACATTGTTGGGTCTAAGAAAAGCTGAGAGGACAAAGCAATTTAACATGGTCACAAAACTGAATCTTCACATCATAAGGAACTCCAAGACCTCGCCATCTGTCCTGGCTGGAGATCATAATGTGCAGGCAAAGTACTGACAATGTGGGCAAAACCATAATTGAGGGAGGAGCGTGAGGTGGGAATGTGAAAACATATCAGGAAACAAAAGGAGATCAGTTTTGCTTTCATTTGGTCAAGAAAGACGTGAACCTTCTTAATAATTCACTAGTGTACATCGGTCTCATTACAGCATATAAATATAGCACTGCAGTTATATAAAAATAATATAGAAATCACAAGTAAGTGATAGTAGGATCAGATTAATTCCTTCAACTTAGCAAAATTAAAAGAAACAGTGAAATGATACACCTGATTACTTTTAGACTGAAATTTTAATTTCCCACAAAATAAAGTTCAGAAAAATGTGCATTTTCTAAGTAATAGAATTTTTCTTTCAACTAAGATCTGTTTGTAATGGGCAAGATGTTGGTGAAAAAAAGACAATATACAGACAGATAAGAAAGGCTGTTCATAGAAGTACAAAAAAGGAAATAGGCATGAGATTTTCCTATTTCTTTTCCTAGAAAATCAGAACCTAAATAATGGATTTGTTGTCTTGGATAATTTTGGTTTTTATCAGTAGTAGAAGGGATTTTCAACACCTCGGTGAAAAAAATAAATCAATAACTGAGATTTATTATTTTCATGTTCTTGCTGGAAATTGAAAGGGAAATGTCAAGGAAGGGCTGGGCTAAGGATGGGCTGAGCTGTGTGACAGTCTGGGGATGGTTTTTTTTTGAGTCAACAGTGTCAAATAATTAGAAAAAAAAAGGGGGGGATCTTGTGGCTGGGTGTGGAGATGCCCAGGGAAAGAGGAACAGGATGAATCCTGTGAACCCACTGGGGCAACTGGGAGAACCATTGAAAAATAGATGATAAGTTTTTCAAAGTCAAACCAGAAAATTATGAAGAGAGTTGTGGTATGGAATTACAAGACCTGAAAGGTGTCAGGATTTCAGGGAACAGAAGAGAGAATCCAACCTGTGCAGCAAATGAATCAAACAGTCTTTGTGCAAAATTTACCTTTCATTCTCTGTACATTCCTCTTTCTTGTTGTTGTTGTAGTAAAGAAAATGGTCTTCCAGGAAGTCATTACATTGATTCCCTGTCACATTAGCCCATGCTGAAAACTGAGGTCCTGCCAAGTGAAACAACAGAGATGAAAGATTTGATTTCCCTCCCTCTCAGTTTTTGATGTGAGCTATTCCAGCTCAGGGGTCTTTGCTAACAAATTTCAATCCAGGTCTTTGCATTATTAATTCTCCCTCATTTATCTGCTTCAGTGCTGTCCACCAAGCTTGTTCACACAGATCACAGAATCCCAGAATCATTAAGGCTGGAAAAGACCTCTGAGATCATCAAGCCTAATCACTAACCCAGCACTGCCAGGTCCACCACTAAGCCATGTCCTCAAGCACCACATCTGCACAGTCTTCCAACGCATCCAAGGATGGTAACTCCACCTTCCCTGGGCAGCCTGTTCCAATGCTGGATCATTCTTTCTGCCAGGAGTTTTTTTCCTAATATTCAATCTACAACATCTCTAGTGAAATTTGAGGCCACTTCCTCTTATCCTCACACTTGTTACCTGGGAGGAGACAAACCTCCATCTGGCTACAGCCTCCTGTCGGGGAGTTGTAGAGAGTGAGAAGGTCCCCCTCGAGCCTGTTTTTCTCCAGGCTGAGCCCTCCCAGCTCCCTCAGCTCCTCCCCATCAGACTTGTGCTGTAACTGTTGTTGGTATGTTCTGGATCACGGGCACAGGAACAAAACATTATGGCACAAGCAAAGCTGTGGTGCCTAAGCAGCATCCTTTGGGGACTCTGGAGCAGGGGAAGATGCTCAGACTCTGCTCTAAGAGGGGTCTTTGCAGCAGAGAACCCAGCATGGGACTTACCCTGATGTCTGGCGGTGCACACCTACCTGTGACATCTGCAGGTCAAATCCTTCCAGCAGAGAAGCAATCCTGGTTAATACAGACCTGCAAAAGGCCTGTTTCCTGCATTAAGACAATAATATCAGTTGTTGTTTTTCTCTTTTGATGCATATCAGTAATGTCCTCCCTAAAAGGGTTTCCTTCATGGATCCGTTTGTTCTGCTGGATGTCACTTCTCAAGTAACCCCCGCGCACCTGGACCCAAATCCGCGTCTTTGAGCAGCCTGCCCTGTTTTCTTTCCATAGTCACATCTCTCCCACTTTCTCTCTGGTGGTTGCACATTACCTGAGGCTGTACTGGCTGAACTCTCCAGCAGGAGCTTTCTGTCTGTTCTTTGCTATCAAGGGAACAGGCAATTTAGCAGTACAGCTGTTTGAAAATGCTGTGCTGGGAGATTTTCAGCTTTAACAGCTCATTGCAGGGCTTGTTTGTTTTTGTTTTGTAATTACTTCTCATTTTGAAATGTGTGCTGCTCGTTATAATCCATCACATGTAAGGATATAATTTATCATGTTGCAAAGTTGAAATTGGGAAAGAAAAAAAAGCCATCCAGTTTCAAAACTTTCTTTTTTCCTTTTTGGATTTTTTTCCTTTCATTGTAAACAATCATTCCAGGCTGGAATGATGTTTTGCTTCAAAATAAATCAGCATTCATCATACAAAGGATATTCTGAATTTCTCTCAGCTGTAATAAGTAGATTGAGAAGTTGGTGATGACTCTTTTGTTTAAGGGGAAGCAGGATTTTTTAATCAAGGGATGGTATTCCTTTCTCAAACATCATCCTGAGCTGAATTTTAGGCGCTGCTGTGAGAGAAAGAACATTTTTTAGATTACATTCACATTTGGTGGCCACTGAACATCCTGTAATGGAGTGGATACACTGATTTCTGTGTGTAACAGGTGAGAATTGGTGTATTCACTGTGTGCTTCACCTTTCAAAGAGTGTGAAACAACCTTAGGTGATTTTCCTATTTGGCTTTCTTCTCCTTCCAGGTCAAGGTTATCTTATTGTAGTGTTTACCCATTTATTCCTTATTATAAAGCTGGTGAAGGGTCTGGAGAGTAAGTCCTATGAGGAGCCTGGAGAGAGGAAACTCAGGGAAGTTCTTACCACTGTACAGCTCCCTGAAAGGAGGGTGAAGCCTGGTGGGAGTCTGTCTCTTCTCCCAGGAAACCAACAACTGGATGAGAAGAAATGACCTCAGGCTGGTTGTCAAGCATTAGAAGGGGCTGTCCAGGGAGGTGATGGAGTCACCACCCCTGGAATTGTTCCAGAAAAGACTGGATGTGGCACTGGGTGCTCTGATCCAATTGACAGGGTGGTGCACGGTCAAAGGCTGGACTCGCTGATCTTGGGGATCTTTTCCAGCCGTAGTCATTCTGTGGCTCTATGACTGCCACCCATTCCTCCCTTGGCTTATCAGGGGTTTTCCCTGGATGTAAGTGCAGCAAATGAACAGAGTCCTTTCCCTGGGAATGCCACAGACACTGACAAATAGCTCCTGGCAGTTCTGTTTGCAACAGCTTGGCACTGTTTGCTCTGCCATTCTGCACCCCCAGCAAGGCTTACAACAAGGAGCGTGGGTTTGCAGAAAACCCTCTGCCCAAAGCCCATCCTCTGAGCTGCAGCCACTCACAGAGAGCAGAAATTTCCACACTGACACAGGCACCCATCCTACTGACTGCCATCGAGGTGATAGGTCTGATCACAGGCAGAAGACTGACAGAGCTGACCTCTTAAAACCACTGCAGCAAGATTAGCCAGGGCTCCTTTGTCGCAGTTCTCCAGCTGCAGGCAGGGAACATTTTGGCAGGGAGCTGCCCTGACTGCTCACACTCTGCCTCTCACACCCACAAACACACAGGTACATGCACAACTGAAGGAATCACCCAGCAGATGTACATGCAGCAGCTCCTCGACTGTGCTTTTGTTTTGCAGTCACAACAGTCAGCATCAAGGAAATCACTCATTGATCAAAATTATTGCACAATTAAGGCATGATAATGAGCATCCAATACCGCTGATAATGTATCTGCAGTGTAATATCACTGGAAGTGGTGCTGCTGGGTGGTTGGGCAGGATGTGGAACAGAAGAGTATCTCTCACTCCTGTGCTCATTCAACATGTTCCAAAAATGCTGTTAAGTGAACCTGGAGAGAAACAAAAGAGAAAATTGGGAGACAAAAATGTCACTAGCAGGGCGATCAGTTGTCCATAAAAGAGGCTTTCCAAGGGATAGGTGCCAAGATCCAGGCACATCATCATAGAATCATGGAATTTTCAGGGCTGGAGGAGGCTGAATCAATCCATCCATCAGCGCAGCACTACCATGTTCACCACGAAACCACATCCCCCAGTGCCACATCTACACCTTCTTTGAACACTTCCAGGGATGGTGACTGCACCTCTTCCCTGGGCAAGTGTTCCAACACTTGACTGCCTTTACTGTCAAGAAATTTTTCCTAATATCCAACCTAAACCTCCCCTGGTGCAACTTGAGGCCGTTTCCTCTGACCCTGTTGCTTGCTATCTGGGAGAAGAGGTTTACTCTCATCTGGCTGCACCCTCCTTTAGGCAACTGCAGAGAGCAATAAGGTCCCCCCTGAGCCTCCTTTTCTCCAGGCTAAGCCTCTCTGCTGCTTCTCATCAGACTTGTGCTCCAGACCCTTCCCCAGCTCTGTTCCCTTCTCTGGACACGCTCCAGCCCCTCAGTATCTTTCTGGTCGTGAGGGGCCTCAAACTGAACCCAGAATTTGAGGTGTGGCCTCTCCAGTGCCCAGACCAGAGGGACAATCCCTGCCCTGGTGCTGCTGCCACACTATTGCTGATACAGCCCTGGTGCCACTGCCCTTTTTGCCCACCTGGGCACACCCTGGATCATATTCAGCCCCGGCTGGGCAGGAGTTGCCAGGCCCTGTGTGGTGTCATGTGGGTGATGACTGTATGTTGTTGATCAGCACAGTTCCTCAGACAGCCAAGACCACGTGCTGTGTGACACCAAACAACTCAGTGACAATAATCTCAGCCAGAGCATTAATAGTAATTACTTCAAATATATGTGGGCCTGAATCCAAGTGCAGTTAGAGACAGTTTCATGCCACTCTAAGCCAGAGAGAATCAGGTGCTGACGTGCTCCAGCCAGGCCTTAAGGACTAATTTGCTTTATGTGTGAATACTCAACTGATTCGAGGCAGATGCTCTGAGTTACAATTTGGATCAAGCACTTAGTTCCTAGAGGGCACAAGAACTGTGACAAAAAAAAGAAGAAAAACATCTTTATGACAAAACAAGGTACAATCTTCAGTTATCATATATTTATTATCACCCATCCAAGGCAATCAAAATTTAATTATTTCAAAATGTAGCAGACTAAAATGGTAAGGGCAACACTGTACATGGGAATATACATCTTGGGAATTCTGGGTGACCCACTGACATTTGTGGCCCTGGGTGGTTTTGAAAAGTTATATTTGAAGAAAGGATGGAAGAAATGGGTGGAGTTTGGCTCTGATTAAATCAATCTAAAAGTGCTGGAACCGAAGAAGAGGCAACAAAATTCCAGTCAGAATTCATCGTGCTGGGGGAGTACAGGAAATAATTCTGTTGTTTTCAAGGTCCACGATCCCTCGGATAAGGCTTGTAGGATAGTGACAATCCGCTTGTCTCACAAGTGTAAATCCTGCTTCAGGGAATATTTACAGTTCAAGGGGCAGTCTCAGGTTTCTGTGCAGAGCATAAGGAACGTGGATTGGTTGTGCTGATCATGCTTGTGCAAAATTTAGGCACATATGTAGGAAAACGTGTGTGTTCAAAGGTGCCCGCGCTTCATTTGTAAATGAAAAGTGTATCTTCATTCCATATGTAACATGACAAATCGAGAGGATCCAAAAAAAACCCCAAAACTCTGCCTTGTCTTGCACTTCTAGTGTTGTAAATGCTAAAAAAGTGTTGAACCTTCCTGCAAAATGCGGCTCTAACTGCCTTCAGCAGCATCATTTCTTGGAGCAATAATGATCCAAGTGAGGGTGACTCAACATCCAAGTGCCATTTCAGATGCCAACTTATTTCTTTAAAATTATATTTCCATCTTCTCAAGAGGGAATCTCAGAATTAAGGCATGTAATTAATCAGATTTATGAAGGGAGTGTTTTACGAAGTTGAATGTGTCTAAAAAACTAGTCCCGAAACAATAAAGTGATTCATTATTCTTTAGCTGCATAAAGTGTGTGTCAATATGTTGGTACAGTTATCTGTGTTTTGGTTCATCTCAACTAGTTTTCAGGGGTTAAATCCAGCTCTGTAACACATGACTTAACTTTAGATGTGTACATGGAGATATGCATGTATACCTCAGTGAATAAATGTGTGTGGTAGTCAGTGAACTAATTAGTCAGTTTAGTCCATGGCATCTAGGCAACTAAAAATCTGGAAAATCACTACAGACATAATTCACGTGTCTCAACATGTTCTTAGTGCAACTTGAGATGCCCCAGGTTATGCTGCCCAACCTCCAGCTGAGGCTCCATGGACCTCCAAAAAGTTGCTGGTGATATTTGTCAGGTGAAGAGGAATGGCTCAGGAATAAAAAACATCCCAGGTCCTAAAGCTTCTGACCTTGTAATGCCACTCAGGATAGATAAAGAAATGGATATATTCAAAGAAACTTATGTATTCCAGGCAGTTTCTCAGGTTTCTTTTAGCCAGTGGTGATCTTGTGCATGTTTCAGTTGCATAAACATGAGCTTTCAGTGCCATTTTGGATGCATCCCCCTGGATCCAGTTATTGGTACAGAGGAGATCCTGTGTCACATTTGCCAGTTTCCCGTGGAAGGTCTTAGGTAATCTCAGATGTCACAATATATTTATGTTGATTAATACAGTCAATACATTTAGATGGAAATTCACCTGGCCAAATACAGGGGTTTATTTTAGGATGAGGTGAATTAACCTTAAAATCCACTAACACTGTTAATTCTTTCCCCATTAACTATAAAGGCAACCCATGGTGACCTGTCACCTCCAGCCGCAAAGCCTAAATGCTGTTAGCACCCACATTTAATTAAATTAATCATAACATAATCAATAGGCCTTTTTCTGTAGACAAATTACCATTTTTCTTCTGTTTTGGAAATTGCCTTAGTTTAGGGAAATATAGAACTCTTCCTGTAACTGGTGTCCTTACATCTTCTTGTCTCTAGGAACCACAGAGCACACAAAAAGTAAATTACTTCCTTGGAAGAAAAGCACAGATCTTTTTTTGACAACTCTTTTCTCACCTCATTATTTCTCCATCACAATAACTAAAGCTGTCAGATTCCTGATGGAAAGCTGCAAGGGAAGCATGTTGCAAGCAGCTGGTCTTCACAGGGCTGTTGTAGCCCCCTCTCCCCAAATGTAGAATCCACAAACAAGACAAAACAAAGCAGAAAAGGCACTTTTTTCCCCCACCTGTGCAGGTTTGCCAAAGAAACGGGGAATTTCACTGACATGTTCACAAATGTGAGAACAGATAACGAAAAAATAAATAACTGCAGGGTGGAATGTGTGAAGGGGCTTGTTGAGCTGGGACCTAAGGATTCATGTCATGGGTGGGTCACCCTCCAGCTTCTGGACATGGGTATTTTCCGGATGTGCTTTGAGTCCCACAAGTGGAAAGCAACGTATAGGACCTAGGAATTATGGCTGATGATGGATCTAGAAAAAGAAGTCGTTTATGTGATAAAAAAACTCATCTCTGCCCACACAAAGGAGATCAGAGCAATAACTGCAGGTAGGGAAACTCAAAGAGTGGCCTGATCCAGCTGCTCCCAGCACCCTCTGAAAGTCCCATCAAATAAAGGGGCAGCTCCAAGACCCCAGTCAGGGCCAGGAGGCCCTTCCCCAGTCCTCCAGATGAGCACTGGTCCCGTGGGCTCTGGGAACACCCACCTGATGGATCAATGGGAGACACTCTCTGGGAGACGTTAAAGACCCAGAGGAGTCACTGCTGAGGGGTGTAGGACACATGAAGAGTTTTAAGGGGAACGGCACAAGCCTGGTAATCACAGATTCATAAAATCACAGAGTGGCCTGGGCTGGAAGGACCTTTAAGATCACCTAGTTCCAGCCCTCCTGCCAGGGGCAGGGCCACCTTCCACTACTGTGTTGTAGCGTGTTATAGGTGAAGAATTCCCTAAGGAAGGAAAATTGCAAATAATTGTTGGAAGATAGAGATCCAACTGGTTAGAAAGGGCAGGTCACATGCAAAGAGTTCGCCTGTCAGGCCCTTTTCTGCCCAGATCAGCACAGTCTGGTCTGTCCTCTCATTAATCTGCTTTCTACCTATTTTCCTGGATGGAGGACTCTGTTGTGTGTCTGTGTGTTCAGGGCTTTCAGTCCAGCAACTGGAGTACCCATGTGTCCAGCGTGGCAGCAGCTGGAATGAGCACGAGGGTTCAAGGGGGAACGTGAGCACTGGAAAAATCACCTGCCATGGTGGATCAGGATTTACTGGGAGGTTCATCTGTGTGTGTGTGTGAAGGACACAGCTGGAGAGAGCAGCCTCTGTGGGAAGAGACTGGTGAGACCGAGCTCAGCTGCACGAGGGATACACGTTGTGCGTGTGTATATTCACTTCCCACTAACAGACCTTCATCCCAGTCAGCCAGAGGGGAACAGGACAAGGGATTTTGCCTTTTTTCCCCAGTACCTCACACCAGAGGATCAGCAATTGCACGGATCATATTGCCCTCACCTGGCAGGTTAAGCAGGAAAGGGGTCATCTGCTCTCACTACCACAAACCCTCCACCAAAAAGTCACACATAACCTGCCCAGAGTACAAAATGTTCCCTTTTGCCTCCTTCCCTATGAATCTTGTTGCTTCCCTCTGTAAAGGTTTAGAGTTGGGTCCATTGCATTAACTGTTTGGTGACTATATGAAGGAGAAGTAAAACAAAAGCTTTTAGAGCAAACTTTTCCCTTTGAAGAGGAAAAAGATCAAGATTTGGGGTTGATATCGGAAATCCAGTTGCTCCTGACACATAAAATTGGGCCACTTTTCACATGGCTCAACCTTGAGATAAATGATAATTACTTGCTCTGTCCTTTAGTCCCTCCTCTTTCTCCACAACCAAATAATTAATAATCTCATTCCTCAAATATCCCCATAGGAATTCCAGCTTTTACAAAAATAATCCCAGAGGTTGTTGGCAGTAATTTATATATGTTTAGGCTACCAATAAATCTTGGAGTTAAAGGAAGCCTGCAGCAAGGAGAAGCCCCATGCCCTGGCAAGCAAATAATTTAGGGAAACCATTTGCATAATCAACATATTAAGCTATCAGGGCATCTCTCCTTGTTGGTCTTGGTATTCCTCTGATGTCATTATCAAGGTAGACATGACAAATAATATTTTATGTCTATTGAATGATAATCAGCACACTGCACAGTGTGTATCCTTATTGATTTGATTAAGGGCTTTGATCTGGGAAATTACCAATTAATGCTGTCTAAATTAGTCTCTGTGGGTTTGGGCAGAGCAGCAGGAAAATAATTCTCTCGTAAAGCTGGTGATTGGACACAAAACCAATTTGTTTAATCGTGCTAAATCTGAAAAGAAAATATTCAATTTGGAGGTCTCCTGCAGGCCAGTCCTCAGCTCCTCATTAGTCATTAATGGCTGCACTTCAGCACCACTGTCTGAAATCACATCTGCTTTTTGTAGAGGTTTCATTAAAAAAAAAAAAGTCAGGAAAAAAAAGTCTTCCCTAAACAACTGAGAGTCTGTGACAACTGGATCTGCTTCAAAGAGCAAGGACAGACACGAGCACTCTCGGCGAGAGACTTGCTAACCTGCCAAGGAGGGCTTTGAACTCAGTTTGCTGGGGAATGGAGAGCAACACCCTGGGATAGCCAGAAAAGCACGGATGAGAGGAAGCAAGCAAAGCACAGGGCAGCAGAGGATGACCTCTGACTCCCCCTAGACCAAGTGCGTCTCGAGTACCTCTACATGAACACACCCAGCATGACAAACACACCGGAGGAACAAGAAACCTGTGTGCAGGTGTGGAGCTACGGCATTGGAATTACAGGGGTTTGGAGGAAACTTGCGGTGCTGGAGCGCTGTGATGGACTGAGCAGTTTATAAGGAGAGGCAGGGAGGGTGGCAGTAGGGTTGTCTTCTCCTCTATGAGGTTCTGGTGGGGAACAAGTTGCAGATGGGTCAGCAGTGCACCCTTATGTGGAGAAGCTGAAAGACAGGGACTTACAGAACCACAGGATCATAGAATCCTGATTTGGAAAGGACCCATCAGGATCATCAAGCCCAACGCCTGACCCTGCACAGGAGAACCCTAAGAATCTCTCCATGTACCTGAGAGTGCTGTCCAAATGCTCTTTGAGCTCTGTCAGCCTTGGTGCTGTGACCACTGCCCTGGGAAGCCTGTTCAGTGCCCGACCACCCTCTGGGGGAAGAACCTTTTCCTGATATCCAACCTAAACCTCCCCTGACACAACTTCAGTCCATTCCCTTGAGTCCTGTCACTGCTCACCAGAGACAAGAAATCAGTTCCTGCCCCTTCACTTCCAGTTTTGAGGAAGCTGCAGACCACTGTGGGGTCTCCCCTCAGCCTCTTCTTCCCCAGGCTGAACAAGCCAAGTGACCTCAGCTGCTCATTTTATGGCTTCCCCTCAAGGCCCTTCACCATCTTCGTAACTTTCCTTAGGACATACTCTAATAGCTTTATATCTCTTCTTTATCGTGGTGTCCATCTTATATTTTGACTTATTTATCCAGAAGAGAAGGTTAAGGGGCAACTAATTGCAACCTCCCAAAACACGCAGAGGTGTTTGAGTGAAGACAGATCCAGGCTCCTGTCAGAGGTGCCCCACTAAAGGACAAGAGACAGTGGTCACAAATGTCAGCACTGTTTAAAACTCTGAAACAAAATTCTTCATCACGAACAGTTACAAACTCATGTAGGGTCTGGAGAGCCCTTGCCATCTCAAACATTTTCACATTTTGCTGCACCAGCCGTGAGGAAGGAGGTTTACCTTAGAAATCAGCCCTGTTTTCAGCAGGAGGTTCAACTAGGGAACTCCAGATATCCTTTCCAACTTAAGTGATTCCCTGATACCCTGCTGGCCTGCAGAGTCACTCAGCAAATAAACATTGCTAAGAATTCACAGCAGTGGCACCACTCATCTGAAAGCTCCCACAACGTGTTTTGCTGCTTGGAGCCCTGTGACTTGTAGCAGTGAGTAAAACCCAGGCACGCCAGGAGGTGGAGGAAAATAAGTCCAGGTATAAAGTTTTACTACAGTTCCCCCTCTTACCTCTACAAACCACCTGAAGTTACCCCCCAGAGCAGGCATTCTATCATTTCTATCATTGCAGTCTCCTCATTTCCCATGGTCATAGTGAGGGTAGTGAAACTAAGACCAAAACAAGCCTGTGTGAAGTTTTTACTGGAAGGAATCAAAATACTCCTTGTCCGTGGCAGGGGCACTGGAAGCAGATGATCCTGAAGGTCCCTTCCAACCCAAACCATTCTATGATTCTATGAAAATGCACATAAATTTCAGTGTTGCATGTTCTAAACACAGTTCCATGCCTTCAAGGGCTTATAACCTAATAGTAGCACAGTGCTGCATGGTAAGTTGAATCATTAACCAGATGTTCCTCCTGAATAAGAAATCAGATGCTTGATGCTTTTCTCTTTTCACCTACGTCCTGGAAGTCACACTAAAAGTGTAATTAACTCCAGAACTTCTGTGAGGGCTCCACATGAGCCCAGTATCACTGAGGATTTTCTGTTGGGCATCATTTAACCAGTTAACTCACACCATGGCCATGGCTCAGCTCCCTGCACGAGCTCTTCCCTAAACGTCAGAGAGAGACTGGTGAGGATCTGAGGGTTTGATCTGTTGATTCTCATGTTTGCTGCCACTATTACCAGCTTGGAAGATGGAAAATCAAATCCAAAAGGCTTTTATTGCCTGGCCATGATTTCTACAAAATTCTATTTATCCCCTTGGCTGAGAATTGGCTGAATTGGTTGTGGGGGCACTTCTTGGAGCAACTTGAAGCCCAACAGGAACACATTCTTAGGATACAGCTTTTCCTTAGCACGAATTAACTCCTTTTCTGGCCATTCTCTCTCTTCAAAGCACCTACTGAGACAGGGAAGTGAAGATATGGGCTTTGCCATGGCAACCTAACACTTTCTAGTGAAATTAAAACCCAAATGGAAAATGATAGGAAACAAAAAACCTCATTTTTCCTTTCCAATGGAGCTGATGGAAGTTTTAGCTGCATCTTGAGATATTAATAATTAGTCAGAATTTTCCTGGAGACAGTGAGATGAACAAAATAATTACAAGACAAGCAGTAATAGAGGCAATAAAAAGAGCAGCTCTCCTTGAACCTGCAGCTATCACTAGCTTGACTAAGGAGATCAGCATTTGGGCTTCACAGGCAGTCAGTGCTCAAAGCAGTGTCTCTGGCTCACACAAAGGTAGGAGAAAAATACCGTCTCAATATTTAAATGTTTTAAATAACAGAAGAGTTTCCCACTGGGGCGCAGTTTGTAGAGGAAGGAAGTGTGTAGTTATTTTGTTTTAGAGGATGCCATTTCAGATCCAACGCCAGGGAGGATTATGCTTCTGCAGAGGGGAAAAAAAAAGAAAAAAATTATTGTTGCTGCATCAAAGAAGGAAAAATTAGGCTGGAAAACAAGATGAGGTTTGGTGTGGCTCACTTACTCCACATTTGTCAATCTGCTGTTTGGAATGTGAGATATGAGAACGCAATTTGCTCCAGAGAACTCATGGTGAAGTGGTCTAGACTGTGGGAGGTTTGGTTTCAAACCCTCATTAGGGTGGTTCTTGAGCTGGGTTTGAGAGGACAAGCACCAGGAAATGTGCTCAGGACCCAGGGCCAAATACACCACACCATTTTTTCCTGCAATGGTTTTCTCTCCCTGCCTTAGTATAGTTTCATTCTATCCTGGACCTGAGGTTTTTTTCTGCGATTTTTTTTAATGTGTCTCCATTCTGATGAATTGCTACTTTCAAAAAAAAAAATTATTTATGATTTAAAAAATCTGCTTTGAAGTTCCCATTTTGAAGACTGCTCTGATCTCTACCAGTTTCATCAATGGAAGCAACAGCAATTTAGAACAAAGTCAGTTTATATTTGGGTTTTCTCTTCACTGACCATCCAGGAGCTGAATTTCTTCTACTTAATGGAGGGTCAACAAATCCCAGACATTGAAGCAAGATTTTACTGCAGGTCAGCCTCTTGAAGCAAACGTGGAACTCAGAATTTGCTTAATGTGGGACTTTCTCTAATGCATGAGGGCAACTTTATATCAAATCACTCCCCATTGCACTCACCACCTTATGTCAACGATGCTTGAGCATCACTTTGCTCACAGGAGGTTTCCAGACATTCAAGAATTCCTGACCTTCACTCCACCCTTACCAGCAAGATGGAGCAGATTGTGGCAGAGACAAAGTGGGGTGAACTTCGTGTAACCCCCATTCCCCACCCCCATGAGCCAGGGGCGAGGAGAAGAAAGGGAAAATCTGGAATGAAGCTGAGCTCATGGGGGAAGGAAGGGGTGGGGGGAATGTGGTTTTAAGTTTTGGGTTCATTTCTCATTTTCTCACTCTGACTTATAATAAATTAAATAAATCGCTCCAAGTCAAGTCTGCTTTGCCCACAAGAGTAATTAGTGAGTGATCTCTGCCTGCCCTTTTCTCACCCAACCAGACTTCTGTTATATTTTCTCTCCTCTGTCCAGCTGAGGAGGGGATTGATGGGGCTCTTTTGTGGGGTCAATCCCTTAAAAGGCAGATAATTCAGGGTGTGTGGCTCTATAGAGAAAAAAAAATCAACCAACCGATCAAAAAAAACCTGACAAGAAAATCCACTCAAACCCTTCACAACTATCTTGTGGGAGTGGGGTTTTTTGTTTGGTTTTGGGGATGTTTTTGGTCTTTTTTGATTTATTTTCTTTTTTTCTCCAAAGGTAGCAAATACTACCTTGTAAAAAATATCCTTGGACTGGAAAAACTAGTTCTCCTAGAAACTACTTCAATAGAACAGTTCTGATCAGCCTCAACTGAACATGTCACCTCCTACACTCTGCCCATGGAGGGGGGGGGGATGAGATGGTCTTGAAGGTCCCTTCCAACCCAAACCGCTCTGTGATTCCATGATCTGTCTAAAAACCCTGGAAGTGATCCATGTCTGCAGCCCTCTGATGTGACAAGCCTGTGGCTCAGACCAGAGCAAGGCACCTCCAACTGCAGAAAAGACATTTGCCCTCCCAGTCCTCCAATTATCCTGGCATGGCCTTGCGTTTCAACCTCCAGTTTCTTTCTCTGCAAAAAAGATTCCCTTCCTGGCTAATTTGAAGGTGAAGCTCCCTAGAGAGCATTTTGCAATGGCAGAGATCTGTCTGAAAGGACCAGGGTCTGAAAGAAATAGCTCCAACCTGCTGGGAGAGATGCAAACATGTGGGGTTAGAAGACTAATTTATTGTTATTCACCCGAGCTCTTCATTTCTCCCTTTGCAGGGAGCCCACACAAAGCTCTTCCAGCGTGTGGGCTGGAATGAAACCTTCAAAAGCCCTAACGAGGTTCTCTGAAAAACTTGGTGGGGCTGTTTAGTCATAAGATGTTTTCATCACGCACTTGCATTTTCATTTAAATGAAAACATTTTGAAATAAGAAAAGGAAGTTAAAATTCCACTTGGAAAGAGAAAGTGAAACGGTTGGGAGTGCATTTTTGGTGCAGAAGAAATGAATTTTTTTAAAAAGCAATTCCAAAAGTTAGCCTGTACCGAACCAAAATTTTTTTCCTTTAAAATTTCATTTCCTTTGGAGTTTTTTATTGAAATAAAATATATTTGCTTCATTTCTAAACAGTAAAATAGTTGGAAATCATAGAATTCCTCTAAGTGGGATTATTTTCCCTACTCTGAGGGAGGAGGCAAAAATGCAATTTTCTTTGAAATATGATTTGAATGACTCCTGGCTAGGAACCATTCTTGTAGGTGTTGCAATCATTACGTTGGTGTCTACATGAAACATTTTTCCTACTACTTGAATCCTTCCTTTATATTATATCCTTCCTCCTATTATAATCTCAGCCACTGTTTTTTCCTGTGGCTGTGCCCTGCCTGCCAGTGGGCTCAATATGAAGCCATTAAATCCACTATATTGCACAACAGAATTTTTCAAACTCTGAAAAAGCATTTGCTCAAACATGAGAACAATCCCTCAAGACTGGCTATAGCCTCCTCTAAAAAGATAAATTACTCTAAACTATAGAACATATAAATAGATGGTGTTATATAGGTTACAAAATGTGGCATGTGATTACAAAGCACAATTCTTCATGGTGTTTATTGTGGTATTTACTTGTCATGGCATTTGCAGTCACTGCTTCTCCAGCTGTAGATTCTTCTGTCTACAAAAATCATAAAAGCCTCATAATAGTCCTCTTTTCCCCCAGGTTCAGGTGTGCCTGGAGCAAAACTCTACAGCACTAAGCACCTTTTGGGAATACATTTCATAATAAATCTTAAAAGCCCCTGCTTCACCCTGGCCCAACAGTATCTGGGGAAATGTTGCCAAATTGCTGCAATTTGAAGAATATGGCTTCCATTTAATGGAAACTGTGGTTATACCGAAGCACATAATCATGCGGAAAATGCACAGGGACTGCATTTCTGCCTCGGAAGTGCAGCCTTAAAGCACAGATCAAAAATCAGAGAAAAGGGGAAAAACCAAGAGGCAAAGCATTTTGCTTCCTTCCAATCTCCACTTCCATTAGACAAATTGGGTCACCTTGTGTTCTGCTGGACATCAACACTCCTGCCCTCAGCTGAAGTGCCCATGTATTTAGACTTTCATTTTTCCCATTAAAGAGCCCCCATGAGCCACTATCTGCATGAGGAATGCCTGGCATTTACTGTTGTGACAGGAGCCACAGTCCACAATCTGTCTGGCAAAACACCATGTAGAAAATTCTTCAAGAGCTGAGGGCCAGTCTGGCAGTCCTTTTGCAGCCCCCAAACCAGGGGCTGTACACACAGAAACCAGGGATATTTTTGGCTTAAAGTCTGCAGTACTTGACTGTCACACTGACTTATTTTAAAGAATTATAAAACCTAAGTGTGTTCTTGGGGAAAAAAAAAAGTAAAAAGGCTGACTTGTAATATAGTCTGAACTGCTCATGATTTCCCCACTAGTTAATTAACCATAAATGCATCTTATGTTGCTCCCTGCCTGCTCTCCAAGTATGTGCTATGCAGTTATTGTTCATTAAAAGGTGATACTAACAGAAAATCTACAGCCTATCACTGGATAAACACATTATCTAAGGAATTCTTCTCATCTAAGTGATCGTTATATCAATTGACTAATATCAATTAAGAAATCATCAGCAAAAGAACCGGGTATCTGGGGCTGTAAGACAAGCAGGTTTTCAAATGTACAAAATACAAAAATTCTCATCTAAACTCTAATAATATCCAGTGTTTAAAAATTAGAGTTCTTAAAGATCACTAAGAATATGAAGGTCCTGGAAAAACTGAGTTGCTTTAACACTTCCTTGCTCCTCCTTTAGTGGCTACCCAATCCCATGTAGCCTGAAATGTCATGGAGATGGAAAATCTAACCACAAGAATGAACAATATGTACATTTTTATATGTTAAAAACTGGGAAAAACAGGGATTGTGTTTTGCTTCCTCACTCCTTTGTTTGCCTTCCTGAATATGCAAGTTATAATTTCAAAGACTACATAAGAATTCTGTGAGAAAGCTGCTGAAAATACCCAAGACAAATTTTGTAGAGACATATATTAGGCCAAGGTGTGAATCCAGGCTGGGAGGATCATGTGAGTTTTCTAAAATAATGGAGTCAGTTGGGATCCCAAGCTGTCTGCATGATACCCCTCATCCCTGTCCTTGTGTTCCTCAGAACATCCAATGAGCCATCACTTTCCTTCCTTGCTCTCCCCAAAGAGCAGTTGTGGTGAAGTGGAAGTACCAAATTTTCAGAGTTCCTTATGTTTTATCTCATCCTCTGAAGTTTTAGCTGAAGGGGGTGATGGAAGCTCAAGCTTTATGTCTGAAAGCGTTAAGGGAGTGCCCATTTATACCTATAACTCCCCC
Source organism: Pseudotriccus pelzelni (assembly GCA_035584735.1). Lineage (NCBI taxonomy): Eukaryota > Metazoa > Chordata > Aves > Passeriformes > Tyrannidae > Pseudotriccus > Pseudotriccus pelzelni. The sequence goes on along the minus strand of JAWMRA010000078.1, from coordinate 147,399,481 downwards.
ACTCCACTGTAGCACCATCTTCTTCAGTGGCACTGTTGAATTAACAAGTTCAGACTTCATCAGACCCTGAATTTTAGTCAATTTTAATGATTAAATGTTACTGAAAAGTGGTAAAGGAAAACCATCATCACCTTTTTAGTTAGCATGTCCTGAACTGTTTGGTTTTCCTTTATCTCCAGATCCACAAAGATCTCCTCCTTCCTGATCCTTTTTTTTTTTTTTTTTTTTTTGGAGCTGATGACTTAAAAATATGTGCTGGCCATGAGCAGTTTAGCTCTAATTGTAATATGAGAACCTTTATGAGGGGGATGTGTTTGTTTTATCCAGATTCCTTACCTTCAGTCAACACCTTCTTCCAGCAGTAGGATCACTCAGCACAGTTAGAGTCACTCCAGGGAAGTGATGCCATGAGGAACACATTTTCCCCAGTGCCCTTAGAAGTCTCCGTGGTTAAGCAGGCAGCTCACACAAACTGTCGGAATTCACTGAACTCCAGCTGAATTGTAGGATATTTGGAGGAAGATATTCTGTTGGCAAATTTCTGTTGCAGAAAACTTCCATTTAGATACAAGCTGAGGAGAGGATTTACCTGGCAGTGGTTGAACTGAGCTGTTCAGGTCCTGTGCCCTCCCTTTATTGACCGGGTGATCTAAAATTGCTTTGGATCAAGTCGTGTGCAAGACGTCCAGAAATAATAGCTCAGATGGGAGGAAACAATGAAATTAAACATCAGAGCTCTGGCAGGTGGGTGCTGACATCATGAGACTGGCATTGTCTGACATCTTTGTTGGTGACATGAACGGTGGGATCGAGGGGAGCCTCGGCGAGTTTGCTGAGAACACCAAACTGTGTCAACAGTCAACGTGCTGGAGGGAAGGGATGGCATCCAGAGGGACCTTGACAGCCTTGAGAGTTTGGAGTGAGTCCAGAGGATGGCCACAAAGGTGACTTTGGTGCTGGAGAACCTCTGCCATGAAGAAAGGCTTCAAGGAGACCTTTAATAGCACCTTCCAGTACCTAAAGGGAATCCAAGGGAGCTGGAGAGGGACTTGTGACAAGAGCATGTAGTGACAGGGCAAGAGATGATGGCTGTGAACTGAAAGAGGGTAGATTTAGATTATATATGAAGAAGAAATTCTTTACTATGAGGGTGGTGGGGCTCTGGAACAGGTTGGCCAGAGAAGTTGTGGATGCCTCATCCCTGAAAATGTTCAAGGCCACGTTGGATGGGGCCCATGGCAGGGGAGTTGGAATTAGATGGTCTTTAGGGTCTTTTCCAACCTAAACTATTCTATGATTCTGTGAGCTCACATTTTCTTTCACACAAGAGGAGGATTTGGCTGGAATTCAGATGTACCTCTGAAATTCAGAGGTACCTCTGAAATTCAGATGTACCTCTGAAATTCAGATGTATCTCTGGAATTCAGATGTACCTCTGAAATTCAGATGTATCTCTGGAATTCAGATGTACCTCTGAAATTCAGATGTACCTCACCTTCACATGTCAGAGTGCAGAGCAATGTGGAGGGAGAGCAGACTGCAGGAGAGGCTCATGAAGGACAAGAGGAATACACCCATGTGAGTCCTGCTGCTAAGCTGCCTGTCCAGTGTCTCACCTAGAAAAAATATCTCCAGGGATGGAGGCAGATGCCAGCTCCAAGCACAGCCTGGAGTCCCCAGTGTCACCACTGCTTTCTGCACCACAGAAACCCACGATCTTGGGAAAAAAAACCCATTAATAATTACAGAAGTCCCCAGGTCATCCAGCAGTTGTGAAACCTTTCCAGGCTGGTTTCAGAGGTCCAGAGTTCAGGAAATCGATCAGCCTGTCACTTTTCCACCAGTGTTCTGCCTCTGATAGAAGATTTTCATCAAAGAGGACTCACTGCACCTCTGCTCAATGCGGACTTTACCCTCTTGGGTAACAGGCTCCTGTGCAGTGCCACTGAGACATCAGCCAGGGCTGACAGAGAAATCCCTAACAGGCAGTAGTGGAAAGGCTGATGCTGCTGCTTTAAACTGTTTTCTCAAAAAGAGAAAGTCAGAGCTCACTTGCCTGGTTTCAGTAATATTAGGTATAACTTAAGGGTGAGGGAATATCCACAAATGCAACCTCTGTTGAGCTTTCTGTAATTTTTTAAATTTACGTAATTTTTATTTCTAGATCACAGTATTTTGTGGCGGGGGGATTACTTTTTATAAGCTTACCTGATGCTTTTTTACAAGCTATTTTTCATTTAAAAAATGTAACATTTCCCTAGTAAAGTCCACTGTAGTTTCTACTAGTGGTGAGAATAGTTTCTGGCATCAAAACCACTTAGCTCCAATAAAGAAAAGGAAAAGTAGCTCTCCATGGAATATTAACACCCTCAATTCCTCTTCTTGTAAAACTGAAGTAAATGAAAAGAAAAAAAAAAAAAAAGAAAAAAAAAGAGTGGCAGCCATTTGCAAAACTTTAACCTCAGAACCATGTAGAAATTCACTGTATTGAGACTGAAGAATATTACAGGCTATATAAAGATGAATTTTATCACACAGGAGCTCAATCTCACTTCAAATTTACAGTATTCGTAGAAAAAAAGAACCAAGACATTTTATTTTGTGTGTTCAAAAGGCAAATGAGAACCCAACTCTGCTTCTGGTATTAAACATCTCCACATAACTGATGATAAATAATGAAAAAGACAAGTATCCAAGGTGACTGACTGCAGGTGTCTGGAAATGAAGGCAGAATAAAACTGAGAGTTGAATTATTTTCCTAAACAACTACCAAAAAAAAAAAAAAAAGAGAAAAAAAGAAAATAATTTGACAAAACTCTGGCTGTCAAAGCCTGTGAAGTCTATTTGTAGGTTCATGAGGGTATTTAGCATATAGAAGGCATAAAAGTCAATGAGAGAGAGAGAGCAGGTATGCAAGCATAAAAAGCGACAGACGACAAAATTTATTGTGCTTGGTAAATCACTTCCATAATTTACATGGCTTTTTTATTAATTTTTAAAGCTGTGTATTTGTGCCAAAACGAATTGTCTAGGTGTTAAAATTTGTGTCTCGTACCTCATTGTTATGAAATGGGAGCGGGAAGAGCCAATTCAATAAAGTGCTGCTTCTACTGCTATCCCTCCCAGGCTTCATTTCCCCGGGATGGCAAGGCATGGGACACCTTGCAGTAAAAACGAATGTTCTCAAGGTGCTTTTTAGCTTCCCTGTTTTATTCCTAATGTTGCTTGATTGCTGCAGAAAAGACACATTTAGTCAAAGGTCACCGAGAAAGCACGAAAGAATAAAACCTCCCCATTTGTGAAAATCCCCACTGTGTAAAAAGCCTGCTCTGAGACTTACCCATCAGTGAAATTTCATTTTCTGGAGGGATTTGAAGTGATGCTAAGCCTTCAGCTGGCTTTTGGCCTTGTGGTGAGCTTTGCCCTCTTGGGAAAATGGCTCTGACATCAATGTGAGTCTGATGACAGGTTTTAGTCCCTTTCTTCTTCCTTTTTGCTGTTACTTTTTGGACACTGTATTTAAAAAATAATAAAAAAAAAGAAATTTTAAGAAACACAAAGTCTAATGTACCTGTAGCCTTCATACCAATGTTCTTAATTGCACTAGTACTTTGGGGTTTATATATAATTTTATATATATATTAATATATATGTAGTCTTTCCTTGCATCATGCTATGGAATCATATCATAGAATCATAGACATGTTAGAGTTGGAGAGGACCTTAAAGATCATCTCATTCCAACCCCCTGCCTTGGGCAGGAACACCTTCCACTAGAACAGGTTGCTCAAAGCTTCATCCAACCCAGCCTTGAGCACTTCCAGGGTTGGGGCATCCATAACTCCTCTGGGCAACCTGTGCCGGGGTCTCCCCACCCTCACAGTACTCCTTTCATTCTTTAACTCCCAAAATGAGTTGTGACATAGTCGTGAAACTCTTCAGACCTGAAATAGTCCTGACCTGTAGCTCAAAAAGGGTCAAAACAGGCAAAGTGTGATGACAGTGCAGGGAGGGACAAGGGGTGAGCCATAGTGTAAGCTGACATAACACTCAGCAGAGATGCAAATGTGCCTTTTATTGGCATTGCTACATTTCTTAAATACATTATGGCAATCATTTTAGACCAAAAGAGCTCAAACTGTGGTGATATGATTATGCTACTTTTCCCAAGTTAGTGGTAGCACAGCTTTCATTTCCTTCTTGAGCCGTGGCTTCACAGCCCAAGCACTCAGCTGTGAAACACATTCTTCTTGTCCCCACTTTTTGCTTCTCCATCCACCCCACTCACACACAACAGCATTTTAGCTTTGCCAGACCAATGGTTTAAGGGTCTTAACCGTAAATTGGATTAAGAGGTAATATATGGCAGCCTCAGTGGAAAAAGGAACTCTGTTTTCACAAATATCACTTCCTTCAATAGTGCTCCTCTATGCTGCTGAGTGTAGGATCTCCAGTAACAAAATGAACTAAGTCAGTATGGCTTTTCTATATCAGAAAATCTGTCCCCTTCTTTATCAGAAGATATGTGCAAACTTTCCAATATTCAGTTATAATGAACATCAGTAGAATAATCATCATTCCTCTGCCAGTCGCTGGTGCTGATACCTGTAGGCAAAATGGTGCAGGAAAGACTCATGGGGTTACTTTTGGGTTTAAATTTGCAATTAAGAATTAGGGTGTTGCCATTTGGTTTCCAGTGGAGCACAGGAATGACATGGCAAAGAAATGTCATGATTTTGGGGGGGATTCACACAGTCTGATTAACATTCCACGTGGAATACCACATCACTTAACACCGTTGGTCCTTGAAAGTATATCCTGAATTTATCCCAGCAAACAGAGGCCAGGTCAGCTCATGCCCTGTCTCTGATTAGGGTAGCAGACAGACGTTACTGTCCACTGGAAATATTTGCTTTCACTGACTCCTGAGGAACCCTTGGATGACCATGCTCCTTAGAGAGCAACCCAGGTTAGACTGGATGAACCAAGGAGATGAATCTGATCTCATCCTCACCATTTCTGTATGAATTTAATTGAACAGAGTTTTGTACAGTAGTGGAAAGAGATCCAAGACAGACACAATTCCTATTGAAACTAGGAAATATCTAAAAGCTGAAGGGGAAAAATAAATTTTTGTTGAAATACTGAGATATAAATGTTATAATCTAATAGACTTTAGAGCACATTACTAACCAATCAGGAAAAGGCGATATTAGCTCTTTATTCTCTCAGTGAAGATGAGGACAGTTAAGCACAGAAATATTTGGGGCAATCTTCACTGACTTGCACTGTCTCAGATTAGACACCTCAGTCTGACCATTATCTTTGATACAAAAATTTCATCTTTTTTTTTCAGATGCGTTCTGTCCCTGCAAATTTTGGGGTTTTTGCTCTGCAGATTCAAAGGCAAAGATTCTTATAATTTTTTTGCAAAATGAAAGATCTAGAGATGGAATGAAAATCTTTATATAGAGAGGAATTGAAATAACTCTCCACTGTAGAATTTTGTTTTTACTCTGCATACACCCTGGGACTCAATGAGATTCTGCTCGTGCATTGTAATAATTTTCCTTACAGGTTATCCTTTCAGCTGAAACTCTCAGCAAAATTGCTGCTCAATGGATTTAGTCCCACAAGGCAACTTTGCCACTGCCTTGTAGTTCATGTCCCACAGGCATGGACTCTGTGTCCCCATCAGACTGTTCTGGAGGGTCCCTAAAGCCTGGTGGGTGACATCAGGGGCTTTTTATTCAGATGTGACAGCCACATCAGACAACACTCTGCAAACACTCACTGGCCCTGTCAGAAAACTGTTTTCCCTTTGATTTGCTCATTTCCTCCACCCCTCACTCCATCCCGTGGAGTGATCTCTCAGGTGGAAGAAAGAGCCCTCAGAATCCTTTTTCCTTCTCTCTTTCATCCCTTAATCAGTAATTCCACCCTGTGAAGATGTCAGTCAGCAGTAACCTCCCCAACCCAGAACACTCCAGCTAAAAAGGGAGGGGCTGGTTGTCGACGGGTAAAACAAATACAGCCTCTTAAAAGCGGGATTTTTATTTTTTAAAAGTACCCAGAATAAGTACATATTGACAGGTGCAGTTGACCCATAACCACTCTTTTTTTCCCTTTGTTTTCAAAATCTGTGCTTTCATTTGGAAAGCTCAATACTGATAAAAGAGAGCTGGAAAAACAGTGCCTGGGAAAAACAACCTTGTGGAGACTTGGGTGGGAGTCGAAAGCCACTGTATGTCCTGAATGCCCTGAGGGAATTTTTAGACATCTCATTAAAGCTCGGGGAATCAAAGGTCATATAATTTTTCACTTTGTTTTCAGTCCACATGTGGCTCCTATACCTACACTCAGTAAAAACATCATCCCAACAGCTCAGTGCCCCAGAAGAAGTTGGTGTCTCCATCTCAAGAGCAGCCACGAGAGAGGTGGTACCATCCCTGGAATGTTCAAGGCCAGGTTGGATGGGGCTTGGAGCAACCTGGCCTAGTGGGTGGCATCCCTGCCCATGGAACTAGGATGGTCTTTGAAGGTTCCTTCTCACCCAAACCATTCCACGATTCTAGGAAAAGAGTCCTTGGTTAAACCACATGGCTGATTTGTCTCAGAGCTCTGCACCTGAGCAGCACAGTGATGGGGAAAAAAAAAAAAAAAGGCAGAAAAGTTGCCATGGAAACCCTGTCTTGAATTCAGCAAAGTTCATCAAGCCTAACAGGATTCAGAACAAGCACTGCAGGGCTGAGGAATTGGTCTGTTCCCTGAAACTTCCTAATCGGAGCCCTGGAATTGTAAATGGAGGCCTTTGTGGTACATGGAGGCCTCTTTCAAGAGTTCAGCCTTTTGCAGAGCAGAAAGATGAAGTGAATCACTCACATAAAGAGTCAGTTTTAAGTCCACTTGCACCTGCCAAAGCTCCTGCTGCCTTTGCAGCTCAGTGAAGATCTGGCCTGTTCCTTGGCCTCGATGGTCATGCCGAGTGCTTCTTTTTATTTAGCTCTTCCAGCAAGACTCTGTTTCACTGAAATACGCTTTTCTATTCCTAAAAATCATCACCACCTCACTGTGATCACTGGAGATGAAAGTTTATCCTGCAGGTTTTTATGCTTTGAGAAAACAAATTACTTCCTGACACTTACCCGTCTCTCATTTTCAATACCCTTAAATTATTCCCTCGCTGACTTCCCGACGTTCATCCTCTCAGTGTCTTCCTGAGGCTGACAGCCATCAGAAATTCAAAGAGATGCTACTTTCCTAAAGACTGAGAGCTGGAAACTGACACTGCAACTCATTGTGAGAAAGCATGAATGAGAGGAAATAGTTTTCCTGAAGAAAAACCTTGTCAGCTGCAGAAGATCACACACATCTGGAAAGGACCATCAAATGCAGCCTTTTCACTTCCCAGTTCAGTGCAAAGCATGTCATCCAGAAAATAAACACAGAGAGATGATGAGGGGAACAAAAATCAAATTACATGAAATACTGAGACAGAAACAGGGATTAAAAATAAACTTTCAATGAAACAACTGAATAATTTCAATTTTTTTTTTTTCCAAGGTGATAGTTGCCTCCTGCAGTGCTTGAAGAGCTGGATCTATTCCAGCATCTCTAGACAATCTTTAAGGTCCCTTCCAACCCAAACCATTCTATAGTTCTGTGATCTCCACATGGCAGTGGAGTTTGCTGGCAATACAAAAAAAAAAAAAATAATATTGCCAAGCCCATAAGATCACACAAATGAGAAATTAAAATTCTAATAATGAATTTGACCAATGCTACAAATAGCAGTAAAATAGAAAATCAAGCTGGAAATAACTTTGACAAGTCATCTAACCTTCCATCCTGTTCCGTGACCCATTCAGTATCTAAAATGATTCATCCAACACGACTGAATCACTGTGATAATTTGCTTTCTCCTCTAGTAAATTAATTTGCTATGAGTTTGCGAGATGCTAATGCTGAGAGAAACTTCAAAAATCTCTTCCTCTGAGTGCTCAAGGGAGGTGAAACTGGTAAATATTCATTTTTGTGTGGTTAATTTTCCACATTATTTGATCTAGTCCTAATACTTGCCTGAACAAAAAAGTTTTTTAGGAGTGCCCACTGGAACTTCCGTGAACCTCAGCAGTAACTGGGATAGCCATGAGCACATGTCCCCAGAAGCTTTGTCCCTCCACCCATCACCTCATCCAGGGCAGACTTTTGTATATTAAGCTGGCAGTTGCATTCAAAATAGTCTTCCCGCCCTCATTTATCCTGCAGCCCACTGGAATGCACACCACAGAGCAGGGAACGTTAGTTATTGGCAATCCAGACCTCTTGCAAGTGGCCCCATTGCCGTGTGTTTTACTACTGAATTCTCCCTGATATTAATAAAATGCATAAACAGCTCTGCTCTGCAGCACGTCTCCTTGACTTCCTCAGGGCAGTGTACCCACTTCTCAGGTGTTCCCGAACAGTGGCCCTTTATTTCCAACCACGTGTAACAGCAGGAGGTGGATTCTCACTTTCTTTTGTGTCCTTTATGTTAGGAATGAAGGAATTTAACACAGTCCCTCTCTCGCTTTTTCCTTGCAATGGGGACAGCTGCCTCTTGGTAAACAAGCATTCAACGCGCCTTGGAGAACAACTCCTCGTGCAGGCAGTGCTGTACAGCGATGAAAAATGTACACCAACGTGCAAGAACGCCCTTTCAGCCTCCACCTCTCCCTGTTAACCCCTTCAGAACACATTAAACCATTCAAGGGGAACATTAAGCTTCGAAGCAGACAGGAAGTTTTACCCTTTGCCGTTATCTTCAGCTTCCAAAGCTGGCAAGCAAGTGTGGAATAATAAAACACAAACCAAAGCAACAACGCCAAAAAAACCCCAAACAAATAAAAAGCCACAAGTGGTCAGGATACTTTGTGTGTAATGCTCAGGGGAAATAGGCATTTAAATGTTCTGTCTTTTCCAGGTAATTTGCAGCTGAGGATGAGTGATGAGAAGGGCATTATACTTTACCTGGCAAGGCAGCATCTATGCTAAATATAGAAGAAAGCAGCCAAAAAATAAGCATAATTATGCTTCACCTAGCAATCCAGTGTGTATGCTAAATACAGAAGAAAACACCCAGCAAATTAACGTTAATTATAACTCATATATTTATGTATCTGTGTTTGTGCCTTAAATCCCACAACTTGAGTTTCATACGCCTGGAATGGCTGGAGGTTTTAAATGGAGTTTTGATGGAAATTCTTGACACTCAGCTCCCAGTGGGTGCAGCCAGTCAGATCCCCAAGCAAGCATGGATGATAAGCTTCACTTGTGGAAGCCAGGACATGAGGAAAACATGAAGGGAAAAGTTCTTGGATCTTTGAGTTAACTAACCAAGACACCACGCAGCCTCTGCCATTGCTGTTCCTGCAAGAAAAGTAGTTCTACCCTTTGTTTTTGAGTTTCACTCACTTCTATATCCCTTCAAAAGAAGTGTTTTTTGAGGGAATATTCATCCAGAGACTTGGAATGAGTTAATTGTTATATCAAAGCAACCATGGGAGAGTGTATGACAGCCGTATTTGCACATGGGATCTAGACAGTTCACGAGAAACATCTCAATTTATTTTACCAGATCCCTTGAAAGATAAGGAGGAATTATCTCTGATTTACAGTCAGGATGCTGAGAGGTGTATTTATTTTGCACAGTACAGACCCTGAGCTAAACAGAAAATCAGTGAGTCCATCTGCCAAGGCAAGCTCAGAGGTGGAAGTGCTGCTCTCAGGTGAACACTGAATCACAACAAAGTGCCTGTTCATGGTGCAACACCTTTGCAAACACACCCAGTGTGGCTGAGTCCCCCCTGTGGCAGAGAAAACAAAAATTGCCTTGGAATATAATAGCAATGTCTGGAAATTAAATTTGAATGTGAGTCCTGGACCTTATTCAGGAATCCATCTATTTCCAGAGAGCTGCTGAGGTATAATACAGAGTCACACAGTTCCTGAGGTGAGCAGGCAGCTTTGGAGATCATCCAGTCCAATTTCCAGCCAAAGCAGGCTGTTCAGGGCTTTTTCCAGTTGGTTTTAATGTCTGCAGTGATGGATACTCCACAAAGTCTCTGGTCAACCTGTTCCAGTGTTCAAACATCCTCACAGTAAAAATTACTTTTTGTGCTTGTTTTTAAAGGGAATTTTGTAATTGTCTGTTTGTGCCCATTGTGTGCTGTCACCAAGGGCCCTGCCCAGCTCAGCAGCAGCACTTTCCCTGGTCCTTCTTTTGCTGCAGGTGTACCCTTAGAAACCTTTCTTGCTGCTTTTCCAGTCCCTCACCAGATTCAGCTCCAACAACATGATGCAAAATGTAAAATCTTCCTCATCTGAAACTGCTCTTTTGAACCCTGTGTAGAGAACTGGGGGAGAGAAAATCAAACAAAGCCAGGGAATAGCAGGAATTGCCTCAAGGTCATGAGGAAGATCAGAGCCCCTTGAATATGGGCTGCACTGTAAACATGAGATGAGAATAAAAATGTGTTTCAGAGAGTCTGTCATCTCAATAGACGAGGTGGGCAATTGCAGGAAGACAAACAAGGCACTTTTGTTTCCCCAGGACCATCTGCTGAGTTTGTTTGGGAGTGAGAGGATAAACTGAAGCCTTGATGTCTGATCACATCTCTGCTCTGAAGCCTTTTCTTAACCATCAAATGACACAACTTCTTGCTTTTCCTCTGTGCAGGTGTATTGTCCTTCCCCCAGAAAGGAATGCAGATGAGTGGAGGGAAAAAAAAGCACATTTGAGATTCCTGTATTGGCTTTTCAAGACAGCCATCTCTATGACTGGTCTCAGACCCATCTTTAACCAGAGCACAAACTTGCAATGCAAGTGGCTGGAGGCAGAAATTTTGGCCATTTTTTTTCATAATCAAATACCTCACCAGTCAAGCTTCTGCCAACAAGACCTTAAATTTCATCCAAGACACACTGAGGGACAAAATGAACTTAAAAAGTACAAATGAGAAAGAACTGTTCTCGTGTCCTTTGGCCAGCCCACTTTCTTTATAACTATTATTTTAATTTTAGCATATTGGCTAATAAAGGGCTTTATAAAACCATCCAGGTGTTTAGTTTCTGTTTGTACTTCAAATGCCCACATGAAAAACACTCCAGATGCTCAATTTACATCTGCAGTTCAGAAGCCAGGCTGATAATGCCTATTTCCATGTAAATCTCAACTGTTGCTAAAAGCATCAGGGATGGTCCTTTATTTTCCTCCTAGCAATTCCTGTCATCTTTCTGTGATGAACCTCCTGACTGGGCCCCTTCCCAAGGTTTCTGGGTGAAACTGGGCTGCCAGTCATGTATTGTAGGCAGATATGTAGTTTATCCAAGAGTAGGGCATTTTGGAGTGTCCTGCAAAATTGAGTATGGACATCAGAAAGGCATCTGTCAAAAACTGAGAACACTCCAGGAATGTGTTTAAACTGTTGGTAATTTTTGTAGGGTCCACAGAAACAAAATTAACAGCTCTTGACACTTATTACTCAGTTGATTATCTGACACCATTTACCCGTAGAAGTTTTACACTTTCTGAGAGTGAATATTCTCTCAGAAGAGAACACAAACATTAGGACTATCCAAACACCTAATTATCTTTCCTGACCAAAAAAAACTACTCCTTTTTCCATTTCTTCAGGCAGCTGAAGCTACATGAGATGAATCATTTCTGACCCAGCTTTGTTGTCAGGAGCCCAGTCTGTTTGAATGGCTGTAAGATTTAAGAAATGATCCGGTCTTGCTGAACTTCATGAAATTCCCCTTTCTTGAGCCTGTCCAGGTTCTTCTGGATGGCAGCTCATCCTTCAGGAGAGTCAACTGCATCACTCAACTGCAAACTTGCCAAGGGTGCACTCAATTCCACTGTCACAAAAGAACTTATTCTCCTGAAATGGTTCAGTGAACAGTTGGAAAACCTTCTTTGTTTCGGGATGCATTTAAATGAAATGCTCTTCAGCACCTCTAATGGCCCCAAGACGGTACTTCTCCTTTGGTATGATCAGGTGAATGTACCTGCCTAGAATTAGATAGACTTGAGCTTAACTTGAGCCTGAATTAATCTCCTTCTGGGTGGGAAAGTGAAGTAGCAGGCGAGTCACTAACCTGGAACTAAGCACATCCTCACGTTGCCATTAAAAGCTTTCATGATACTCATCTGCTGTTCTCCTTTACCCCAAGGTCAGTCTCCTGCCGTGGAGCTCATTTGCTCTGTATCCAGAAGTATGAATATAAACTTCTCCTTGCCTTGCCTTCAAAGGCATCCAGAGGTGCCTGCTTTCCTGGCGCTGTCCTATCTGCAGGGAGTGTCAGCCAGGTGACCCTGTGGAGCTTGGGAATAGCTGTGCCATTCCTTTGTGTGCTGCTGGAACTGCAGGCTCCGACAGCCCTCACTGCCTGCTCAATGAACAATCTGATCACACAAACCAAATTCTGGGCTCATCAAGGTGGCGACAGTCCTGGATATGGCAAGTGGCAGAAACTGAGGGACTGAATGCGTTTCCCAGGAGGAGAGGCAAACATGTTTACCTTCATACTCCCAGGTCATTACTCAGGCCTGATGTGTTATTTTGGATCATCCTTCGAAGTCTGTACTTTTAAATCTGGTGTAAGTTGTGTAAGTGCTGCAATGAGGGTGTGTCCAGGGAATGGAGCTGGTGAAGGGTCTGGAGCGCAGATCCTATAAAGAGCATCTGAGGGAGATGGAGTTGTTTAGTCCGGAGAGAAAAGGAGGCTCGGGAGAGACCTGTTCACTCTCTACAACTACTTGACAGGGGGTTGTGGTGAGGTGGAGTCAGTCTCTTCTCCCAGCCAGAGAGCAACAGGACAAGGGCAAGTGGTCTCAAGTTGCACCAAGGGAGGTTCAGGGTGAATATTAGGAAAATCTCTTCCCTGAAAGAGTGGTTCATCACTGGAATAGGCTAACCAGTGAAGTGGTGGAGCCACCAACCCTGAAACTGTTCAGAAAACAAGCTGTGGCACTCAGTAATATGGTTTAGGGACAAGGTGGTGTTTGGTCAAAGGTTTTCCAAACTCAGTGATTCCATGATTCTATAGATCTCTCCTCAGATTTCCACAAAACAGTGACACAGGAGACAGCTGTCTCTCAGTAATTCTCCTGTGCTGTCCATCCCACACAGGTCTGTCCTCCAGGGCTCTCAGATTTTCTCTAGGGCACAGGAACTTCTGCTGGTACTGATGAGAGGCTGGTGGGACTCTGCAGCAGCCTGCAGGACCAACCCTGAGGCTGGAGAGCAGGCGAGGAGCCCCCCAGCTCCTGTTCTCTGCACAAGGGTGCAAACTGAGAGGCATTACCCTCTGGATAACTGCAGTCCCGTGACTGCCTCCACTATGAGCACACATACAGTAAATGGAATTTTGTTTTAAGGGAGGGAGGTGATACCCTCGTGCTCTGTTTTTACAGAGGAACAGCAGGGCCCATGTGGTAAAACTCCTGCGGCTCAATGCGCCACATCCTAATTGGATGCAAAACACCTGCCTGGCAAGATCAGGATTATTGGAGCTGAGCTCGTGCATTGCACGGCTCTTTCTAATGAATCCCTCTTTAGCATACATTTATGCCAGTTGACAAAGTGAAAGGAGCAATTTCCTTAAATATTGAGCATTCATACATAAATTGCTGCCTAGTGGCATCTTCTCCCATCCAAACGGAATCCTTTATCTATTTCTGTTATATAAGAAAAGCAAATAATTTCTTATCGGCTGAGTTTGAAATACAGGCAAGTGTTCAGTTGGAGTGTTATGAAGTGTCAGCTTTTCTCCAGCATTTACTTTTCATGCTCTTAATTTCTCATTTCATTATCTCGTCTTATTCTCTTGCCATGTCAGTGTTTTGATTCGATGGCTTCCATGTGACAGGAGCTCTTGCTGCGCGAGCGATACAAATGCAGCTTTAAAAGTGGTACAACTTCCTATTAAGGCAGAGCCCTTCCTCAGGAATTTCTTAAAGCTGCAACTGAGACAAGGCAAAGCAGAGCAACTTTGATATGCACAGCAGGCTGAGCCCTCCTGCGGTCCCTGCCATGGATTGCTTGGCAAAATCTTCCTTTGTGCTCCTGATTTGCAGGGGTTTGATCTGTTATTGCCCTGGCAATGCAGAAGTCGCACCTCACACTTTTATCTCTAAATGTTCTCACTTCAGTCACTGAGATGCACAACACCTTCTCAAAGAAAAATGTCATTTTTGCTTTATTGCCTGAAGAATGAGCAAAAATTTTTCCTTGGCTTTTGCCAGGGTAGGTCCCTACCCCAATCAGAGATTGAAAAGAACAGCTGGGGCAGGGTCTGTTTCGGCCAGTGATGGCCCAGCTGAGATCCCAGTCCTCAGAGGCAAATCCAAGGAAGTCATCAGGCTATGTAGTGGCCATCAGGGATCTCAAGTCCGTGTCTGCTGCTGTCAAGGGCAGTGTGGAAAACGCGGGAACCAGGGAGTCTGGAAAAGGCACAACAGAGCGTGGAGCCTTCCCACAGAGCATGGAGCTTTCCCACAGCATGGATGAGCGTGGGAGAGCCAAGGAACTGGTCCGAGGGTTGGAGCACCTCTGCTGTGGAGACAGGCAGAGGGAGCTGAGCCTGTTCAACCTGGAGAAGACAAGGCTCCAGGGAGACCTTAGAGCACCCTCCAGTACCTAAAGGAGCTCCAAGAAAGCTGGAGAGGGACTTTATACAAGTACATGGAGTGATAGGACAAGGGGGAATGGCTACTAGCTTACAGAGGGTAGGTTTAGATTGGATATTAGGAAGGAATTCTTCGCTGTGAGGATGGTGATGTACTGGAACAGGTTGCCCAGAGAAGTGGATGCTCCAACCCTGAAAGTGTTTAAGGCCTAACTGGATGGGGCTTGGAGCAACCTGGGACAGTGGAAGGTGTCCCTGCCCATGGCAGGGGGTCAGAACTGGATGATCTTTATGGTCCCCTCCAACCCAAACCATTCTGTGATTCTGTGAGTCCGGTGTCTCTGTGTTAGAAAGGAGAGAGGAATGAGCAAAAACAGTTGAACTGATCCCATTTGTATCATGACAAACACATCTGGAAGAAGAAGGTCAGTTTCCAGGAAGAGCTCCACTGGATACAGTACAAAGAATCAAGGAATGTCTTGCTAGAGAAGTATTTGCTTTTTTTTTCCTGCTATGTAGCAAAAGATGTATCAGCATATCGAGTCACAACCTCTCTCTCTTCTGGCCTTATTTCCTCCCCACATCATATTTTAGACAGGAAATTCTGCAAACCTTTCACATGAGGACTCACTTGAGGAATTCCACTGCACACAAGTGATGTGGGACAGAACTGTTCATAGGAACCAAGCAAGATCCTGGAAAGGGAAGAGCCTGCAGTGCAAGGGAAGTGCCTGACCAAATGTATTCAGTGAGAACAGGGCAGCCCTTATCTGTACCACAACTGCCTTTGTAGCATATGAACACAAGCTTTCATGTCTTCAGAGGAAAATTTAATTAGCATAATGGGAAATTGCACCACTGGAATGAGCAGAATCATTTGTGTATATTCCAGCTGCATTTATGCTGAGCTGACTCACAACTCAAAGTTATTCAACTCGAAGATCTCTCTCATTTATGAGTCTGCAGGAGGAGAAGACCAAAATCTGCATGCAGATGAGAAGTCTGGAACCTTTCCTCTTGTTCTTCAGAGCCATTTTCATTGGCAAAGCTTTGGAGCAATAGCAGGCTGGAGGGAGTGCTGGGACTCAGGGGTGTGTTGGAGGAAGACTGCATCCAGCTCAGGCATCCTTGGAACAGGAAGGATATGATCCTTTTGGATGGAGTCCAGAGGAGGCCGTGAAGATGATCGGAGGGCTGGAGCACTCCTGCTGTGAGGAAAGGCTGAGAGAGTTGGGGTGGCTCAGCCTGGAAAAGAGAAAACACCAAGGTGACCTTATTACAGCCTTCCTTACTTAAAGGGGTCTTCAAGAGAGCTGGAGAGGGACTTTAGCAAGGGCATGAAGTGACAGGGCAAGGGGAATGGCTGTAACATGAAAGGGGAGAGGTTTAGGTTAGATATTAGGAAGGAATTCTTACCTATGAGGATAGTTAGGCACTAGAACACGTTGCTCAGAGAAGTTCTGGATGCCCCATCCCTGGAAATGTTCAAGGTCAGAATGGATGGCAGGAGGGTTGGAACGAGATGATCTTTAAGGTCCTTCCAACCCAACAATTCTATGATTCTATGATTTTTAATCACTCCAGGACTCCTTTCAAAAGTCCTTGCAGTGCTTTACTGGGCTCTGTGGTGTAAGCCAAAGGAGAAAGCTGTCAGAGAAGATATCAAGGAGTCATCAGTGAAACACCTTATTTCCTCTTTATGCTTTGGCCCCATGAAATATTCTCTTGTTTGCAGATCTCTCTTGTAGGAAAGGTGAAGCAGAACAGTTGCAACTCTCGAATGTCCAGCAGTTCCGCTGTCTGTGCCTGACCAGTTGCTCTGGGATGACTCCAGTGCCAGCAGCAATCCCGGCCTTCCAAAACGTGGGAGAGAAAAGGCTGTGACTGACCTCACGTAAGAGCACCTGGCACTTGGCATTCCCAGCTGTGGATGGTGTCCTGCCAACTCAAATCGCTTCAGCGAACGAAAAATCACAGTTACAGATTTCAGAGTCAAATTATTTCTTTGTTCACAGACTCCTTCTTCAAGTTTCTTCGACATGGTGAAATCGGGATGCTGTGTCACCTCCCCCATGAAAGGAAATTGTCATCTCTAGAGGTGGAAAGGAGGAGGAGATGGAAATGGAGGAGTGCGTTACAGTCCTAACTTAGGGTTTGTTCTCTGGAATTCAGTCATGTGACTTGAAAGCAGAAGTATCTTGTACTTTTATCTTATTGTAATCAGTCTGTTTTCACTTTTCCAAACTTGAAATTTATTTTAATTAAAACAACATGCTTTTTAATTAAAAAAAATAATTATTAGGCTAATCAACAGCTTTTAAAGCAACATTTTGGAAATTAAATCTGTAACTCTTCTGACTGAGCTCAAATACCAGCTCAGTATCTTTAGTTTTCTAAATCAGTATATTTGGGAATGGATCTAGTAGATCTCTATAGCTAAACTGCTTATGATTCTGGGTTAAAATCTTCAGGACTGTTGGCTGAAGAAATTCTGTGTGTGGCTGAGTTCATGTAAGCAGAAGGAAAATCATATCCTTGAAAACAAGAGGATGTGAAACTTGTTGATGTGAAACAAGGATTAAAATTTTGTGTCTGATCTACCAGGGAATTTATTCTGTATGTTGATTCTATCTTAACTGTGTCCTGATTACAAGAATAAACAGCCATTTCTACAGGGATGAAAAATTGTTCATTTCTGGTCAATTTGAACTGAAATTGTTTATTTGTTTGTAGGTCAGTCAGTGAACTGAAACATCCCTTTTCTTGTGCAATCCTTGCTCTGCGTAAAACAAAACCAGGGCAGAGATGCTTTTGATTTCACAGAAAAAGCCACATTGTAATGAAGCCTGGACAAGAATCTGAAGCAAAAGGATAAGTGAATCAGGATGTGACAAAAAAGATGCCCAGGACAAAAATCAAGGGACAATACATCACATAAGAACTTTGACACCCAGCCAAACAACAACAAAAATCAAGGTTTTTAAAGACACTTTCATATTTTCGCAGAATTTGTTTTATCCTGCTGGAAAATGGCTGAAAAAAATGGGAAGATAAAAATAAGAAGAGAAAAATAAAAAAATAAAAAAAAAGAAAAAAGGAGGGGAACAAAAAGAGAACTATGAAATACTCTCTTGTGAAAAAATGATTAACTGAAATATCTGGTGCCCTGTTAGAGTCCGGAAACTATTTTCTAAATAACCACTGTTTATTTACTTCACTGATATAACATGTCATTCCCACACTTGGTTTCTCATATATAGCTTGACCACTTGGAATTCATGTTTTCCTTAAGGTTTGCTGGTCACAGACTGGAAATCTCCAGTAATACGAGGTGTTTCATCAGGGATCCTCATACCCCCGAGAAACTCTTCTGGTCCACCCATTTTTACGGAGCTCAAGGCTCCTGGCGTTATTTTCAGAAGCAGACACATAGGCAGGGTGTCCTTAGTACACCCCAGGAAGCTGCTGCCTTGTTTGGTATTAAATCTGAACAAGCAATAATTGAAGAAGGGGAGAGCTGAAAGCAAACCTGCCGGACGGGTTGTGTTGCGGGGCCGACATGAATCGATGCACAGAGAATTCCAAACCGCTGCTGTTAATTGTGCATTTTGTTAGCGAGGCCCAGGGGTGACATCAGGAGTGTGATGTTCAGGAGTGCCAGACTCGGGTGCCTGTTATTGGTGTGTTGCTTTACCTTGTCTGGTCTTCTGGCTGAAAACCCTTTTCTCCCACTGGAAAGCAGGGAGGTGTTCTGCAATCTGCTGTGAGCTGTGTGGAGGCTGACAGCCAGTATTGTTTACACTTCCAAACTTAAAACTGGAATTGTGTTTCAAGGAAAAGTCGGTTCTGATCCCTGGACGTTGCTGCTCTGGCTGTAAGGGCCACGTTACTGTGGTCCTGGGTCTGGTGAAAAACACAAATATTTTCCTGGTTTTCCTTTCCCTAAACTGGAAACTATTTATTGACTATAATGCTTCAGGCTCTGGACATTCTTCTCTGGTTAAAGATGTGGCTGCTTGCAAATGGAAGCAGATTTATGTGTCCATAAAAGCTCAACAGTGACCATTTCTCCCCTGTATTTGTCTGTCTCAAACATCCTACTGGAAAGGTTTGGAAGAGGCCTCTTCTGAGGGTTTGTTTAGTCAGTTGTTGGGTTTATTTTCTGGTTTCTGGTTAAATGAGGGGCCTTGAACTTGTCAGATTCACCTGAGATTGCTCCTGACAGCAGACAAACGTAAGGGAGATAAGAGATTTATCTTCGCCAAAAAAAAAGCTTTAGGAACATGATAGCAAAATTGGAAACAAACAGGGAAACATAAAAACCAATAAAAGGTGAAGTGAGATTATACCTTCTGCTTTTCTAGCTGCCACTTTGGATTGCTCTGTGGGACCCCACTGTGTTGGGATCCAAGGTCATGATCCAATAACACTTCTCCCATCTGACTGGTGCTATTCAGAATTGACAAGCTCCTTAAACATGTTTCTTCACTGACACCCAAGGCTTTTCTGTCTATGAAAAAGTCTCACTGGAGCTTCTCAGCAGATTTTTAGTATTCCCCAGGCTACCTGGTAGTTTAGGAAACTTTATCCTGCTGCAAAAATCTTCTGGCTGCTTCCTGTCTGCCACAAATGCAGATGGAGCACCTTTGGTTGAAGAAATGATAGTTTCACTTTGATATGCCAACAGCACCTTTTCTAGGGCTGATTCATCCTCCCCTAAGGACTTTTATCTCCGGGAATCAGTGGAATTTCACCCTCCTCCTCTCACATTACAAATGAACTTATCATAGAATCACAGAAAGGCTTGGGTTGGAAGGGACTTAAAAGATTATCTGGGTTCAATCCCCGTGCCGTGGTCAGGGACACCTTCCACTAGACCAGGTTGCTCAAAATCCCATCCAACCTGACCTTGAGCACTTCCAGGCATGGGAAGCTCAAGGCTTAGTTTGTAGGCACCACCCTGGACACAGGAAAGAGAAATATGTGGATCCTAAGAACAGACTGTTCAGACTAAACCCCCCCTCTCCCTGCATCACCCCCACTGCTGGGTTTAAGCTTTATTGAGCGGTACTTGAGCAGGGTTATTTCAGGGTCAGTAAAATCCTTGACAGGTCTGTAACACTCAATGTCACCGGTGCCACAAGGATATCCAGGAAGTCCTCGTCCCTGCACCCCATAAAGGAGCTTTCACCCATGACCACATTCACTTTTTGATTTTCCCAGTCCAAATGTACTTTGTTTGTGGCTCAGACCAGGAAATAAAAGTTACCAACTTCACTGGGAACCAAAGAAGTGTCCTGCCAGCCCTCCTGGGGAACATTACCTTAAGGAGAAGGTGTGGTTGAGGTGAAAATAGAATCATAAAATCATTGAACCACATAGGTTGGAAAAGACCTCTGAGATCATCAGTTCCAACCATTTACCCAGCACTGCCAAACTCACCACTAAACCATGTCCCTAAGGGCCATTTCTATACATCTTTTAAACCCCTCCAGGGATGGTGACTTCCCCACTGCCCTGGACAGCCTGTTCCAGTGCTTGACAACCCTTTTGGTGAAGAAAAAAAAAGATGAATTTTTTTTCTCTGCTCAGGTGCAATACGTTCATCAACAATCCGGGGATGAAGGAAAGCCTTGAAGACAAACTTTCAGAGTTCCATCAGATCAGATGATGGGCACACGTGGTGGGCTGGTAGACAGGACACCTGGGTTCTCCTCCTGGGCTGCCACTGGGAATATCTCATCACCTCTCTGTGACCTTCACTGTGTTCCCAACACGTGTACGGAAAGTGAAAACTCTCTCTCTGTTAATGTCTGACATGCTTAAAATGTCAGATTCCTGTCCTGGTCAGGTGTCTTCCAAATACAAATAAACATCCACCAGGCACAAAGATCTTTGTCAGCCCTTTGGTCCCTCCTTTTTGAGCTACAATGCAACGTGGTGGTTCATTTGGGAGCCTGAGCAGAGGGGACTGTAGAAGATGTATTGTGATAAAGAACATTATCTATATACTAGACAAGATTGTAAAGTAGGAGAATAAAACTCTTGTTTTTCTCTGCTCATCATGAAGCAAAGGAGGGAGGTCAACAGGAATGAGCATCATCCAACAACTCTCATTTATTCCTGTTTTCCCATCTGCCTACACTATAATTACATAGGAGAAAAAAAAATAACAAAAATACTGATATAGTCAGTAATTCAAGCACTCCCACTTTTGGAAATGCCACAGTGGGTTTCAACTGTTAGAGCACTATTAATCCAATGTGGCACCATAATTTAGATCCCACGTGCATTTATGCTGTCATTCATGCAGTCTTTAATCATATAAATATGGTTTTGCTTTCATCTTTGGGAAACTCCACCAGGAAACTTGATAGTTATTTGATAGTGGCAGGAGAAGAGTGAGATTTTTAATCATATTTTTCTCATATCAGGATCTAAAGCTGTGCAAGGCTTTTCCCTTCTGCAAACCATAAGCCCTCATTCCCCAGGCCTGGAGATCCTGCAGGTTCTACCTTGTGAACTGCGATTTAAACTCTTCATCTGGAATATTCAGCTGGTTACAGTCCAAAACCATTAGTCCAAAGAAAACCCTGCTCAGCTTTTGGCTAGAAGACATCCAGAACAGATAACAATATTTGGGAAATTTGCTGTTAATATCGGTCAAATCTCCAAGGACTAGCACTTTGTTCAGATTTAAATTGGGTTTTTTAGTTATAAAAAGCTCTTTCAAAATGCTCACTGGTAGTGAAAGGAATAAAAAAATCTCTATGATTTTTCAGAAGTGCTGAAACAACTGAAATATTTTACTGACCTGACTCCCGAAAATGGGCAAGCAGGTCAGGTAACTGAAACAAAGAGAAGGTCTTGATGGATAGTCGGTCCACTCTATCTTTCATTGTTCAGCAGAAGATACTTACTGAATTCCAGCAGTGATGCCATGAAGTCCTGAAGGAAAAAAAGGAAAGAAATGGGAATAGATTTGGAGGCTCAGTCATAGCAATGTTAATTCTGTATCTTATAAAAATATCACAGCATTATTAGTATTCTCACAATATTGAACGAGATTAAAGGCTGTTATCTTTCTGGGTCTTTATCTTTGTTTCTAGAATTCCAGGTGGGACATCTCCAAATCCAGTGCATGATAAAAGGGAACACAATACTTGATGCTTAACGTTTCCTCCTGTAGTAGCTGGAAGGGTATTTCTACCCAGGGAGAAGAGCACACAGGCAGAAATGGGCTCAGTCCACCCTGGGGTGAGCTACTAACATTAGATCCTTGTTATTTGCTGTGCTGTACCAAAGTTATTTGTCTTCCCTTCCTAGATTATTGATCCTCAGCAAGAACCAGGCACCAGGAGTCCAGACTGCTGGCTTGGCATGGAAAGGTGAATCAATATTCACCTTCTCGTGCAAATACAGTCAGAGGTGTCAGAAGAGCTTGTCAAAGACTTCAGAACGATCTCCACCAAGACAGAGGAAGTTTTCAAAATACACACCTCCTTCCACATAAATACAGAAGAAAATCAATCCAGCCTGAAAGGAAATTCTGTGCTGCCCATACGATTTTTCTTGGAAAAGGGCAGTAGAAAGAAGGAAAGTAACACCACAGATGTTATTCACACTGAACTATATCCCTTAATACTCTCCTAGGGGTTGTTCTGGTGCTGTAACATGAACATTAAAACAGCAGAATGGATTTCCAAGGGTTTAATTTCATGAGTCAAACCCTTTACTAACGTCATCCTTCTGGCAATTCGCTTGCTGTAAACATTGTAATCAGGGTTGCACTGGCATTTCCATTTCAGTCTCATTCTCAGATGCTGGTGAGTTTTCTAATGGCTGTTGAAATAATTCAAAGCAACTCTAAATGATGATGGAAGCTGTTCTCACTCTCAGTTTGCCTGTACAGGAGTAAGTTTATGGGGAATTAGCATCTCTTAGCCTTGAATTTCCTGTGACTTCCCCCACCCCTTAGAAAAGTAAAATAATTACCATTAATTGTATCAGCATCTGAGTCAAAGTGATTGTTTCAAGTTCATTTATTCCTCATGTCACAAAGAGAAATCTCAGGGACGGCACACATTTTTTTCCCCTGGCTTGTCTTATCTCTTGTTTGATGCCAAGTTGTCCAATGCAAATAAACTGTGATTTCAAGGGGAAAGTCAGAGAAGAAATGTTGATGGATATTTACTTTGACGTTGTGACTGGAGGCAGAACACAAAGCAGGGAATATCTGAACAACCTAGAAAGGAATCCACAGTTGTCATTTCTCCAATCACTGGCCCAGGTGATCTCATTAACAGAAACAGGCTTTAGCAGTGGAAATTGTTGCCATAATGTCTTGATCAAAGTAAACGCATCGCTGGGACTACACAGACAATCAGAGCCAAATACTCCAAATACAGCCTGGATGTGTTACAGCAGAGCTCAAGCAATTTTACCTTTCTCTGCCTTATTAATATCTTTTCATCAGCTAATGGGTTTTTCCTTCTGTGCTCAGAGATGTCTCAGCAGGGAGCACAGATTTTCTGAAGCCCCTTAGGATATTTAAAACTACACAGGAAGTAGAGGATCTTCTTAAAGACACACAATTTAATTTAGATGAAGTTCAGATGACCTGACTAAGGTGAAGACAACCACACAAGACCAGTGCAGGATAGAGGGGAGTACAGCTTCTGCCATCCCCAGATTCCACCTGCAGCTCTGGTCAATTCTGCTTGGATAGAAACACAAATTTCTTTAAGGTCTGTCTGCTGGTTTTTCTTTCAGATAGGAATGTTTTAACGAAATAAGAAAATGGGAAAGGTTTATCTGTTTTGGAGCTTTATCTTCCAGAGCATGAGCCTCTATGCTCACCAGATTAGTCAGAGACTTAGTTGTTTGAAATTTGTTTGAAATTCCTTCCTGCTCTACCTTCAAGTCTTGAAAGGAGACAGGAACTGGCATTTTCTTCACAAACTGCCCTTTCCCTCCAGTATTTCACAGGGTGTGCCTTCACTTTTAATACAGAACAAAACCAAACCTTGATATCTCTGATAGAAGAGAATTCTGCATTTCTGGGCGGCATCTGGGCTTGCAGAGATTGGGAGAGAAATAGTTCACGTGGCTGCTGTGAAATGTTCTTGCACAGACATTTTCACACCCAGCCTTGTCCATGCTGGAAGTCCTGCTCTTCTCCAAGAAGGATCAGAGCTTTACGTCTTCATTCTGTGATGAGAACCTTCTGGAAAGTCTGTAAGGCAAAGTGTTTCCACAATTGACTTACGGCATTGGTGAAAGGGGTGCTGGATTATCCTCTCCTCCCATGCCCTCAAAGCCCACACTTACAGGTGAGCTCATGTCAACAAGCCTCAACAATTACTTTTGTAGTGGTTGCTCTCTGACTCCAGGAAATCTCTCTCTCCCTCTACAAGTTAATTTATGGGATTTTGGTACTCATGGAAACACCTGAAGTCAAGCTGTCAGTGCTTTCCTTACCACTCTGGACAGGAAACTATCTCTTATGATAAAATGCCATGTCTTTTATTCAGTGATTTGTATTTAGTTTACCATTCTGTCTCCTTTATGCCCCCATTTACTTCTGCGACCAACATTTAATAAAATCTGGCACACACACAGATGGATTTTTTTTTCTTTCTTCATCACTTATTGTGCAGCACCTGAAAGAAAATCTTGAATGTAAGAGCATGGAGCAAGGAGAAAAAATAGATCTCATTTTATTTTTCACCTCTTAGAAATCCCTTTGTTGTTTCCTTGTTTCCAGAACTCTCATCCCCAAAGGCTCTCTATTTGTCATCACTCAAATGTTAATTTTATTAGACTGTGCTGCACATGGAATTATTCCGTGTAATCCATTTCCTACTTATTTGCCTCATGTGTGAGGAAACTTTCCCTCCAGATTTTTACATAGCACTCAATAGGGAAATATCAGTGTATTCTGGCTGTTAGGGTAAATAATCCTCAAATTCTGGGAGGGATTTGGGTATCGTGACCATTTCATTAACAGATAGAGCAACGAGACCAGCAGGTTTCATAGCCCTTCTGCTGGTGAATTTGACTCCAGATAGATCAAGTGGCTTGTGATGGGATTTGCTGCATATGTGACCAAGATGGGAATTGAGCCAACATTTCCTAGGGCTGCATCCTGTGCTAATCCACAAGAACAGCCTTTTTTCATCTCAGTGATTTAAGATGCAGCAAAATGTGACATGACGGCTCTGTGGTAGACAAAAGAAAACAATCCCAACCACATGTATTGGAGCGCTGGTACAACATCAGGGAACCGTGGGCTTGATGGACTTTGAAGCTGAACTCAAATGGCTTTGGATGATGAGGAGAAAGTCGAGAGAAACAGTGCTTGAAATTCTGCAGAAAATGCAGAGAAAAAACCTGTAGCAGTGAAAGTCCTTTTTCAGGGATATGTAAATCTAGCAGAGCACCCTCTATTTCCCCAGTGCTTTTGGCTGGATTCTTTTTTTTTTAAGGAAGAAAGAAATGTAATTGGAATGCCTTAACTCTTCCTAACTCTATCTGACTTCAACATACAACAAAGCTCTTCATTCCTCAGTTCTATAGAGACTAAAATCACAAGGGATCCTTAATTGTTCTCATGAAGATACAGCTTCTCTGTGCTAATGAGGAAACAAGCCCTGCCTGACAGGAGGGAATAAAGCTGCTGCTCAGCAGGAGTTATTAGCCAGGGGCTTTCGCATCTAAAGCAAAAGGATGGTCCCTCATAGAACTTTGGGCTGCCTCTCCCACTTCCTTCTGCCTCCTGAATTTATCATCGTGAAGTGGCCTCCCCCCAGATGAGTCCCTCCTTTTTAGTCACTTAACCCACAACACTTCTGACCATGAGAGAGTTGGAACAGGAGGAAAGCATCTGAGGAAGTGCTCACAAGATTCACTGCTGCCTTTAGAAGCCCTACATCATGGAAGAGAGGCCAGGAGCAGAACTGTCTTTCCCAAACCAAGCCACCAAACCATTAGGACTCTCACTTCTGCCCTGAGTGGACATTGGGTCCAGCTAGGCCAGTAATCTGCATCAAGAGGATGCAAATAAGGAGACAACATAAACCTGGTCACTGTCTGAAGTCCTTTCCTCTTGCAGTCTCACAACTTCCATAGTTTTTGCATTAGAGATGGTAAAGAATATAACTGCTGCCTGTTTGCTGCAGGTGTTCCCAGATGTTCCTTGACATGATTTTGGCCATGTTATTTTTCTCTTCTCAGGAATTTGCAAGTCGTATGGCAGCAAAGCTCCAGACATTCATTGCTACTCTGTTTAAATGTATAAGGAGAATCATAGACTCAAAGAAGGGCCTGGGTTGGAAGGAACCTTAAAGATCATCTCATTCCAACCCCCTGCCATGGGCAGGGACAGTTAGGTCACTCCTAAACCTTTTCTTTTCCAGTCTAAACAAACTCAGTTCTCTCAGTCTTTCCTCACAGCAGAGGTGCTCCATTCCTTCAGTCACCTTGGTGGCCCTCTGGACTCGTTCCAATAGGTCCATGTCCTTCCCATGGTGGAGACTCCAGAGCTGGATGCAACACTGTAGGTTGGGTCTCACCAGAGAGAAATAGAGGGTCAGAATCACCTCATACATGTACTTTCTTTTTTGTTTGTTTGCTTTAAATCAGTCTCCTGTGATTTCAGGGAGCTTCCCCTACTTAGTGAATTAAATTGATCTCATCTACCACCAGTCTTATTTCAGTAACCTTGAGCATGTCATCCTCAGTTTTTTCCTCTCCAAACTGAAGATCCTCCGACTTTATATTCTATTTCCATAAAGCAACTTTTCCTTTCCATCAGCAATGTGAATTGTCCTTCTCTGCATCCTTTTTCAGCTTTTTTTGAAAAACTTGGTTCATGTTTCTGGGTGACAAAAGCATGTTTTTACAAAAATGTTCCAACTTGATTTGACAATGCTAAAAGACAGGGAACATGCAGCTTCCCTTGCTTGTTTGTTGCAGTGATAATAACCTCCACTGTTTAAAACAAGCCAGTTATTAGTGTTCGCTTGGCTGTCTCTGCCTCCTGCTCCTTCTTGAAATGTGTTTCCCTGGTAGGTTTAACAACTCTTTGCAGAAGCCTTCTGTATACAGAGAACAAAGCACTGCCTGGTTTTGGGGATTTGGGGGGTTTTTCTTTAAAAAACTGAAACTGTTTATTTCTTTAAGTTGATCACTAGTCAGTGCTACAATCAGACTGCAAGTCCTGTCTGTGGGTCACTTCTAGAGCTGGTGTCCTCATGGCCACAAACAGCTGTGGGTTGGGAAACAGCATCAACTTGCGGTCACAGGACTCTTGCTTGTGCACCCAAGATCTCACTAGCACTGCTTTCCCATTAGTTCTTCAGCCCTGGAAACACTAAACGAGTGGCTCCTCTACTGTGCCACTGAAGTGCCTTCCAGTGCTTTTCCCTGACTTGTAGGTCAGGATGTTCTCTTTGTCCCTGGATGCATAACTGTGCCTTCAGCAATCACAAATGTTAGTCTCCTGAAAGGGATGCAAACAAGAAGCTCCAGGCAGCTTGGGAATTTTATTCTAAACAATCTACTATCTTCCTAATCAGCTGTGTCTTAGAGGCAAGCAATTAAATTGTCATGTTGGTAAGGTGCACCCCTGGGAGGCAGGAGAGAAGGGAGAAGCTGGTTTTCTTCTTCATGGGTGACCACCCCAAAAGCAGAGGTTTAGGAGTGTTTTCTTGCTCTTAGTTTATTCAGAGACCCCCAAGAACAGGACTCTCAAGCCCCCCACAGGGTGAAGGTGTAAGTCACTCTTTCTTGAGATCCCACTTGTCACGAGTCTGAGCAGATGGATGAGGCCCAAAGCACAGGCAATACTGAAACATTTCAGTGTGCGCCTGTACATTGAAATTCCAGGTTCTTACATGGCTTTAAACATAACTTGTCACATAACAACAGGAAGCTGCAATGATGCTTCAGCTTACTGAGAGTATTCAATGCCCAGATTTTGTGTTGAATTTTTAGTTGTAGCCTTTTCTCTTTCTTTTTGACCCAGATTTTCACCTCTTTGCCTTTCTTCTAACTTGAACGTTGAAAGCATATGCCCTGAACTGCTGAGAAGATTCATCCCTTCTCTCTGTGCTGTACAGAAACAAGATTGATGGTAAATTGCCAGTGCTGCTGAGCAGAGAAGAAGCTTTAGTCTTCATTTGTGTGCATGCTTTTGTCCGGGCCCACGCACCACCAGCCTCCCAGAAGATGAAAGTGTTCTTAATCAGGGCAGAGAAACGCGGAGAAAAATATCACACAGTGCAGCCAAGAAGAAAGAAAAACTCTCGATGGCACTCAGTTTAGGAGACATTTGTTCTGTCCTCCTTTGTAGTTTGTTTCGTTTTGACTCTTTTTGTTGTTGCTGCTGTTGTTCAATTTTCTGCAAGAAAGCGATTAAATTAATAGAAATTGATTGCTGTATCTGCAGTTCTGTACAGGGAGGTCGGGCTACAGTGGGCACATATATCACAGGCCAACTTTCCTACTGTGGGTTTCACTGAAATCATTTATAAAAATCTGCTTCTGCTTCAGTCTGGTCCCATTTTTCCCAGAACCTCTACCTTCAATCCCACTCCTCGGCCCATTCTCCGGCTTTTCCTTTTGCTGGAAAGAGTAAATAGGGTCAGTTAAAGACAGAATGGAAGCAAGGTATAATAAATAATATGTAATCAAACACAGCCTGTTTCACTCCACAGGTTCAAAGAATTTTTTAATCAGTGATTTCCACCTCACAATTGGCTTGAGAATAGGGAATATTACCCTTGGAGAAATATCTCCCTGAGGATATGAGCAAAGGGCTTTTGGTGTAAACACAGTGGGACAACGTTAACTTTCATCTGCTGAAGTGCTGCTGTAGGATCAAACTCAGGAGGCCAAAACAAGCCAACCAAAAATTATTTCCTTGTAAGATGGTCTCGTGCAGAGACACACACCATCCTTGTTAGGCGTGGGGGGTTGAAGCCTATATCAGAAATATCTGCCACTTACAGCAGCCAGATCCATATTCGTGGTGTTACTCACCTTCATCAACCTATTTACATACCCTAATCCCATGCAGTAGGGCAGGACACCTTCCACTATCCCAGGTTGCTCAAAGCCCCAGCCAACCTGGCCTTGAACACTTCCAGGGACGGGAAGTCCACAACTTCTCTAGGAAACCCTAGCACTGTTCTCCAAGCCACATTGCCATGAAAAACTGATAGGGAGTATCTTGTGCTAGCAAAGACTAGCAAGAAATCCAGTTAAATCCCCAGACCAGGGCAATGGGTGACATCAGTGGCAGTTTCTGACAGCTGATCCTACCGTTCCCTTACCCTGCCCCTCTCTGCTCCACTGATTCTGGAAACCAGGGCCCAAAAATTACAGCCGAAGATGTGGCATGAGGACTACGAAACTGATCTTTATACCACCCCATTTGCATGAGAATCCTCCAATAATCAGTGGATGGTGATAAAGTGTTCCTCAGCACAGCTTGGCACAGATTGAATCTAAAGCCTGGGTCCACTGTGACACTTCATCCAGTTTTCACAAGGACTTGAGGCAATCTTTTCCCTGACAAACAATTAGAGGAGCCGCCTGAGCGAATCCTTTCACGGCCTGTTCCCCCCACCAAGGCATGAAGTCAACAGCTGGTGCCACAAATCTTAGAAATGGCAGGATTCCTAATCCCAGAGTTTAATTCTTGGCAATTTTTGATAGGTTTCTAAGCAGGAGGCAAATAAGCTCGATGAGTCTTTCAAGCTGACTGTGCCAGCATCCGACAGACAGCCTTCATTTCAGCATCCGAAGTCTCACATTAGCATCACAGGCAGGAAAAGCAGGCCACATCCTGAAGGGCTCGGGAAAATTTCTCCCCACAGATTTAAAGTAGGATAAACACATCCAGTGCTTTCCAGCAAGGGATCTCAGGGGGGCAATGTAGGAAACATTTACCACAGCTACAGAAGCTTTGTCTGGCCCAATTTTATTGTTGCTGATGCCCTAAGAACAGCACAGGGTAGGAGTCTGGATTTGATAAAAGATGCAAGCAGTAGTTGTCACTCCTGCACCTGACCTTGTCCTGGTTTCCAGTCTAGATTGTCACCAGTCAAACCCCCCATTTATTTTTTTTTAGCTGGCTGAAGTAGAATGAGAAAGAAATGGGATTAATCAGTGATATTCAGTACAATATTGGGACACATTCAGTCATAATTCCTCAGTGAGTTGAGTTGAAATCACAAGGTCATTATATAGGAATGTATTTCATCCTTTTGCCGCTTGTTTTCTTTCCATTATCATGAAGACAGTAAAACACTATGTCCCAAACCCCTTGCAGACTGGGTGGCGCTCTCCAGTGTTCCTTCACAAATGTCATTTTAAAAACCCCTAGACTGGTTTAAAGCCTGTAGATTACAGACCTTTCTTTGACAGAAAAGGATTATAAATACTCAGACAGCACGACTGGCAGAAAAGAGGAGATGGAAATTCCTGAGAAGGGGCAGCTGAGGGCTTTACCTTCTTCAGCTGGGGCAGCAGGAGCCAGGGAACAATGTTTCTATAGACTATCTAAAAGACTTTGCAACACGTATGCCGATAAAATGTTTAAGAGCAAACAATGTTGGTGAGAAAAAAAAAACAAAAACAAAAAACAACAACAAAACCAACTTAAAACCTTAGAAATCTAATGAAATTGGAAGCTTCACTGGAAAGGATTCACAAGGAAATGTCTGTCCTGTGGTTACACTTTTCTCATGTCCCATAAGATGAGTGCATGAGTTGGAAGCGTCTCTTGCATTGATTCTGTTCTGGTTTCCGAGTACTGAATTCACTTTGCAGTTTTCTGTGGGAAGCACTAGCAGGGTTTCACTTTTTTATACTTAGCCATCTGTATTCACTAAGTTAGCAAGCAAGTAATGTGAGAATTATGACACTTTATGCTAAATACATGACACTTGATGGTTCTGCACATGGCATATGGCACTTCATGGGTCTGCACAGGGAGACTTACAGAAGGAGAAAGGCAAAGGAAGAAAGATGAGACATCTGACACAAGATAAGTAAAAGAGCAAAAGTGAAAAATCTTTTCTAGAGATCGGGGAATTTTTTTTTTTTTTTAAAAGTTACTTTTTAATTTCAAATTCATTTAAACTCAGAACTTGGCTATGCATAACAGTGAAAGAGTTGAATAGATAAAAGAGTCCACAAGCTTTATTTTTAACGAGGTATAAAGTCTTGGCCCCAAAAGGATCAAAGACACCTTTAACGCAGTCCAGAGTTCCTCAAGGATGACATACCATAATTGTAGAAACAGGCCAGATATCAGACCAGACCTGAAAGACTCAAATCAAAGATTCAACTCAAATAATGAAGAAGGGAACAAGGAGAGAACTTCAGATATGGGCTTCCTTTGGAAAAGACCAAGTGGGAAAAAAAGTATTAAAAAGAGAGGAAATAGACTCCTCAGCACCAAGAAACATCTTAACTTTCACTATGTAAAGTTATTGGTGTGAGAAATTATCTGACATCTCCAATTATCTGTGTCCAAAAAAAAACTCTGCCATGATAAATTCCAGTGAACTTTTGGTACAGATTTACCATTTTGACCATTTTCAGAGCTACTCTCAGAGAAAAAAATAAATATTGCTATTTAATGGAATAGTCATTTATATTTGCTGTTGCTTCTTCATGGACCAAGATCTAAACCCACAGAAAGCCAAGATAAAAGTGATAACAGGGATTATAACTCTTTCACAACAAGTGTGTAAAAATGCATAAAGGAAGTTTGTTAGGGATGGATTTACTGACCACATTAAAAATGATCCCAGACTTCAACTCTGCAATTCTTCACATTTATTTGCAAAAGAAGATGTTCTCCCCACAGTGGGGGCAGCAAATTTGTGGTTAAAGAGTCTGGTGGCAGGGACTCCACACACATATCAGGATGCCCAGAAAAAGAGGGATTCCCAAAAGGATGAATTCTGTCAGCGCTTCCAGGTCATATTTCATGGAGAAGGCAGGTCTGTTTAGAGTCTGGGGGTTACAAGAACATGCAACAAGTGTTTATGCAAGAAATGGAGACAGAAAGAAGTCCCTTTATTATTATGCAACTTTTGAGGGAGATACTCACCACATGGCAGCGGTGAGGCCCTGGCACAGGCTGTCCAGAGAAGCTGTGGCTGCCCCAGCCTTGAAAATGTTCAGTGCCAGGTTGGACGGGGCTCTGAGCAACCTGGGCTAGTGGAAGGTGTCCCTGCACGTATCAGGGGGTTGTAACTAAATAATCTTGAAGGTCCCTTCCAAACCAAACCATTCTCTGACTCTATGGTTCCACGATGAGCCAAAAACTCTGACAGGCGACTTGTTCTAATCCCAAAAGACACCTCAAAAAGTCATGGTATGGGCAGAATTACGCATGTGAGGCAGAAGAAACTGTGAAATAATGCAGTAAAAGTAAAGACCTTTCTACCTATGGCATGGTGATTCTCAAAGGTCCTCAAATAGCACCTCCTGCATCATTCAGTTCTTTCCCCTCATTCTCTGGTGCTATTTGAGATCTTCTTGCTGGTACCTGACCTACTGGGCTGCCCATCCCACAAAATTTCTACATATTAAAGGCACATGCTCATCCAGATTTCCTTCCTTCTTTGTGGAATGGAAGAAAATATAGATTAATTCCTCAAAAATAGGAAAAGGAGGAATTAGAGGCTCCTTCATCCAGTCTGAGGTGAGGTAATTTACACACAGAGGGAAATTGCAGCTAAGAGGAGATTTCATCAAAGTGTGGGAGCCAGGGGTGAAAAGGTTCCTTTGCGTCTTTGAGCAGGGCAGAACCACCTGTGCTCACCTGCAGAGTGCACAGCTCTTCCTTCATGCTTCATTTTTGAGTAAAACCATATGAAAATCATGGAACAAAAACTGCAGAAGCAGTAAAATCTCTTGAGTGATGACTTAACTAATTAGATCCACTTGCCAAAAATAAATGGCTGTTTACCCTGTTGTATTCCCATGTACAGGTACAACCCTGTGCTCTGCCCAGTTTCATGTACTTGCATCAACAGATTCCAACAAATGAAAAAGCAAGAAAATGGCAATTTATTGAAGGTGTTGAACATATCAGACAACTGGGAAATCAA
This sequence comes from Pseudotriccus pelzelni, assembly GCA_035584735.1. Lineage (NCBI taxonomy): Eukaryota > Metazoa > Chordata > Aves > Passeriformes > Tyrannidae > Pseudotriccus > Pseudotriccus pelzelni. The sequence continues at coordinate 147,366,677 of JAWMRA010000078.1, read as the reverse complement.
AAAGCAAAGTTTTTCCTCCGGTCTACTGAAAGATCCTCAGGAAATGGGATCCTGTTGGAGTTGCTCTGGGACAGAATCTCTGATTTACTCAGCTTTTACGAGTTCATCTGTTCATCAGTGAGTGGCTAATTCAACACTTAGTCAAATTAAAATCTGACTTCAGTAAGTGTCAGACCAGTCCCCTGTGGCTGAAAAACTGGATTTAAATGCAGGTTTCAAGAAGGAAGGTTTGTATCTTTTTTCCCTACCCTGTCCTGGCAGGGTTATTTCTTTGTGTTCTCAGAAAACAGAAGGTGGGGGTACCTCAATAGGTCAGCTTTTTAGACAATTTATGTAAAAGGCATTGGAGAGATAGAACGGAGTTTCTCTTGGAAAGATTGGATCTTGAGCCTGTTGGGGAATTCCTTTCAGTTGAGGAAAGGTTCATGCAGCTTTAGCAGCTCTCCCAGCTCAGTAGAGCCACTCACTTGGTTGGCTCTGGCTTTGTCATTTTCATAAAACTCCAGTCCTCATGAACCAAATTTCTATCTAAGAATCTCAGTTCTCTCTTATAAATAGGAAAAAACCCTCATCTATTTCTTGTTCTCCTGATTGCAAATAAACCCAGAAATTGAATCCATAATTGCTTAAATAAGCAGCAGATAGAAAGAGAAAATTATTTTAATAGTTCCCTGGTATATTTGGAAGGAAGAGCTGAGGTAAATTTCTTATATTTAGCTGTGAAAACATCACTACATACACACACCCACACAATAATAACAGAAAAATCTGTAGTTACTGAGGAGGCTCCAGAAAAAGAGTAGAAGGATATTGGAAAAACATCAGCAGGACAGACAGTATTTGTGATAACATCAGACATTGGAATTAGTGTAATATTAGGCCTTAATATCAGCTATTTCATAGGGTAAAAACAAAATAACAGTAAAGTGGTACAGCAAGTGAAATTAAAAAGTCACACTTGTAGATTTTGCTGCCAGTGATCTTTTCATTTCACTTTTGTTTCAGCCCCTGAATTAGTGACTTTAATGAGTTTCAGATCTTAGAAACTGGAAGAAATTACAGGTTGGAACTTACTTGTTGTCCAGTAAGCTCCTGGAAAATTCTTGTGCTTATATTAATTTTTACTGAAGGCAGTAATTTTGTGGGCATTGGAAAAGAGCGATAGAGTTGAGCAGGTTTTTGGTTTTGCTTTTAGTTTAAATAATCAGAGGCAGGGAGAGTTCTGAGGATGATGGTCATTAAAACTGAACCCTCCAATCAGAAAGAGCCATCATTGGAATTTTAGGTTGTGCATTACAACATTCAGGCAAACTTTTTCCGAGAAAGGTTTTTCCCATACCAGACAGAACTTAAATTGAGATGGATACCAGTTAAGACAAAAAATCAATAGCATTTTAAAAAAATGATGCTTAGAAGTCAGCATAGGAAAAAAAAACCTGCCTTATTTGATTCAAAGCAGGAATCTGAACTTAAGTTTTCCCTGTAAGAGGTAAATGCCCTAACAACCAGAGAATCAATCAGTTTTTGGGATGAAAAATTAAAACACCCAAAGTTGCCATCTGTTCAGATGCAAAATCGAAAACAAACTGTGAAGCTCCAACTATTAAAAAAAAATAATAATAAATTTTCAAAGAGGAATTGCTGTTTTCTAGCCCTGACTTTGTGGTTTCAATTATTATATAGCATGATGCAGACAAAACTAAGTGTATCTACGTTACTGTAATTTGTTACTATCATCCTGTCAATTTAATACAGCTGACACGTTCTCATGAAGGATTCTCAGTTTCCAAGACACAGAAGGGAAACGGCTCCTTTGTGGGATTCTTTTCCCCCTCACCGAATTCCTCAGGACTAGGTTGATTATCTTTTAGTCCTGCCCTATACAAAGTCATAAAGTGTGATTGGTATTGGCCTTACACTTGCCAAAAGATATTTATCAGACACTGTGAGCCCCCTCCTGTGCTGACTCGAATGGGTTTTATCAGGGATTTTTCTACTCAGTGTTGGACTCTTTTTTTTTTTTATATAACTGTATTTTAGACTGATCTCTCTCACCACTTGAAAAATAAAGAATGGCTTCACCTTTCCTGAGACACATCACGTTTAATGAAAATAAAAAAGGAGCAATATTTAGGCCTTCTGAGTCTTTTCTTGGCTGTGGTTGTTTTTTTAAGTTGTACCTGGCAAGGTGCTTGAAGTCTCTGGAAGAGGGAACAGACTCCAGCTGGGAACATGAGGAGGTTTGTCTCTTATTTCCCTTAGACTGATGTTTCATTCTTTGTCATGTGGGAATATTCTGGTTCTGATAACTGGTATCTTGATGTTACTGTGCATTCATAGCATGGGTGAATAAACTGGCTTAAACCTACAGAGAAATTTGAGGCTTCTCAGTAACATCTGGGTATTAATTAACTTCTTCAGGCAATCATCTTCCTTGCATGCCTAGAGAATGCAGACAGTGGTCTTATCCCCAGTGGAATGCAATTACAGAACTGAGAACTGTGAGTGCAACCCTGATTTATAGGCACAGGACTGAGATCAGAAGCTATTTGTTTGTAGTTTTGGAATATTGCTAGACCAGCACTTCAATTTTTGCACTAGGACACTTTTTAAAAGAGACACCTGTGGAAGAAGAATCATATAATGGTTTGGGTTGGAACAGACCTTAAAAATCATCTAGTTCCAACACCCTGCCAACAACAGGGATACCTTCCAATAGACCTTCCACTAAACCCTTTCCCAGAAACACCCTGAGCATCTTCTGTGGTGGCAAGAGCGATGGGGACCTTTGGGAAGCTCAGCTGCTTCACACTTGCTTGCAACTTCTTGCTCCCCTTTTCTCACCAGCAGTTCTCCTCCCTCACTGCTGGCACATCCACACAGGCCTGCAGGAATGGGGGACTTCAGGCAAATCCCCATCCCTGGAAGTGTTCAAGGCCAGGTTGGATGGAGCTCTGAGCAATACGATCTAGTGGAAGGTGTCCCTGCCCTTGGCAGGAGGGTTGGAACAAGATGACCTTGAAGGTCCCTTCCAGCCCAAACCATTCCATGATCCCGTGATAAACAGGGCAGGTGGACATGAAAAGAGAGGAGAGGTTGTTTGAGGAGAGGCTCCCCTCTAAGGAAGCTGCTCACAGAAGGCTAACCTTGGGCAGAGCAGATTTTTCTGAGATTCCCCCAATAACAAATGGAAATCACTTCAGAAAATTGCCCTTTGACTAAAAACCAGCCTTTGTTACTCTCCTTCATAATCTTGGAAATCCTTGCATCAGTCCCAAATCAGCCAAGGGCTTTAGCAGAGCTGCACTGCTCCAGACACATCGAGTTCAGCAGGACTCATTCCGAGCTGAAGATATATCGCCTAAAAAAAAAAAAAAAAAAAAAATAATTGCTGTAGCATGGTCACTTCCAGAGCACCACTGTATCAGCTGTTAAAGGATAATTGTAAATAAAGCTCAGGAGGATCGATCCAGCTCAGCTCAATCAGCTTATTGATTTAAGCTATAAAAAGAAAACAGCACACAAACAGCCCTCTTCCATGTGACCCCACCACCAGTCCCCATTGACAATTGCCAGGCACAAATAGCACGTGAACTTTTAGCCCGTGGTTATTGCACCCCTTTGAGTTTACAGGTAACTTCAGAGCTTCCTTTAAATTACACAGTGTTTCCCTGCCTCTCCTGAAGGGCAAGCCAGTTTTTCTGCATATGGGTCCTGTGGGCAGCTTATTGTAATCATTTTTCGTGTCTTTGAGATATTCGGGGGAAAACGGGAAACACAACTCTCACAGAAATCACCAACATGTAGAATAAAAAGAAAGATTCATCAAAGATTGCAGAAATATTTTTTAAAAGTAGCAGAACACAATGACATAAGCTAATGAGCAGGTTGAGAGTGGCTCAAACCCAAGCACCAAAGAATTGTAGGAGTTTTGCTCGTGACTGACAGGATAAACTTTTATCAAAACCACCATGCCACCTAAAAGCAAGGAACAGCCAAGAACAGCCACTCTGCTAAAGCAGCACATGAGAGACAGCTGGACCCAGGCCTGAATTATTTAGCACAGACCTAATCCTGTCCTTGCAGGTTTTGCAGTTTTGCCAAGAGTAAGGGTTTTGCTGCTTTTTTTTTTTTCTCTCCCTGGCTCTGCCTTGTGCCCACGAGCACTGCAGAGACACTGCCCTGGCTCCTCGTAGCAGGAGACTTTTCTTGACCCAAAAGAAAACCAAAATAAGCTGAGGGAACAAATAGTAGAAAAAAAGAGCTGAGGAGCTAGGCTTTAGCTCCAGAAGATACCATCTAAACACCACCCTAAGTACCAGCCCCAACAATTTGGGGCCATCAGCCTTTAAACTCTTTTAAACTTCTTTAAAACTGTTTTATTTAACACATATCTAACCCAGCCATCCAGGGGTGGGTTCATCTGACCACAGACTCATTGAAAAGCTTCCCTCAGCTCCTTGCCATGGTCAAGTGAGACAAAAGGATGTCTCCAGAAGGGAGATTATTCCAGTCTAAAATCTTTATCATTCTTTGAGTGAAGACATTATTGCATGTTTTTGGACAGATTTCCTGTGTCCAACATCACTGACTGACCTGACTGCTGCCCAGTCAGGCTTCTCAAGTGAAGAATTTGCCTTCCTTTTCCATGATCTGGCCCAAGCACAGGAGACACTTTACACTGGGTCACACTTCACACTGATCACACTTAATGCTGGATCACAGAGAGCCTTTATACTGTAAGGACAAATTCAGCTTGTCACTACAGCACTGCATCTTGGGGAGAAGGCTAGGGGTGGTTTTTTAGATAAATATGGGGAACTGAGGTCCCAGCACCCCTCATCCCTTAAAACATAGTGTCCATCAGGTAATCAGGATGCGGGATGAACATAAAGTTCAACATCTTCCTGGAGTCATGACTTTTCCACTACCTCTGGAGACAAGAGATACCGTGCTGTCAGTGGCACTTCTCCAATATGTTGGTCATCAATCCTGCAGAGAAACTCATGTCCTGGTTCACCTACATGTGGTCATGGCATCATCCAAGTACACAGAGAAGAGATCCCAGGGTTCAGAGCACTTTCCTCGTGCTGGGAGCCAGCAGGTGCTGACAGTGGCACCAAGGAAAGGTAAAACTGTTTCCTGGCTCATCCAGGAGCCCTCCACTTGTAAGAAGTTCTGGCTGCAGCCAAGATGCGCAGAAATGTCACAGAGTGACAGCAACAGCAACTGTTGTGTTGCCTAAAATCAAAGAAATAATAATCTGTACAATGTTAGTATAGAAAGGCAAAAAAAAAGGTATTTTATAAGAACTTTTAGGTGCACAAAGATGGCATATGCACACCCACAAACATAGGTTTTTCAAACTTACAGTATTATCTAATTATAACATCTATTACCTCATGGGAATACACCCAGCCTGATAATTGTCCATCCCCCAGGACCTCCCACAGGCACACATCCTAGAATTGGGTTGGTGGTCCCCCCCCAGAAAAATAATACTTCATCCCACCTCCATCCTCATCAGCTCCCTCTGTCCTGCTTGGACCATTTGCAAGGCTTCTGGGCTCTCTTGGATAGTTTTGACTAAGGTTATATCAAGGAATGTGCTTATTATGTTCCTTAGTTATACCCTTTTACAGACTGGACGTTCTTGCTAGAATGTTTATCCATTGAAAACTTTGAGAAGAACACAAAACAATCTCTCAAGAATTTGGTGCAAAGGGTGTCAAAGGGTGATTAGTTACCACCATTACAAAGTGTTAAAAACCATATTAAAATTCTATATCCTAGGATCTTAAGATCTTAAGGATCTTAAGGATATTATGAGACATACCTTGTATTGAGGGGTTTGGGCATCAGAGGCCTCCCTGCAGGAGGATATTTTCCTTCCCAGGGGCTTGTAAGGACTCACCCTCTTCCTTCTGGAGACACAAGAGTGGAGGAATTAATGGGATGAAGAAGCCAGGCAGTCCCAGAAGTGTGACGATCTTTCCATCCTTCAGGTGAGGAACGTCTCCCACGAACGTGATGATTGGTATTCCCAGCAGTTAACACTTGCAGATGAACTGGTTTACTTCCCTGAATGGAAAATATCAGAGAAGGTGATTTAATTGATTTAATGGATTATAATTAACTGGTAATAGGCATGTGTGTATATACAGTGAGTGCAGTAGACCAAACATAAGAGGAAGATTTATCCTCACTGAGATTTCTTTGCCATACACTAAACAAGGGTGATCTTGAACGTTTTAATCTGTTCTATTTCATATCTTTTACTTTATTATTTTTTGTTATTGATTTCTTACTTTATTTTGATTTGGTTTATATTACTGTTTTTACTGATAAGAACATTTTTCTTTCAAACAGCAGCTCATGGCCAAGGTCATGAAATGCAAATTTTAAATGCTGCTGAGCTTATTTAATGCATGTTCACAGACATACACTGTGTGTACAAGTGTGTGCAATGTGTACAAGCACACACAAGTGTGCCTTTAATCTAAGGAGAATCTGGTTAATATTATTCATAAATACTTTCAATAGGAATTGCCATACATCTTTCAATGCACACAAATATTTTTCCTTACAATCCACTCTAGGAAAAAAAATTGTTTACTAGAGGGGTTTAACAACAGATTATAACAAATTTTTGATATTTTTTTCTGTAAAGAATCCTTGACAAAATCTTAACATATAATATACCTTTTGAAATATCAATTTTTTTAATGGAAGTACACCCTAAGGCGAGTGGGGATTATCCTTGAAATAATGGACAAGTCTAAAATAATGCAAAGTATAGTCAGTTCCATCCCTATCAGGTAGTACAAGAGCTTGCTCTTAGAGCCCAGTTTGATTGGTAGAGAAATTAATTGTGAAAATGTGGATAACAGTACTTGTAAAAATCTATTTATGCAGGTGTTTTAGTGAACCTGTTACACAAGCAGACGTGGATGTACAAGGAACATCTATCACAGCATTCCATGGCCTGCCATGGAGTGTGATCAGGTGGACTTCGATGACCCCTGTGGGTCCCTTCGATCTCAAGATAGTCTATGATTCTGTGGTTCTGTATTTGGCTTTTCACATCAACAATGGTCGTGTGAAACAGTCATCAAGAAATGGTAATACAAGTAAAAAATCCAAATAAACCGCTTTCCTTATCAAACTTTCCAAGATCCCTGGGGATCCCTCAATAACACACGTTCAGAAAACGAATAATTGTGTGAAGTTTGTTACTCTAAAAGCAATGTCCTGAGCTGAAACCATATCCTTGGTTAGTGGTTACATCACCAAACATTTCTCCACCAGCTGCCTTAGTGGTGCCCTACCAGGTTAGTGTAAATCTCTCTTCTTTAAGGCTTGGAGATACATTTTTTTAAGGCAACATTCAATAATTTGATTAATTAAATTTAATTAGGCTGTTTGCACAATTGGGGATTTAAACCCAAATGAAATAACAAATACAATGCACTCTTCTCAGTGTCCTTCCACCAACGTTTCTGGAGAGAGAGAACACTGACCTTGCTGGACCAGGAAAACTCGAAAAACAGATGTCTGGGAACTTCTCAGTGCCACTGAGTGGATCCCCACGTGGCCACAGGAGTGGGTAAGTTAACTTCATTTTGGACCTGCCTGTTCTGTTAAACTTGGCTGCCTCTCCAGCCATCAGCTCACCTTCCTGCTGCTCACACGGCACAGCGGTTATTTCGGGAAGCACAGCTTTGTGAATTGGGACAAGACTTTGGCTCCATTTTCCTAGACAGCTGTGCTGCAGAACAAATTTCTTTTCCCTAAAAGGTGCATTTCCCCTCTGTCCCTCCTCTGTAATCTGGAGAAGAAAAAAGAGGATTTCTTTCCCTTTATGTGCGTCAGGATTTGAACACATGAGCCCTTTACCTCTATGCATACATATGTCTTATTATTTTTAACCTGATGGTGGATGTGGATCGAGTTTGGTGCAGGGATGGAGAGTTCAAAGGTGTTGTTTTACATGCTGCATGACAATAAGCAGCCAGGAAGAGGGAATAAGTCCTGTGAGCTCAACTCTTACTACATACTGAGAAGTCCACACAAGAGACAGCCCTCGAGTCAGAAATTTGTAGAAAGGCAAACTCAAGTGAAAAACGGAGCAACAGGAATAATTAAATATTGTTGCAATGTTTATGAGCCCTGCTTTGCTGGCAGAGCTGTACCTACACTCCAGCAAACTTTTCCTGCATCCTGTGCAGCCAGACCTTTCCCAAGACTGCCTTTCTGGACAAGTGGAGTTAGAGATAATATTTTTTCTCAGAAAGGGGTTTCATGTGAAATTCCTACTACTGTAGGCAAAAATTAATACAGAGCAAACAAACAAAAATCCTCAACCACAGAGAGTCTGGTGATGATACAGTCACAGCTCAGACTCTGAAAGCATTTCCAGCAAAGTGTGGGGGGCACTATTCCCCCTTTTTTTGCAACAGCAGAGAAATTTCTGTGACACAGAAGTGAAACTGAGGCACTTGCCAAGTTCACACGAAGGTTTTTGTAGGACAGCCCAGAACTGGACATGGACAGTTCATCCCACAAAACAAATCAGCCCCCCACTGATTAAAGGAACTCTTCACTGCCATTAATTTTGCCCAGATGCAACGTGACAACTCTCAGCAGCATCCCAAGGCAGCCCAGGACCTGCCTGCCAGCTCCTCTGCGCCACAACCTCTGCAATCCATGGAGAAGGAAGGCTGTGTGATGTGTAGTCTCCAGGGAATTATTCACATTGCTGCTGCCACAAGGTGAGGGATGGCAGGGACCTGAGCAAGATAATATTTTGATTCTGTTATTCCAGCAATTGTAACCCTTAATGGGCAGTTTCTTTCATTTCTGTCACTGTAAATCACTTGGAGCACATAATGGCACCCATTTGCTTGAGCTCCAAGGTTTCAGCAGAAGAAAGCAAAGGGGGAGAGAGCAGAAATTAACTTTTCATTTCTGCAACGGCTCATCTGGCCATGCACAAAGTGGCTGGATTTCATCCTGTCCCATTCTGCTCGCAACCCATTTCGGCAAAGGGCCCTTCCTCACTCCCAGTGAGGCCCTGGGGAGTTGTTTCCCTGTGTCCTTGCAAGGGTAAATCCAAGAGTTTGGGCTGCATTGGTCTGTACTTTAAACCCCAGTCAAAGCTGTTTCTCTGCTTCAGAGACATAGAAGGGAATGACAAGCACAGGGTAATAAGAGCTTTTCCTCAGAAAAATGGATTCAAAATTAGTCCTTTCCTCTGATGGAATTGCAGAACAGCACAATGGTTTGGGCTGGAAGGGCCCTTATGGATCGTCCAGTTCCAACCCCACTGCCATGGACCGGGACACCTTCCACTAGCCCAGGTTGCTCAGAGCCCAATCCAACCTGGCACTGAACATTTTCAAGGCTGGGGCAGCCACAGCTTCTCTGGGCAACCTGTGCCAGGGCCTCACGACCCTCACAGGGAAGAATTTCTTTCTAATAACTAATCTAAAATCTTAGCTCTGTCAGTTTAAAGCCATTCCCCCTTGTCCTGTCACTCCATGTCCTTATCAAAAGTCCCTCTCCAGCTCTCTTGGAGTCTCTTTAGGCACTGGAAGGGGCTCTAAGTTCTCCCTGGAGCCTTCCCTTGCTGACATTGCTCATATCAGGACAGCCTGAGGTGTGCCAAAGCAGACTGCAAGTAGCAGATAAGGAAAGGCCCTCCAGGAATATCGAACTAATCCTGGTGGCTTTGTTCCTGCCTTCACCATGGCTCTTTCTGTCTCCATGGGGAAACGCCAGGAGCCAACAATAATGTAGGAGAAAGGAAAGCGGATGCTGAGAGAGGAGCTGGTGTTTGGGGTTATGCTCTGCCCAAGGAGGCCACTGCAGCACAGAGCTGGGGGACACTGCCTGAGCCCCCCTGCAATCAGCACAGCCAAAATGCTGCAGGTGAAAAGGCTGAGATCGGAAGGGGTAAGAAAGAAAGGAACAACAGAAGGCCAGCAAAAATATTGATTTTGGTTCTCCTGTTACGATAAATAGTAGAGGTGAAACCTCAGAGAGAGCAGGTTTAATTTCTCTTACTCATCACATCCTGCTCAAGGCATTTACAGCAAGTGAAACTGAGGCACAGACACGGGCTGACAGCTGACCAACCTGAGCCAGCCAGTGACTAAGGAGGACAGGAACCAGGTTTCCTGGCTCCCAGACCTGATGCTTGGGCCACTAAGGTGGTGTATCCTTCAGTGCACAAGAAATAAGGGGTCTTTGCAGCCCCTTTTGCAACCCCATCACTCTGCTAGTGACAGGGGGAGAGTTTTGACTCACAGCATTCCATGCTCCCCTATGGAATCAGCAAAATCCCCATGTCCTAATAATTACCCTGCCAGTAATTATTGTCCCTAAAGGGGCCTCCTAGGGCAGACACTTTGGGCTGTTTCCCCCCCGCAGCATTTCTTCTTTCTTATTAATTGAGAATGGCTGAAGGGAAGAGTTAACTCTGAGGATTTATAGGCATTAATTTTTCATGTAATTATTAATACGCTTGCAGTAGGTGTTGGATGTTTTCTATTTTAGTGGTCTCAGAGAATGGCAAAGGATATAAGAACCACTTATCTTCATTTAAACCTCTGCCTGACAGGTGGAGTGGGAGTAGAGAAGGGGTTGAACATAAGTGCAGTATATTTGCAATGTTGTTTCCTTCTAATTCTGTGATTGTGAAGACTTTATTTCTTTACAGTCTTTATTTGACTTCATTTCTTTCTCTCGTACTTCCACCTTGTCTTGCTTCTTCTTCCCTTTGTGTAAAAGCAGCTAAAATAAATATCTTCAGTATATGTATGTAATACTTATTTAGCAAACATATTTTTATATATTGTCTCCTTAGTAACTACTTTCTGTTTCAGAAAAGCTTTCATTCAACTCCTGGCAGAGCAGAGGCTGCGTAGTTTGAGCACTCAAGGCGGTCACCAAAGAGAACCATGAGCAGATCCATGGTATGAATTGGGCTCTCAAGCCATTGATAAACATTTAGCAAAAAACTAAACAAATTATTTACAGGTTATGGCTGGTCCACAGAACAGGAAAATTCATGTGGTCGGTTTGAGCAACTTAACCTGCAATGCATAATTGTACTTATTCCAGTCAAATGTCCTGACCTCTGAGGTCAGTTTTACCTGCCAATAACTTCTTGGTGATCAAGAGCTGAACCTGGGGCAGTTGTATTAAGCCAAGGAAGGTTTAGGTTGGATATTAGGAAAAATTTCTGCATCACGATGGTTGTCCAGCATTGCAACAGCCAGTCCAGAGCAGGGGTTGAGTCACCATTCCTGGTGGTATTTATTTAAAAGATGTGTGGATGTGGCACTTGGGGACATGGTTTAGTGGTAGACTTGGCAGTGCTGGATTAACACTTGGACTTGAGGATCTTAGAGCTCTTTCCAGCCTAAATGATTTCGTGATTCTAATTTTAGGTCCCGTGCTTAGACTGACTCTAACCACCTTAGTTATACCTTAATGTAGATGCTTTTTGGGGATTTTCTAAAAATGTAGGTGGGTCTCAACCCTGTATTGACACCCAGGATTGAGGTTTGCAGGAAGACTTTAACTAATCTCATGCACCTTGAATTCCTCAGACCGTGTTTCCCTCTGGGAGGCCATTCCTTGGCCCTTTGGGGCTCCCTTAGAATGGACACACCGAATTAAACCTGCCACAATATTCACTAGAGCACATTCCTGACAGCACTGTGATCCTTTTCTTTCACCTGGCACTAAACAAGCTGCTAATTATGCAAATTGCAGCCTCCCTATTCATTTTGCCTTCATTTCCCACTGCATGTACTGTATCCAAACATCTGTGCTCCGGGGATATCTGACAGATCTCAGAGCCGGGCTTTGCATAACAGGTGAAGCCCTGAAGTAGGTCAGCATGGATCAGTGAGTCGAGCTTCTGTATCTCTGGCAAATCCTTTAAAAATCTTGCTTTGTGTCCATAAAGTTTGTATATATTTAGTATCTACTTAAAAACGTTAGTTCTCCTGGAGTAGGGTGGAGATTGATGCCTTTACGGGCAGACAGAGCAGCTGCTGAATTATGCTGTGTTAAGAGTACCACCAAGAGGCCGGTAAGGAGATGGCTGAGGAGGTTTCGTTGCATTTCCCCGAGAGCAGAGAAGCCCCCTTAGCAGGAAAGGTGAAAGCTGGAAAACTGGGAAGTGGATTTTTAATAAGCAGCTGAGCCCCTCTCTGGCATTATTTTGTGCTAGCAGGATTGAGGAGTGGCCAGGGGACAGGGACATGGCTGCTCTGTAAATAGTGATGCACGAATAGTAAAGCAGAAAGCACTGAGAAATGCTTCAGCACACTCCCTGCACTCCAGGGCTTGGCTGCTGCTGTGGCAGCACGAGGGATACAGTCTGGATATCCCCATCCCTAAAAGGCTCAGGTCTCCAGTCACATCATCAGCAGACAGCAGCCTCTTGCAGCTCAGATGAAATGCTGTGTTGCATCATTGCACAGGGCAGCCACACCTATCCCAGTAAACAACAGCCTTTTTAACCCCAGAATTTCCTTTTGAGCAGTGCTCTGTAGTGGGCACCCCTCCTTTGTTCCACAGCAAAATCAGACCAGAGAAATGTGATCAGAACTTGAAAGACATCTATTATTTTCCAATTTAAATTAGCTGAGAAGTCGTCAAATCTGAGTATTTCCAAACCACACAGATTCACACTGGTGTGCTCAGCACTGCTCAGAGCAGGATGATGAGAGGACCAAGGTGAGGCTGCTCAGCATGGAGGGAAGGAAAACTCCAAAGTTGGACCTAATCTTGCAATAATCAGTGGCATAGAGACTGTTAAACACTCTAACTTAATCATCTATTCTGCTAACCCAGTCCCTGGTGCTGTTGCAGCCTGGACTAGCTAATTACCCTGCACAATTTCTACACAAAGTTGAAGGACTGACACAAGGCAGGGGCTGTTCCCAATATCTATCCAGTTTTGGACAGCAAGGCACCTCAGTGGTGAGGATAAAAGCCTGGTGAGCTCAGAGGAGGGTTCTGGGTATGTGTGATTGCTGAGTGCTGATGTAGTTTGGAGCATCTACAGGGGGTTTAGGAGGAAGAGGAGTGTCCCAGGGAAAGTCTCAGTGGAATGACTTATGGAGTATGTGCATGGCACTATTGGCTCCATGTGACAAAACTCTATGAAGAATTTACCCAAAATAATGGTTAATGAATCCATAAAGAGTCTACTGTGCCCTAGGGCAGGATGATGGAGTAGCTAATCTTGCCAGGAGCCTTTCAACCCTCTTTCTCTAACTATTTGTAAGATAAGACTTTGTGAAAGTGGAAGTCTATTGAAAATAAAGGAGAAGAACACTCCTCAAATGAGCCTTTTTTTGCAATCCTTCCTCTGCTTAACAGAGTGGAAATTTTCCAGTTAAATGGGAGAGGACAGCATAAAATGACCCTTAGGAAGGACTGTTACAATGAAATGCAATAATTGGAGAACAGACTGAGGAATCAAAGGCATCTGAATTCTGCTTTAAATGGACATTGCACTGCAGCCCTAAATCCACAGGTTGTGACTCCTGCATTATATTTGACTGTGCATGTTGTGCACAGAAGGGATCTGATTTATCACAGTAGGGCTCCAGTGTTACATTGGGATAACTGCAGGAGAAAAATCAGATCTCAGAATATTAATCCAAAAATAGAGAACTCAAAAATGGCCAAGCGCATGTACAGACATGTGCGTGCACCCCTGAAGAGGAACCATGTGGATTATTCTAATTTTATTACTCTTCAAAGTAACAGATTTTTTTCTGAGGGTAGAAGCTTTCATAGTTCACATATTCAGATCATAGAATGGTTTGGGTTGGAAGGGACATTAAAGATCATCTTATTCCAACTCCCCTGCCATGGACAGGAACACCTTCCACTAGCCCAGGTTGCTCCAAGCCTCGTCCAACCTGGCCTTGAATACTTCCAGGGATGGGGCAGCCACAACTTCTCTGGGCAACCTGTGCCAGGACCTCTCCACCCTCACAGTAAAGATAATAAATAAAAATATCCAGTCTAAATCTAACCTCTTCCAGCTCAAAACCATCCCCCCCTTGCCCTGTCCCTGCATGCCCTTGTGAAAAGTCCTTTTCCACAAACAGTGGTTTATGTCTCGCTCTCACTTCACTACAGGCAACATTAAATGAATTAGAAACATCCAACAGAAACCTGGTGACTGTTCTTTTGCTCACATTTCTGGTCTCAGTAACTGTGACCAGTTACACCCAGTAGCACTCTGGATTTGTCCTGACATCCACTGCTTAATAGTTAGCCCAAGAGCTCCCTTCACAGCTTTCCAAACTCATCATCCACCTGTATAATCCAACAGGCATAAAATTTGAGTGCCCCGGGGAACCCACTTGGAGGGCTGGGTGTTTGGAGTACAGATCTGCTGTTCACTGAGTGGCACAGGGGCAGGTCTGGCAGGATCAGCCCCACAGCTCTGGGATAGGGTTAAGGCAAGGAACTCCGTATGAAATCAGTCTGTGAAGGACGAGCCTCTGCTCATACCAGTTCCCCACATCATAATAAAACCCAGCAGCAAAGTTCTTATTAACTTCAACAGATGCTGAACTTGGCTGTGGTGGCACAGACAGAATTATGGAACTCCCATGTTCCCTGTCCCAGGTATAAATGCCTGCTGGTGTTTGGGACACACTGGGTGTAGCACATCTGCTGCTTCAGCAGCTTCAAGGAGCACGTGCTGCAGTACCTCAGCCTACACTGAACAAAAATTCCTGTGATGGTGAATAACAAAAAGCCAGAGAAACCCTGGGGACAACAGCTCTGTTTCCCTGCCCAGCATGCCATTTCAGAGACCTTGGAATTCCTTGAGAGCTAAAGAAATTAAAGCAGGAGAATTGAAATGCACCTCTGTAGGGCGCCGAGACACGGAACGCTTTTGCTGCCTTGTGTTTTTCATCCTCTGTGGCTGTTTCAAAAATCTCTTTAAATATTAAAGACAACAATATTTATTTTGGTGATATAATGTGTGTAGTGCAGGGAGATTTCCGTTTGTGTGTTTAGCACAAAAGGGAGTTTGAAGACTTTTATATAAAAGTATTTTTAGAGCTGAAAAACAAAGAATGCTGGAGCTTTTGAATAACTCAGCATTTTTGTGGTTTGTTTGCATTTTTTTAGGGGGAATGCCATGTGGTTATTCCTGAGGCCTAAATTTGGTAGGTCATGTTTCCAGATTTTGCATGGGTGAAGAAGGAGCCCGATAGTTTGGCTCCACTGTCCCCCATCCCAGTTCGTTGTCCCCCAGGAGTGATCTGAACCAAAACATTGGGACAACAGTGGTGTAAGAAAGACATCCACAGTTCATAGACTAGAAATCAACTGACATTCTCAGAAGTTCCACTCTCATCTCTCCCAAATCTGTCTTTAAATTCAATACTTACCTGAAGATGTCCTTACATTTAGGAGAGGCCAAGAACCTTCTTCCACCAAGTTGCCAAGGTGTTAAACCCATGGTTTTATTTTTCATACCAACCAAAAATATTCGATTACCCAAGACTAATATTCTACCCTACACCAGGTCCTGATTACAAATTTTGTTGATGTTCCAGTTGATTCAATATGTTTCACACCCCTGCAGTGTGGATTTGCCCAAAGAATCAGGTCCATACAGGACTTAGACATAAAGTCAATCAAAAGTTTTAGGCCATGATGCAGGATGAATACAAGAAAAAAAAAATCACTGGAATAAAATATTTACCATGGTTTTTTCCCTTAAAAATTGGTGGTGAAGCTTTTAAAGATTAATTCACCACGTTTTCCCACTGGAAGGGAAAGCAAGTGATTATTGATATTGTCTGTCTCTTGATCTGCTGAGCCAGTTTCTCATGCATTAGAAAGAACAAACCTAAAAGATCTGCATGATAATTAAAACTTTTCCTTTACTCCAGAAGGCCTTTGCTTCTTTGGCTCTCTTTGACTATTAAAGTACTCACTGATACAGCAAATAAATTATAAAAAGCCTGGGGTCTAGAATACTTCTCTCTATTTCAAACTTTCTCTTTCAGAACTGCCTCACTACCTGCTCACCAGGAACATCTCTTTTGGCAGAGGAGAAATATGGGGATCAGTGACCAGAGAGGATCGTCCTGCATGTGCTCCTGTGTCCTTGTTGTGGATGTCGTGATGCCCTTCACTTGTAACAGAGAAGTACCAATATCTTTATTGACATAAACCAGTGGTTTAATGGAGTTTGGTAGCAAGTGTGACAGTGGTTCAAGAGGATTTGATGGCAAGGTACAGTGGATTGTTTAAAGCACAGAGGACAGGGTCAGACAAAGCTGTTGGGGACGTCCTCACATTGAGTCATGGGATTCAGAAAGGACACCCTGACCTTTCAAACAGGGTCAGTTGTTTATGTCTAAAAGATTATATCTGCATAATCAGCCCTTCCCATCACTTAGCTAAGATTTCAAAGTTTCAGTGCTCTTATTCCCAACTCACTTACTGAGTATCTCACACAAGAAAGATTCTCACAGTCTCGAGGAGCAACCTTGAGACAAGTCCCTACTCAAGGGAAGATCAGGATGTGCAGGCTGCTGATGTACAGGAGAGTTTAAAAGGCCCTGGGCTGTCCACTATGAAGTAAAATAATTGGCTTACAGTGATATTTGCGCACCCTCTACAGAAGTTAAGTTCTTCCACACTTGGCTTGAGTCAGACCTTGACCTATGACGGGGAGACATTGCTCAGATTAATCCATGGCTATTGTGTTGCTATTTGTCTGCTCCAAATCCACCATGAGCTGGATGCAGCCGCATGACCAGACACATCTGTAACATCCATCACTGGTGTTTATCACTCCAACATGGTTATTGGAAATAAAGGTCAGGTTGGAGGAGGTGGGGCAGAACATCATCACAGTCCCTCATCCTCCTTTGCCCTGGCAGTGAGTCAACAAGAATGGGCGGAGAAGTTTTATGAGAGGTCAGCTAGTCCACCTATTTGCCATCTGTGAATGTTAAATTCTTTGGCGGTTTGCTTTCTCCCTCCACACATTCGGTCGTAACAATCCTACTTCATTGAGTCTTCCCATACCCAGCCTGCTTTCAGACTGGATCTCCAGTGACACTCCAGCTCAGCAAACCAGTGGTCAGTGTGATCTTCTTTCTAGGGAGACCTCGGTCCCTGGAGAAGCCATGAGATGATGAAGCAGCAGACAGTTCCTCCTGCAATTTATTCTGCCTCTTTCCCACTGTCTGCTCATTCATTACAGCTGCTGAAGAATTCAGGAATCCTCCTTCCCTCTCAGGACTATAAAGATGAAGCTCTGGTGTAGATGTTATCCTAGTGCAAAATAGGTATGGTTTCTGCTGGCAGAAAAATGGCCGGAGAGAGAAAAATAAATTTAGTGAAAATACATATATTTCCTATGTTTGAGTGTTGGACTAGATGACCTTTAAAAGTTCCTTCCAACTGAAATTATTCTATGATTCTGAGATAAAAGCTTCTATTGCAGCGTGGAGGGTTCAAACACACAACTGAGTTAACACAGGGTAAAAAGTTTCTGTGCATCAGCTGGCCTGAGGTAACTGCTCCTGTGTGTACTTTCATCTTGCAGTAAAACTGAGTTAATTTGAGTTACAGCAGTCCTCTCTCTTTAAAAGAATGTGAATGATTCAAACAACTTCACATTTGCTACAGGCAAGAAGCTTGTGCATGGACTGTTGCCACGGAAACCTGCTCATGGATCTTGGCACAAAGGAAATATCGTTACTGTTCATTAATTACTGTATTAAAGCAAGTCCCCATCTGAGATCAATCCCTGTTGCACTTGGTACACAGTGAGAAACACTCTTTGTCCCAAAAAAAAAACTTCTGATCCAAAGTGGGACCTTCTCTTCAGCTTTGCAGAAAAAAAAATTGTTATTTTACGAAGTTAAGAACTGAACCAGAGTCACATAAATCAAAGTCAAGCCACTGCCTGTGGATCAGCCAAGTTATTTCCAGGGAAGTCCAAGGCTGGAGGTCCACAGGGACTCCACTGACAATTACAGAGGTGCCAAGGGCTGCCAACAGGCATCTGGAAACTGAGCCAGGAACTGTGTGTCTGGGTTTTGTGGGTTTTGTTTTTGCACAGAAGTGAGCTCTGTAACTGCACTAGCAAATGCAGGCTAATAACCAACCACTTTCCTATAATGGCACTTCATACCTCAGCCTCTGTTCATTTTCTTCTCATTGTCACCCAAGAGGTAATGGCACTGTTGGCTCTTCACAGCAGAGATGCACCCTGGTACATCGTGGCTCTGAGAACAAGGCTCAGAATTGAACTTGGTAGAGTGTAATGAGTGACATTTTCGTGGCATAATGGGTTTTAGCCATCTTTTCAATTACCACAGAGCTGTCCTGTCACTGTGATTGCAGAGGAATGGGGGCTGGATCTTAAAAATCTGCTCTCCTCCAGTTGTCAGCAGAGGTTTTAAAGGCTGCTGGCACCCCATGAGTGCTGCTGGGAGGCAGGCTGGTGCTTTCCCGATGCGGCTTTCACGTAAAGTTAGGGTTTTGTATGAATCCACAAGCATGGTGTAACTTTGTCAAAATACCTGCTTTCCTTCCTTAAGAGATTAATAAAGAGCCAGGGTCTTCATCTAACACTGCTCAGGAATGCTCTGCAAAAGCCCATGGTGTAAAAAGAGATCTCAGAGAGAATTCACTAAAAGTGAGAAATCCAGAGCCAACACCATTCCAGCTTTGTAGCCTTTAATTGTTCTCCTCTTGCTTATGCTGGACATCCACTTCTAAGTGCAAATGAAAGGACTTTCCCAACAACATCTTAAAAATACAACGTTTAAATTTCCATATACAAAATTTTAGTTTTAGATACGGCAACATCCATATCTATCCCTGGACTGACACTCAGACCCTTCTCCTGGACCCCTCATTCCTTAACCAATTAAGGTATTGGATCTGAGTCCAACAAATAAGACACGAGCTTCACACTGTCACTGTTCCTTAGATGGAGGAAGAGCATGACCAGAGACAGACAGATCAGCTTCAGCCACCTCAGGGGCCTTGGAGAATGGAGCCCAGCTGAGGACAGGACACCCATGCATTGAAGCTGAACTGCTGAGCAGCCAAATTCCATCTGCTTCTCTCTGTAGAATCACAGAATCATTTGGGTTGGAAAAGACCTTTAAAATCATGGAGTCCAACCATAAAGTTGATATTGCCAAGTCCACCACTAAACCATGTCCCTAAGATATCTACCTGTCTTTTAAGCTTTCTTTCAGCCTCTGAGGGTTCTCTTGCTTCTTTTGCTCCTCTCTGCTGCCTTCTCCCAAACATTTATAACCCCATCCTCACATTGTGCCAAGGTTAGATCCCCTCATCCCTTCTCCATCTTTTACCCTCTGGGGGTATCCAGAGTTATTGTGTGGAGAATCACAGAGTGATGGTTTTCAGTCAGGAGAAAGAATTCCAGAAAGTCCTTTTACTCCTCTTGCAGTGACAGTTGAGATCACAAATTCCTCTGCACTGATTTACGAAAAATAAGGGTTTTTACTGTCTTTGCAGCACTCTGGGAGGTACTCAAAGAGTCTCTTAATTAATGAGTAAAACCAATCATCTTTAATGTCCATGGATCAAGAGCACACATGAGACCAGTCCTCAGTATAGGGACTAGGAGGAAATCTGTATCTCTGATTCTCATAAATTCCTCTGAAATGTCCAGTTCTCACTAATATGAGAGACAAGGCACGGAACAACCCCACCATCACCTTAAGTCCAGTCAGGTACTTTTTATACTCTGATATTTCCAACCAAAAAAAAAAGGAAGAAAAAGAAATAATAGATCCTATCATGCAGCAATTTTCAATGCAAAGATGTCTAAGCTTGAGGATCCGAAGGACACTGAGAAAGGTCTGGCCAATTAACTCCAGACTGGAAGTAGCAAAACTGTGTCAGCACAGAGTTTATTAACACCTGAGCTATCAAAACTGGCTATCAGCTAATTACCCCTGCAAGTACCTCTGGCCAGGTTCCTGGAGGGGGTCTGTCTCAGAATGTCACTGAATGCACTGCAAAGACATGAAGTACGTGAAAGTCCCGTTCTTACACCTATAAAAATTCATCCCAAAGTCTGAATGGAACTAAGTTTTAAAGGCCAAGCGATTCCACCTGTTGGGGAGAAACTGAGTGGGAAGGAAACTCTAAAAGAGAAATTCTGGGAGGGGGAGAAGAAGGGACAGTGATGATGATGGACTTTGATGTGCATTCGGAGGGGGAAGAGAGTCTCTGGGATGGTTCAGAGAAGCAGCATTTCCCTAGAAATTATCAGCTAGGGACAGTTTTTTTAAAAAATGCTACAGATGCTCAGTTTTAAGTCAACTGCTTCAAATTCCTTTTCTACACTTTTGCTTCAAATCCCTTTTCTACACTTTCTGCAAACTTCCATACATTTGCTTTGCTTCCCCAGTGTCACATTGTTGTGTCTTGGGGCTTTCCTCCCTGCTTTTGCATGGCCCCATTAATATTTATGATTATCTCATTTACAACATCACTTTTTAATACTTAAAACTTACGTGAATTATTGCAGCAGCCCTGAATGAAGATAATCTATTAGCACAGAAGAATTTGCTCTGGACAATTAAAACAGAAGTGAATTAAACTAATAACTCCAATTTTCTCACTGTTAGGCATTTATGCTCCAGAAGAAAACAAAGATTGTACCATAATTCTAGTTTGGCCGCCTCCTCCTTTCCTTGAGTCTTTCTTTAGTCACTTTTCTTTCCTGAGCACCCCACAACTCCTAATGCACCTCTTTTCACTGTTCTTTCATTCACCCTGGCTGTTTTCTAAGATTCATATTATCCTATTTTTTTGGAAATCTGCGGAGCGTCATTTCAACCACGAGAGGAACGGAGCAGAATATCATCTGCTGTGCCTATCCTCAAGAACACTATTTAGGTAAAACTATCAGGGAAAATATGTAGTTCTCAATACTGATCATTTGTAAGAGAGTGGATCTGGTGCCTGCAGCATTCCCTATCTCTGCACTACAGACAACAGGAAACTTCAGAGTCTAGTGGCAATTTAGGCATTCCTTTACCAGCTGCTGCATCTGGAGGATGAAATAAAAAAGACAGTTAGACCAGAAAGGGCTGGCAAAATTGAAGAAAGGTGGTTTTTTCTCAGTGCACTAAAAGGATTTCTTTCTCCTCCAGGGACTGCACAGCAGGAGCAAAGGCCTCTTGGCCTTCCAGCACAACTTGGCAATAAAGGGACGAAAAGCACTCTCATGAGGGTTTAGCCAGGAAAACTCATCTGGCTTTTCCACATGAATTCATGTCTTCATTGCCTTCTAAATCAAACCTCAAGGTGTATTGGTTACGAAAGCTGTGAGTGAGCTGATGAAGTGCAGTGGCCTGCAGTGTTGGCATCTCCCTCTGAGGAAGTCAGACAGCAAGAGATTCATCAGAGTGAGTGACACCACACCCCATCCTAACACTGCCGCACTCTTTGGTGAACTGAACTGAGCCAAACTCCGCTCAGAGTGTTAACTGGTTCTCCATCCACTGGAACTGGGGCCCAGGGAACTAAGAATGATCTAATGTACACAGTGGAAGCACCTAAAGCTGGGAAACATAAGTGTTATCCCACGCAGCTTTAAAAAGACAACTTTAAAGGCAAGTTAGAATTTCAGCAAGATGCCAAATAGATGCACAACTCAGAACTATCACAAAAGCCTTCCATCCACCCATTCCCTCTGCCCCTTCATGCGCTGCAGGGGGTGGGACACTGTGTCTGCTCACTGCGTCTGTGAGCAACAGTCACGCTGAAGAAGCGAGGAGGAAACGTCCGAACTTCACAAACACATTTGCAAAAAGGCTGGTTTGGATGCCCAGGCCGTGGCTCAAGCAGGTTTCTCCTTCACTTACAGCACTCAGCTCCCAAACCTGCAAGCAATGGCAAGTTGGCCCAAAGGGGAAAGTTCCTGCAAAGTCACACAGTGTCCTTCCTGTGGTTATTACAGCTCCAGTCCCACAGCATCCCTTCTTTTACTTTGATCCCTACAAGTCCCCAGTTAATTCCTCTGCAAGTCCTTAGAGCTGGTTTCTCTCAGCAGCTTGCTGGATGAGGTCCTCGGGGCTGAGGGAAAAGAGTTTTTATTTGGTTTTTTTTCTACTTGACCCAGAAAAGGCAAAACAAATTCCCTGTGAAAATTTATTTTTCAACCTTGTTGTCCCTGAGGTAGACAAGTCAAGTCTTGTTTCATAAGCTGCT
This sequence comes from Pseudotriccus pelzelni, assembly GCA_035584735.1. Lineage (NCBI taxonomy): Eukaryota > Metazoa > Chordata > Aves > Passeriformes > Tyrannidae > Pseudotriccus > Pseudotriccus pelzelni. The sequence goes on along the minus strand of JAWMRA010000078.1, from coordinate 147,344,396 downwards.
CACTGTGCACAGAGGAGTTTGCACTAAAACAAAGGGTAGAACAAAGACTCAGCTGGGAACAAAAGTCTCTATTACAGCAATGCCACCTAAAGTCAAGGCTCTACTCTGCTCTAACTGTATAGAGACTGTTTAGAACAGACCAGAACACCATAATCTGAAACCTTATACCCATAAAAGAGGGTCCAAACACAGGTGTCTGCAGGTTTTTACGTGTCTAAACGTTATAGGGGTGGAGACATGGGGTAAAAAGATGGGTCAGGACACACTGCACAGTTCTACTCCACAAACAGAGCACCAGGACTGCCAACCCAAAGGGATGTCCCAAGTTTTCAGCAGCAGAAAGCATAGTTTCAAAAAGCCCTTTTCTGACAGTAGTGAGGAAGGTAATGGTGGCCTTGACTTTTTTCTGATGTTGCTTTAAAAAGGTGAGAAAAAGAAACAGAACTTTTTGATTGGGAAAGTCAGAAAGAATAGCACGAATAGGGGGGGAAATTTATGATATAATGAATTGCCTTTAGACAAGTAAACTTACAGGAAAGAAAATCCTGACAAATAACATGTATTTATGTGCACATAGACCATTCACTCACAGACACAAATATATATATGCCATTGCTTACATTTTTGTCAAAAAAATTCTACAGGCAGCAATTGGTAAGGGATGCTATGAATAGGGATTGTTTAAAACAGGGATATAAATTCTGTCATGTGATATTGTCACATTTATCCAAGGGTGCCAATAACAGCACACACCACATCTATGCATTGCCAGCTTTCAGGCTGGCTTGTCAAACAAAACAGAGGCAGGAAGCATCATTTCACTAATGTGAGGGATAAAATACCAAAAACTAAATAGGGAGGGAGGAACAAATAAGGGAAGAGACACAGAGGAGATGAATGCCTCACGAAACCCCAGTACGTGGGTAGTTACCTGCAGCTGTGTTGTCCTTGAACTTGGAAACAGTTTTGTGGGCACTGCAAATATGCTTTTTCTTGCTACTGTGATTTGTTGGATCCAGAGAGAAGTGAGGCCATGGCCATGACCTTGCCAGACTTTCCTGTTCAGGTGAGAGAATCTGTGAGGAGGTTTTCAGGGTGGATAACCAACATCAAGAGGCACAGGAATTGAACACACATTTGCCAACATCCTGGATACAGTTCTGTGCTGGGCTCACCCTGGCTGGATCCCACCAAAGCTGTTTTATCACTCTCCTCTCAGCTGGACAGGGGAGAGAAAATATAACAGAAGGCTTGTGGGTTCAGATAAAGACAGGGAGAGATTCCTCACCAGTTTTCATCATGGGTGAAATAGGCTTGACTTAAGGAAATTAGTCTAATTTATTGCCCATCAGATCAGAGTGGTATAATGAGAAATGAAACCAAATCTTAAAAACACCTTCCCCTCATCTGTCCCTTCTTCCTGGGTTCAGCTTCACTCCTGATTTCTCTACCTTCCCCCACCTCAGTGGCACAGGGGAATGGGAAAAGGAGGTTATGGTCAGTTCATTACATGTCTCTGCTGCTGCTTCCTCCTCAGAGGCAGAACTCCTCATCCTCTTCCACCTGCTCCAGCATGGGGTCCCTCCCACAGGAGATATTCCTCCTTGAATGTCTCCAACGTGAGTCCTCCCCACGTGCTTTAGTTCTTCACAAGCTGCTCTAGCAGGTCCTTTGCACAGGGTCAAGTCCTCCAGGAACACGAGCCCACCACGCAGTCACAAGTCCTGCCAGCAAACCTGCTCCAGCATGGGCTCCTGTCTCCACAGGGCCACAGCTCCTGCCAGGACCCTGCTCCAGGGTGGGCTTCCCACAGGATCACAGCCTCCCTCAGGCATCCACCTGCTCTGGAATGGGCTCCTCCATGGGCTGCAGGTGGATTTCTGCTCCCCCGTGGTCCTCCACGGGCTGCGAGGACACAGCTGCCTCACTGTGGGCTGCACCTCGGGCTGCAGGGGAATCTCTGCTCCAGCACCAGCAGCACCTCCTGCCCCTCCATCACTGGCCTTGTCTGCAGAGTTGTTTCTCTCGCATATTCTCACTCCTCTCTTCAGCTGCAGCTGTGCAGGGTTTTTTCCTACTTTCTTAGATGTGTTATTCCAGAGGTGTTGCCACTGTCACTGAAGGGCTCAGCCCTGGCTGGCGGCATGTCTGTCTTGGAGCGGCTGCCATTGTCTCCATCAGACATGAGGGAAGCTTCCAGAAGGTCCTCCCAGAACACACCGCTGTAGCTCCCCTTCAACCAAAACTGTGCCCTGCAAACCCAATCCAAGCACCCACACAGACAGTGGGCAAAGGGATATGCAGTGAAGGGAAAGCCAAGACCTGGTGCAACCAATCCTACTGATGCCTGGAGAAAGGAAGGAATATGTCTGTCTCCCAAACAGGCAAGGAAAGGAATGCAGAGAACTACAGGATGGTCAGCCTCACCTTATCTCCTGGGGCAGTTACAGAGCAAAAACTCATCTCCATTTCCAGCCACATGAAGGACAAGAAGGTGATCCCATGCTGTGTGAGGAAAGGGTGGGACAAATGACTTTGTTTACCCTGGAGAAATGATGACTTTGAAGGGACCTAAAAGCAGAGTGTCAGTACCTATGGAAAAGTCACCAAGAAGACAGAGAGAGGCTCTTCCCAGGGGTGTGTGGTGTGGCACTCCAGCAAAAGCAAACCCGGAAAAACATCTCACTCGTGTCAGAACAAAGCTGTGGCTCCAGTCAAGAGTCAGTCTAAACTTCTGCCTATTTTGCAGCCCTCTGCCAGACTTCTAGGGCAGACCCACAGAAGAGCTGTGACTCTCCAAAGCTCAACACTAAGCTCCATTTTACCAGCAATGTGGCCCCATGTCCCAATTTCAGAGGAATGAGGAAAGGAAAAATATACAAGACAGTGAGAGCACTGGGTTGTTTAAGACATCATGTCCCAAGGTCTCCCTTGCCTCACGATCTCTCAGCACTCATTCCAAATAAGACTCATTGAAGGAAGAAGATCTAGTTTAGGCTAAATAGAAACATGTTCTGTTTGTCCCTATTGCCTGGATGTCTTCCCAAGGGTTTCTCTCAGTTTTGAGTTGCTGGCCTTTTCTTCTGCCTCTACAGCAGGGAGATGAGGTGTCAACAGACGTTGGCAGATCCACACACACTGCAGGGTGTCAGAAGAACAGACCTGCTGAAGAATAATTGCTCCTGATAGCCTATTGACTTTGATTAGGAAACACACATTAACATCTCTCTTCATTTAAGCCCCTCTTGTAGAAGGCAACCTCCTTAAGTGTTCTGTTGTCTGGAATATTAGACCAGGAATTGAAAATGACAGGATGGACAATTTGGCAGCAAGTGTTTAATTAGGCAATAAATTAGAGTCCCTGAGAGCACAGGGATCTGTGGCATCTCTCTCCTTTTGAAGATAAATCATAATGTTTGTCCAATGTACAACACCCCCTTATTACACACTACAGATGGAGATCCACGCCCCGTGCTGTTGGTTTTACTAAACCCACATTGACAAGGAGAAAACAGAAGTGTACTAATGTTTTAAGTGTTTTCCTGCTGATGGATCTGGGGGATCTTCCAATATGCTCTATGCATCCTGTTTCAGGATCAAGCTGTGACCCCTCCTCCAGACTTCCAGACCCAAACCCAGCCATTTCATCATCTATTTCCCCCGACCTCGCAATATCCTTGCTACAGTTTTAGCACCTCTTTATGAGCAGGATGAAGAGCTGGAAAAGCCTCTCAGCTCCCTGAAGTTCCGGTGGGTGGGATGCCAAATGACGGATCATATGCTGACATCGGATATCAGATGCTTTGGTGGCTCACTCAGTCACAGTGGGGAGGAAGGTGGCTGCTGGGCTGGAGCCAGGAGTTTGTCACTCAAAGGGTCTTGTCTGGTAGGAGACTGATTCTCTGTCCTTCTCTGGATCCCCACACTCCCGTGCTGCAAGGGGAATAATGTCATGATCCTTGGCCAAGAACACAGGATAATGCAGAAATGGGGACATGACACATGAAACAGAAGGGAAAGGGCAATTTGTGGAGTCTCACGAAGAAAAAGGGACAGTGGACACAATAACTGCCTGATTTGTCTTTCTTTAATTTTTAGTTCATCCACAATCAAACTTTCAAGTCATTCAGTCCTCTTTGGAACTTTTCACCTTTTCATCTAACTTTTTCTTTCTTTCCTTCTTTCATTTTCCTTCTTTTCTTGTTCTCTCCCTTTTCATCTCCTCTTTTTTCTCTCAGTACATTTTCACACGAATGAGGAGCTGTTTCTGAACGAAACACGACAAAGGCTCATTTGTACAACACAGAAATGAAGTTTCTCATTGTTTTGGGAAATGTAGCCTAACCCAAAAACTGTTTGCTGAATTTTCCCTCATCTCTGAAAGACTTTTGCTGTTTTGAAACTCTCTATAGTAAAGTGTAATGCGATAGTGTCTCCCCCAGACCTCTGTATACTCAAGATGAAGGCTTCACTTTAGATATTCTCCCACCACTCAGCCTCTAACAAGCATTGCCTTGTTCCTTATTTAATCTCCCAGCAGAAATTGCAGGCAAGGGTTATATAAAATCAAAGTGGTACTGAACCTGTTTTGACTAACACTTCTGACAAACAAGAGCTTATAAGGAAGAGAAAAGCGGTGCCCAAAGGCAAGAAAGGAGTAAATGACAAACAGAGTCCATCTTTTGTAAGGGAGGACTGGACAACTGTTCAAGGGTCTCCTGTCCTCCAGTAATCTGTAGCATAATAATGAGGGGGGTTTATCCTGGTTTACATTTCTGAACAAGCTCTGTTGTGCTTGGCTGCCGAAAGGTTGTTCTAACTGCTGACCACACAAAGCTACTGCTCCTCTGTGGACCATTTTTCTCATCTTGCAGCTTCTTGTGCATGGCTGGAGTATGAACTCACCATTTTCCACCTGGGCTCCCTGAGCAGAGATGGTTTTAACTGATGGGTTTGAAATACAAGTTCAGGAAAATAATGCCTGAGAATAAGTCTGTCAAAATGAACATCACTCATCAGCCTGTGGGGTTAGTTCTATATCCATCATTTTGGAGAGTGGAAAAAGAACAATCTGGGAAGAAACACGTCAAAAAACCTCATGCCACTAAAATTACTATAGATTAATAATGCTGGAAGAGAATCAGTCCCTGTCTTTGCCACAGCCACAGTCATCTGGTAACTCCCAGGCAAAACCAAGAATAATATCAGCAAAATAGCTCAGTAATTAGTGCATTTACTGTGTCTCTTGTGCTATTCCTTTAGCAGGCTGCAGTTTCCATGGCTTTGCACTATTTATGCTGATGGCTAAAGGGATGCTTTGTGGTGGAAGTTACACACTCATGTGATGGAGGCTCTATTAAGTGCCCCTTGTGTGTGCAATAGCACAGACTCAGCCCTATTTTCTTAATCAGTCAGCATGTACAGAGTCCAACAGATGGAAATGAAAGGTTGGGAACTGTGGTGGAAGTACCTGGAAGGCAGGTACACCCACCAAAGCTGCTCTCTCACTCCTCTCTGCAACTGGACAAGGGGGAGATAATATAACAAAGGGTTCAGGAGTTGGATAAGAACCAGGATAGATCACTCGCCAAGTATCATCACAGGCAAAACAAACCCAACTTGGGGAAATTACCTGAATATGTTACCAATCAAAATCAGAGCAGGATACTGACAATTAAAACAAATCTTAAAAAACACCTCTCCCTCTTTCCTGGGCTTAACTTTATTTCCAGTTCTTTGCCTCCTCCTCACCAGCAGTGCAGGGAGTTGAGGGATAGGAGTTACAGTCAGTTCATCACTTTTTGTCTCTGCCGCTCCTTTCTCCTCCAGAAGATGAGTCCTTCCCCTGCTCCAACATGGGGTGCCTCCCATGGGAAACAGTTCTCCATGAACTTCTCCAACGTGAGTCCTTCCCATGGGCAGCAGCTCGTCATGAACTGCTCCAGTGGGGTTGCTCCCAAGGGATGCATTCCTTCAGGCACAGCCTGCTCCAGTGTGGGCCCCCCATAGGGTCACAAGCCTGTAAACCTGGTAGGAGCATGGGCTCCTTTGTCCATGGTTCCACAGATCCTTCCAGGAACCTGCTCCAGCATGGGCTTCCCACAGGATCACAGCCTTGGTTTGGGTATCCCTCTGCTCTGGTGTGGGTCTCCTGCCCAGGCTGCAGGGGGGTCTCTGCTCCCCTGTGTTCCTCCCTGGGCTGCAGGGGAACCTCAGCTCTGGCACCTGGAGCACCTCCTGCCCCTCCTTCTGCGCTGACCTTGCTGTCTGCAGAGTCGTTTCTCTCACATTTTCTAACTCCTCTCTTCTCTGGCCACAACTACCTCTGCACAACAATCTTTTCCTTATTAAATGTGTCATCACAGAGGTGTCACAACCATCTCTGATGAGCTCAGCCCTGGCCAGCAGCAGGTTCATCCTGGAGCCAGATGGCATTGTCTCTGTAGTGGAAATACTTTACTAACATTCTACAGGAAATTATCCCCCTATGCCGTCTCTTCCTTGCAGAACCAAGGACATAAAGGAAGAAAGGGTGAAAATCTGATGGAGAAATGCTTGTTTAGGTCAATACCCCAAAGGCACAGAGAGAAAAGAGGAAGAACATAAAATGCATGGCATGTGCACCCACTTCATTTAGGGCATCTGGTCATGAAATATTATAACCCCTTGTTGCATGGTGAACTAGGAGAAAGGGGACTAGATGGGTAATTTATGTAGTATCTATAAAAATATAGTGTCAGGTTGCTGGATCAGCCAGGTCCAGCTGCTCGGTCAGTGCTAAGATGAAGAGCTGCCCAGTGCCTCCTTCTCAGACATTAACTTTCAGCTGAACACCTTTACACATGAATTACAAACCTTGCTGTGTTCCAGGGCAGGACTGGGCTCGGGAAGGGCATCACACAGAGGACACATGGCTTGCAGTTAGTGGGTCAGCAAGCAAAGAGGAAGGACCTGAAATTATCCAACTCTGTAAACTGATGGCCTCGACAGGACAGGGATGGAAATAATTCATACACTTCTGAATTTCAGAATAGGAAAAGTCAGGAAAGAGCCTGGAGTTTGATGAGGAGCAGCTGAGGGAGCTGAGGGAGAAAAGGAGTCTTGGGGGGATCTTGTCACTCTCTACAACTACCTGGAAGGAGATTGTGGCCAAGTGGTCGGGCTTTTCTCTCAACTAACAAGCAATAGGACAAAAGAAAATGGCCTCAATTCTATCCATAGAAGGTTTCAATTGGATATTAAGAAAAACATCTTCACTGAAACGGTGGTCAGGCATTGGCACAGGCTGCCCAGGGAAGTGAATCACCATTCCTGGAAATGCTCAAAAAATGTGTACATGTGGTGCTGAGGGACGTGGTTTAACAGTGGACTTGGCATTGCTGGGCCAGTGGTTGGACTCATTGATCTCAGAGGTCCTTTTCACCTTCGTGATTCCATGATTCTGTGATGCCAGCAGAAGATTCCGATAGAAAGAACACTGTCTGCTGTTTCAGCTGGGAGCAGCAAACGTTGAACCTGTCATTCAGCAATCCTTTTGATGGAACAAGAGCTGTTAAAAGCAGAAAAATAATGAAATGTTGTTTTCAAGCTGATGTTTAGGGATAAGAGGGGTTCTGTTTTGTTCAGTTTTGCTTCTTAACAAAATCTAAATGAAATGACATATTCTTGTGCCAGAGTGAACAAGATGTTCTTTTTGATCAAAATTGGAATATGGCATTTTGCGTTCAGCCTATTTTCAAGTCCTTTCCTTTCTTTCTAAAGGAAAATAATCAGTTCCTAAATGAAAACATCACTTTTGGCTTAAAAGTAAGAATAAAAGTTCTTTTAGGAGCTGTGAAAATTACATGTATCATCCATTTTGCTCCTTGCATATTTTGAAAGCTTCAGTCTTTGCTGAAGTCAATCAGTTCACTAATAATTATGGTCACCGTGAAAGTTATTTGTTTTGAGAATTTACTTTTTAGCAAGAAAATAAGTTGCTTCCTCTCTCCCACTTCATTGGTAAACAACTTCAGGGTCCTTGTTTTGCCTCCTAAGCCTTCATTTCTGTCATCTATAAAACAGTGGGTGGTCATCGTATTTACCCATTTGTTCTGGGGGGCTTCGGAGGTGATAAGTTGTGCATGAATTATTAAGCCTTAAGTGTCGTATAAAAAGCTACTTATGCATTCTGAGGATTCTTAAGGAATGTTTCTGATTGAAGAGGAGGTGAAAAAAGCCAGACCACCCTCTCCTGACAAGAGGCAATTGTGTCAGTACTTGCATCACCTAACCTGTTATACACAGTTGATGAATAAATTAAACTTAACCCCCTCTGCAACCACCTGCCATCATTCACGGCTCCAAATGGGATTCATGATTCCTTTTGGTCGTTTTCAGTGCCTGGAAACTGAAGTTACTGGGATTTGAAGAAAGCAAGTTGCATTCTGCTGCAATATTTCTCAACAAATCTACTCCGGAAATCATTTCAGCTCCAACACATGCTGAGGAAAACAATTATATCATTTCAGTGATTTATTAACCCAACAAGCAGAAGTAACGCAGCGAGGCTGAGTATCTATTGCCACGTATCGGGGAATCATGTTTTAATTAACCAATTTCTCTAATATGTTGTCTAAGCTTCCCGCAGGGGAATTGAAAAAGCCCCAAACAGCTGCAAGGCTGAAAGACTCTCCAGACATTCGGTGTCCTCGTTGTGTTTTGGTCGGGCTCAGTGAACACCCCTCGTGACAAATGCATACTGATGAAGCAAAGAACTGACTAATTGACATATTTAATGAAAGTTTAATATATTCTGCTAGTGGCAGAGGGAAATATGAAACTTGCTTACAGTCAATTGTTGTAAAATATTAAACACAAGCATGGAAGTAGAAGGAGGACAAAACAAGGATTATCTTCAAGAGGATCAGATCTCTGGAATGGGCCAGAATAGCAATTTGGAGTCTGAGAGTTATGAAAGACACCATAAATCTGGTATATCCAAGAATTTTCTACATGTGATTGCCAGTAGACATCAGCCAGACTTTAATCCTTACCTACAAATGGTGACAAAATAAATCTGCCTGTCCTGTCTGTGTTCCATAATTTATTCTATGCACTGTGATCTACTGTTGATTTGTCTTTCTCTAGCAATTAAGTCCCCCCATCTCCACCCCAAGCTCCTTTGAGAAGGTCTAAAGCTGCACATTCTGCTTGTATGGCTGTTTCTGCAATAGGTCCCAAGTGGGTCCTTGTCTTTGTTTAAAGCTGCAGTAGAACTACTCAACAACATGAAGAACTGCCAGCTGTCTTTGCTAGTTTCTAAATATTTAAATGGTATTCAGAAGTGTATACGTTTCAGGGGAGATTCAGGCTGGATAGCAGGAAAACTTTCTTCATTGAAAAAGTGTTTAAGCATGGGAACAGGCTGCCCAGGGAAATGGTGGAGTCACCATCCCTGGAAGTGTTCGAGAAATGAGTAGATGTGGCACTTTGCAATGTGGTTTAGTGGGGATAATGGTGTTCAGTCAGAGCTTGGCCTTCATTACCTTGGGGGTATTTTCCACCCCTAATGATTCAATAATATCTCTCCTTTTTTTCTCCAAACCATTCTCCTACAGCACATAGAGGGGCTCTTCAAAGTGCCCTTTAAAGACTCACCCATGTATGAGGTGCCTGAAGCTCCTGAAATTTTGACCCAAACAATGGGAAGCACCGGTAGCTCTGAGACTTACAGTTGAATAAGTCATAGAGACTGAAAGAGTGCCTGCAGTGGTTAGGGGGCATTTTCCACAAAGTTTTGAAATGTTAGGAGGCAATATTAATTTAGAGCATTGGGCTCTGAGCTTTCCTCCTTTTTCACGGCAGGTTTGATACAAACTGGAAGGACAAGGAGGAATGGCTTTAATCTGAGAGTAGATTTAGATCAGATAGTAGAAAGGAATTCTTCCCTGTGAGAGTGGTGAGATGCTGAACCAGGTTGCCCAGAGAAGCTGTGGCTGCCCCATCCCTGCAAGTGTTCAAGGCCAGGTTGGACAGGGCTCTGAACAACCCGGGATGGTGGAAGGTGTCCCTGCCCATGGCAGGGGAGTTCGAACTAGTAGATCTTGAAGGTCCCCTTCAGCCCAAACCAGCCTATGGGTCTATGATTATTCTGGTCTTTGCCTGATGTCCTGGGCAAAGCGTTTAATTAGAGGTTTGTTTGCAGTGCGTATTCCAGACACCAGATGTCACTGCATGATGCAGAGTATTGCAGAGATGGTCTAGAGTATGGTAAAAAAAATTAAAAGAGGGTGGAGCACGAGCTGCGTGGACTCCTGTTTTCTGCTCTCTTTACTGACAGATCCTTTAGAACCTTATTTTGTTGAAGAATAAACGGGATTAGGTACATTAGTTGGCAACAGTGAGCCAAAGTATGACCAATAAACTGGTCTTAAAACAGTGCACCTAATTATTTCTCCAGATTTTATGACGATAATGGGAGCTTTGTGCTTGGCAAAATGGTGGAGTGTAAGTGCTACATTTTAATCTGAGCTATCACTTTCTGAATTCATTGCAAAAATGTCACCATAAATTATAGAAATTGATGAAGCTGGTATTTTTAGTTTAATAATTTTCCATTGGGAAATTGCCTTTACCTCTAATCACAATCATCACGCTCAAATAACAATATCATTATTAATAATTACAAAACAACACAGTATCAATTTAAAATATTAGCCAGGAAGCGAGTACAGACCACCACATAAAAATGAAGATTGATTAATAATTACAACCCAAGCAGCCAGGAGAAGAATAATTCTAAATTATTTTTCAGGCAAGTTCTTCATGAATAAGCAGAGCTCTGAAGGCAGAGATCATTGTGCAAGTCTTATTGTGGGCTCATCCCCAGTGACAACTGCCCTTTCTACCCTGGGATTAGACTGAGCTCAGCTTCCTCCCAGCTGTGTCCACACAGGACCAGGGACAGGATGAGTTATGGAGCCTGAAGAGACATCTGCTGCAGAAATGGTTCTGACACCCACAGGGGAGAGAAGAAGGGAGAGATTTAATTTTCACTGTAATTCTAGCAGTGTTTTCTCAAGGCAGTCAGAGTGTTTTGTGTGTTCCCACACATGGTCCTGACCCTGAGCTTTGGCCATTTGAATCTGGGTTCCTGACTTCTCCTCACAGTCCTGCTGTGTTTGTGGGGAGGTGCTTTTTCTTCTTTTTTCTGTCTTTTCTATTTCCAGCTCTGTGTTTAGTCTGTCAGACATTAAAACAGGTCCCTGGGCTTACCCACCTTGGAGAATAAAGATAAATTCAATGGATTAAAACATTTTATTCAGAAACACTGAAGTGAGAAAAATCTGACTGTGCCAGGTATTCCACTAGATCTGAATTTATTGGGGAAAGACATCCAGGCACAGGTTAGCTTTACCTACCCAGCCAATAACAAGAGATTAAACTCCCTTCTGTAAGTGTGAATGGGCAACTTGTTCTTGCCAATAAAGTGAAAGGTAAAAGATAAAATGCCACTCATCTTCAAAACAAACTGAGCAGCCAAGGAAGAATCATCAACCCTCTGAACAGCCACAGTGCTCAGAAACATTCTGAGTCGGGTTTTCTTATAACACGGGAAGGTCTTGGTCTCTACAGAACAGAACAAGGTTATTTCCCTGATTTCTCCTGTTGAGGAAAAAGTGGAGGGAGGTGCAGTGTGCCAGCTGGGGAGCTCTGTGTGCACAATGAGCTCTCTGAGAGAGGCAAAGCTCCTGCATTTACTGACAGAAGTCTGAACCCCTTGATGCGTGAGCATGAAAAGTGACTTTCTTCTCCCCACGGTTAGAGGATGTGATTCTGCCCTAACCAGAGCCTGGCAAAGAAAATTAGTTCCTGCCTCAACACAGGGCTTCAACAGTTCATAAATGTCAGAAAAAAAAATTTTGCTTTAATCCATATTTTCTCCCACTCTCAACTCTGGCCAAACTGAGACACTGCACGTTTTCTTCCCTACTCATCTCCCACTGTCTAGGAACCTTCACTCCTTCCCACCATCACATTTTTAACTGAAGGAGTAAGTTGAAATGTGGAGTTGCAGTGTGCTCAGTGCTAAGTCTCTGGTAGCATTTTGGTGCCAAAGACTCAAAAGACTCATGCCATTCTTCATGGGCAGGATAAACCCAGTGAGGATCACAGGAGTTTGTGACAATTCCTGCTTGGAGCCACACACAGATCTTGCTGATGGTAAGAGAAAGTCCATCCTATCCCATCCCAGCTGAGGTGGGCAGGTGTCCCATGGAAATCACTGAATCATAGAATGGTTTTGTTTGGAAGGGACATTAAAGGTCATCTCATTCCAACCCCCTGCCATGGGTGCAGGGACACCTTTCACTGTCCCAGGTTGCTCCAAGCCCCATCCAATCTGGCCTTGGACACTTCCAGGGATGGGGCAGCCACAGCTTCTCTGGGAAACCTGCACCAGGGCCTCCCCACTCTCACAGGGAAGAATTTCTTAATATCTCTTCCAAACCTGCCCCCTGTCAGTTTAAATATGCTCCCACTTGTTCTATCACTACAAGCCCTTGGAAAATGTCCCTCACAAAATCCCCTGTAGGCCTTTCACATATTGAAAAGTCTCCCCAGAGCCTTCTCTTCTCCAGGCTGAACAACCCCGGTTCTCTCAGCCTTTCCTCATAAGGAGAGGTGCTCCATCCCTCTAATCATCTTCATGTCCTCCTCTGGACTTGTTCCAACAGCACACTCTCACAGTGAGAATTTATTGTTGGTTTTTTTACCATCTTCTACGCTCCTTTTTTTTTGGAACTCTAAGTCATTCAGGGCTAGGACAGCATTCTATCATGACAATGCTTTCCTAGAAATGACTTGGTTTGAAAATGCTCCTGAATTACTTGCAAGCAATGGCAAACAAGGATTCCACTGGGCAGTAATCTTATCAGAACAGCCACGTGCTAAATTAGTTGACTTTGAAATATCTTTGCAATTTTCATGCTCAGATGCATTGATCCAGTTTTTATGAAAGAAGAAAGAAAGAAGAAAATTCTGTAAAAATGCATACAGATGTGTGAGTACATCTGTATTTGAGCAGAGTCAAATGTTTAACATTCATTGGGCTTTGCAGAAGTTTTAATACTTCTGAGGCAGGTCCCTCCTCACGATCACTCTGTGTCCCTGTCTCTCACACATCTGAGAAATTGGTACAAAGATGAGGCATCTCGATACTCTGAAACACTTTAAAAAATATTATCCCAGTGATTTTCCCAGCAGGTGATATGCAATTCCAGAAGGATTAAGAGTCCTTTGCAATGAACTTCTTCAGCTGAAAACTTGGCAGTCTAACTAATTCTAATTCAATAGTCTAAAAAATGTGTGTGACCAGGAGAGAGGAGCCTCACAGCAGAGACTCTGAGTGTGTTGATGGATGAATGCTCACTTTAAGATGCAAGCAAAGTCATTTTAGACTACACTGCATTATAAACAAGCCGCCACCGAGGTACTGTATAAATCACCTCAGAAACTGGGTGTCAGCCCAGGCTGTGGGAGCAATTCAAAATCAACCTGTCAGGGGGATCCCTCCCTCTTCCATCCAGAGATGGATGTGAAACGAACCAGGACTGATGAGTGCAAATCCCTGCATAAGTCAGTGTGTGGCAAGAGGCAAACGGTGTGTCAGCAGGAAACCACCCCGTTCAGAACCTTTCCTGTACCCCACATCATCTCTGGGGGATAACTGAGTCCCATCAGCACCTAAAAACCATGGAAAAACATTCATTTTCCATTAGAAAAAAAAATGTTGTGGTCATAAAATGCAATCTGGCCTTGATTTTCTGGACAGATATGACATGCGCTCTCTTTGTCACTCTTGATTGCTACAGGAGTGACTTTGTAATTCACTGAAAAGCAGAGGAAACCCTAAAATCAGTTTGGAGCATAACCAGGCTGTTCTATATTCAATTCCGCATTTATTGGTGGTTTGCTTTGTCTGCTCTTCATCTCCAAACTTTAAACACTCATTTCATGCCTGACATCTTGGTCTGGGAGGGAGCTGGTGCTACCGTAGAGGGACAGACTGGGATATATATCCACAAATTTTAGTTATAACCTGGCTCATCCATCACAGACCTTTCCTGCCATTGACTTACGTTTGAATTATGTAATCAAATAATTATATAACGGACTAAGGCAAATCTCTTGGCTATAAATGTTTGGGGAATCAACTCCACCTGTTTCCTTCTTATAGACCATATGCAGTAAGAAAAACAGAAGAAAGAAGAAGAGTTGTCTATTTCTCAACTTTGAGTTGAGTAAAAAATCCCCAAAAACCAACACTTTTTTTTAAAATGAAATCTTCCCCACCCTTTTTTTTTTTTTTTTTTTTAGTATAGGACACACATGCAACTGCTTTTTTTTTTCCCTGGAATTTCAGCTGACTTTCTAAATTCTACAAGGTACATGAAAAATTAGGCAGCAATGAATATCTACCTCTCACAATACATTTTTAAAAGGTTCTGAGAGTTCTTTATTATTTCTGCTTAAAGAATGGAGAAACTGGGGTGCTAATAGATAAGTACCACTTAATTATCCTGCAAAACACTGAAAAATAAGGGAGCATGCACAGAAACTGGAATCATTCCCAATGGAAATGTTCTCTTGACCCACTGAATCTGTCACCAGGTCATTTTATCCTGCTCATAACTGTATCAGTCTCCATCTTTCCAACAGGAAAGGTTTTGTCCATAAAATTCCTACAGTTTGGTCCAAAAAGAAATATTTTGTACACCTGAATTCTTCATCATGAGGACATGTTTTTCAGAATGTTTATTAAATAAGTACTAGTATTTGCAGAAGATCTTGGCACCTGATGTTTGCAGCACCTCCATGTCTTCAGCCCTGCATGTCTTGATGGGAAAGGTTGTTCAGCTGTTATGACAATTCTCTTTTCTGAGGAACAAGGCTTGAATATGTAAAGTCTTACAACTTTGAGAACTCATTCTACAGGGGTCAGCTGTAACGAACCATTTCAAAGGGATGCAAAAAGGTCAGCTTCTGTCTCTAGGCTTGGTTTCAATGGGTTTTGGGACCTCAGCTAACCCTCTCCATCAAAAAATGTCACTCTTATTGCACCTGCTGAGTTGGGATAGTGGCAAACACCACAACCTTCACTGAAAGCTTGTGAGGAAAAACCCGTTAATCTCCTCAAAGTAAGAGTGATGAGAGCAGCTAAAAGACACTGTAAAATCACAGTCCTGGAAGTCAGCATATTCCCAAAGATTTGTTAGTTCTGCAGTGCTGACCTGCTCAGAGCCACTGCTTCCACAGCCTCCCCTCTGCTATCCTGCTCTTGAGATCTTTCAGCACCATCTGCCTCCTTTGAGGTTTGGCTGGCTGGAGGGAAGTGGAAAGATGAAAACTGGTGGCAAGTCCTAAAGGGTCAAGTGTGTGGTGTCCACCAACAGAAATGGTGTCAGGGCAACTTCCACTCTGGACTTCCAAATTCCCCGTGTAGCTTTTGCCTCCACTGGCAATTGTGACATGCTGTTGCGCAGCTGCAGAAGCTTGAAAAGTGGGAACCTCCCAGTTCAACCTCTCAGGCCATGACAAAGTCCCTCCCTCAATGACTTGGGTTGGTTTTGTATCCATTGTGACTCCGGAGCTCAGAGAGCAGCAGGTATCTTGTATTCTGGTTTCTGACCCCTGGCTGTATATCTTAGCTCTGGATTTTATGATGCTCCACTTGTCAGACTTCCAAAAAAGAAGATCATGGAATCAGAGAAAAGAATAACCAGAGATAGAAGGGACCCACAAGGATCAGTGAGTCCAACACCTGGCAATACCATTGGCTTCCAGATCTACCAGGAGGACTGAAATACAAACCCTCTTTACAAAGACAAAACTCATTATACACAGGGAAAGGTCTTGTTTTGATGCCCTGTTTTTCAAATAAAAAGTCACTCTGCTCTCTCTGAGTGGAAAACAATTTGCTGATCAGTGACAGCTCCAAGTCTCAACAGTGACAACTTTAAACCAGTGTCATTTATTTTCAGGCCCGTAGCAGAGCGATATAGATGTGTATCTGTAGCTATAGATAGATCTATATGTATGTAGACCTATATCATAGAACACCAGAAAGGCTTGGGTTCATCAACCGGTTCAAAGACCCTGCCATGGGCAGGGATACCTTCCACCAGCCCAGGTTGCTCCAAGTCCCATCCAACCTGGCCTTGAACACTTCCAGGGATGTGGCAGTCACAGCTTCTCTGGGCAATCTGTTCCAGTGCCTCACTCTCTCACAGGGAACAATTTCATCCTAATATCAAATCTAAACCATTGCCCCAAATTTTCCTGTTGATTTTGCACTTCCCTCCATGGCAAAGATTATCTCCAGCTCTCTTCAGTCAGCAAAGTGGGTCATGGACAGTCCTCTGTCTCTTTGTCTGAATTAAGGTTAAAATGAAAGCCTCAGAGAGGGCCTTTTGGACAACCCTATGGCAAGTCCCACTGGACAATATCAGGGAGAGAAGTTGTCTGAAAAAGTGAGCAGAGTCATGCATGACCTTCAGGAGCCAGGAAGTAAATTGAAATAAATGGGGTCCCAGCTCCTGAAGTCACAGTGGTATTTTTCATACTCCAGGAAGCTCAAGAAATCTGTCTGAAGGCTGCCTGTGAATGGCCAGGCTGTGACATCTTGGTTTAGAGTGAAAGATTCTTGATTATTGTTTATTGGACAATAATACTGAGATGCTTCTGCTGAGACTGAGGCAAACAGACAGACAGGATGTGTGGCAGCAGTTTTAAGCAGAAGTTGTCTAAGGCATCCTTTGGATTTGAGAGCTTCATCTTCCTCTCCAAAAAACATTTGAGCTTTTGTCTGGGGGACCATAATGCCTAAAACGTCTTGTCTCCTTTGCCCACATGGAGCTCCAAGCTGGGGCCCTGAACTTTGAACACACAAATTGTTTCAGTGTCTGAGATTATCCCAGGTGGATTCCCTGTGGCCCAGGCAGTGATGATTTTTAGGATGCAACATTCCCTGTGGCTTTCTCCCACGTCAGGAACCTCTCAGCCTCCTCAGTGAAGGTTCCCCAAACTCTGACTGGGAAGAGGTGAGGGGCAGGGCAGGGGAAATATGTAGACAAGGGTTGGGACCCACAAGTTTTATGTTTCTTTCAGCCTTTTATCTGCTCTCAGTAGAAATGTGGCCTGTCTGGTGTGTGATGCTGCCTTTCCACATGTCCCAGGAAAACTGACTTTCTACTGATCAGGTACAAAACTGGTTTCCATATTGCTGAGTTCCCCTCTAATTGCAGATCATCCACATATGTTGGGAAACACGGTCACAGCTGATGTAAACTAATGATTTATGTTAATTCTGCTGACTGAGAGGCAAGGACAGCTTGTTAATGAGTGACTAATTGAGATGTGAGTTTATAATTCCTCGGCTGAACTTGCTTGGATTGCCAGCCATTTCTCCATTTCCTTTAGGGAGACCAGACCTCAGGATGCATGTGGCAAGTTTTCTGCAGCCATTAAAGTAACCAAGTTCAAATGCCTGAGAGATGGAAATACAAACACACAAGAGATAAGAGCCCTAAATTGTAAATAATTGCCTGAGAACAACCACTCCACCTTCCGAGTGCTTGAATTTCCATCAACTACAAAATTCACAGGGTCCATCCTTTGCTCCTGGTGACAGCATATGAAAGTCTGAGCAACAATAATTTTGTAAAAGAGCAGTTAAAGATCATATCATTGGCCCTGTGTGAGAGCAGAGAGGGTAGAGTTAAGGCCATCTGTGGCAGCTTAACTAGAAATACAAGTATCATTCAAGTATTTGATGTATCTCCTAATTATTGGCATGGGGAGAAAACATAAATTAGTGATGTTTGTGACTCTCCAGCACTAATGGTTTCAGTTTCTGACTCTATTACAGACTTATGGGTGTCCTTGGTTATGTCATTTAGGTGACCTAAATTTATCTGTCTAAATATAGAAGTCTGTACCTGATTTACCTGCACAGGATCTCTTTGCAGACAAAGAACAGGGGAGCACAGTGGGAAATGCTTTTTCATAGAACCATGGAATGGGTTGGGTTGGAAGAGACCTTAAGGATCATCTAATTTGAACCCCCTGCCGTGGGCAAAGACACCTTCCACTATCCCAGGTTGCTCAAAGCCCCATCCAGCCTGGCTTGAACACTTCTAGGGATGGAACATCCACAGCTTCTCTGGGCAACCCATGCCAGCACCTCACCAGCCTCAGAGTAAAAAGTTACTTCCTAATATCTAATGTAAACCTCCTGTCTTTCAGTTTTGAAGCCATTCCCCCTTCTCTTGTCACTACTTGCCCTTGTAAATAGTCCCTCTCCATCTTTCTTTCAGGTTCCCTTCAGATACTGGAAGGCCACAATTAGGTCACCCGGAAGCCCTTCTCTTCTCCAGGCTGAACAAACCCAGTTCTCTTAGCCTTCCTCGTAGAAGAAGTGCTCCAGCCCTCTAATCATCTCAGTGGCTTCTTCTGGACTCACTCCATGTCCTTCCCATGCCGGGGACTCCAGAGCTGGAGGCAGCTCTGCAGGTGGGGTCTCACCAGAGCTGAGCAGAGGGGCAGAATCCCCCCTCACCTGCTGCCCACGAGGCTTTGGATGCAGCCCAGGACACTGGTGGTTTCTGGGCTGCAAACACCCATGGCCAGCTCATCTCCAGCCTCTCATCCACCAGCACCCCCAGCCCTTCTCCCCGGGGCTGCTCTCAATCTGTTTACCCCCCACCCTGGATTATAAAGGGGATTGCCAAGACTCAAGTGCAGCACCTTGCACTTGGTTTTGTTAAACCTCATGAGATTCCCACCAGCCCACTTCTTCAGCTTGTCCAGGTCCCTTTGGATGGCATCCCATACTTCAAGTGTGTCAAGAGCACCGCTCAGCCTTTTATCAGGGGTAGATGTTTAAAATGGACCAGGTAAATAGTACCTTTCAGAGTCTTTCCCTAACCAGTGATGGGGAAGGCAGTCTGAGAACCATTTTCACACCATACACATGTTAAAAGTAGATGAGCCAAATGCCCTCCTCCTACATCTTCACACTTGAAGAGAAGGGACAATTGGTCCTCTGCTGTGACAAGCCCACCGTGGTTTCCACTGAGACACAACTCTCCCACGGGGCTGGACATTGCCAGTGTTTCAGTGGTGAGCCAGCCTTGAGCTGTGCACAACAGAAAGGACTCGGGGAAGACCTTGTCAGAGGAGCCAAAGCTATCCTTGGTCATGGCTGAAGAGTTCCCAGGAAAAATACGAGTGACCTTTTACACGTGCAGATAGAGACAGGACAAGAGGGAATGGTTTTAAACTAAAAGATGAGAGATTTAGACTGGATATTAGGAAGAAGTTCTTCATTGTGAGGATGGTGAGGCACTGGGACAGGTTGCCCAGAGGAGCTGTGGATGCTAAATTCCTGGAAGTGCTCAAGGCCAGGCTGGATGAGGATTGGAGTGACCTGGTCTAGCGGAAGGTGTCTCTGCACATGGCAGGGGGGTTGGAACTCTGGATGATCTTGGTGGTCCCATCACACCCAAACCATTCCATGATTCTCTGAATCAATGGAAAATATACCCAAAGTGGAATACAAACCTCTCTCAGGAGCTCTTGGAGTGCACAGATATCCATTATTTACAATTCTACCACCCAGTAATGCTTCTCTTTTAACTGGGACTCCAAGAATCACTTGTTTACATCCTCACCATCAATCAAACATGAATCCAACCCTATGCTCAAATGGATTCATCCATCCCCCCAGAGACAGCAAACAGACACACACCTCAATAGTGAAATGAGGAATGTTCCCATCAACTGCTGGCAGCTGATATTGGCACTGTATTAAAGAGTGAGCAGATTCAGAGGTACATCCAGAGGGGAAGCCATGAAAGGAGTGACTGAGGACACTTGGTTTGCTCAGCCTGGAGAAGAGGAGACTGAGGGGGGATCTCATTGCTTTTACTGCTTCCTCAGGAGAGGAAGAGGAGTGGCAGGCACTGATCTCTGCTCTGTGGGGATCAGGGACAGGACTCCAGGGAATGGCCTGAAGTGAACTGAGGGCAGGTTTAGGTTGGATATCAGGTAAAGGTTCTTAACCCAGAGGGTGAGTTGGTACAGGAACAGGATCCCCAGGTAAGTGGATGTGGTCCCAAGCCTGACAGAGCTAAACAAGTATTTGTACAGTGCTCTCAGGCACATGGTGGGATTCTTGTGGATGGTCCTGTGCAGGACCAGGAGTTGGACTTTGATGATCCTTGTGGGTTCCTTCCAACTCAGGATATTCTATTCTGTTCTATTCTATTCTATTCTATTCTATTCTATTCTATTCTATTCTATTCTATTCTATTCTATTCTATAGTCCAAGTTTTGAATACTTTACAAATCAAGCAAAACTCAAGTGATGGGCAATCTGTGGACATCCCCAAATGCCCCTTACCCACTGCCACAGGAACCATCTGGCCATGTGGTGAAACACTTCCTCCTCCTGACTTATCTGGACCTTCAGCAATCATCATCCAGGCGTAGCATCAATGCTCACAAACAAAACTCTTCAGCCATGGCAAAGGGAATGTAAAGGAGGGGACTACCCACCCAAAAAGCAACATCATTTTTGCACTTGAAGAACATGTTGTTCTGGGGCTCATAATTCAAAAAAGTGGAAGTAACAGATTCAGGTGACAGGTCAGCTCTCAAAGGCGTGGATGAAGTCCCTCATCAATCATCCCACATTTCCATATTTCTGTCAGTTCATGGCGTCAGCAGTCATTTAAAAGTATTCATAAATGTCACTAATGGATTATCACTGCATCCTGGGGAAAAAAAAAGAGCTACATTTACTTATGCGTGGAATGTCAATTAAATTGAGATGGATATTGAAATTAATAAGTACCCGGTAAAATGTAAAGCGCACAATTGATTTTAGATCCTCTGTTATATGCACAGCATGTAATTACCAGTAGTAAATCTGAAATGAAAATATAGAAGCTTATGAGATGCTTCAGTGCAGTTGTTCATTTAGATCCACATAAATTCAGGGCACACACATTAGAAGTGCCAGCACCAGTGTGAAAGGACTAAGCTATAACTACAACCTTCATGGAAGGAAAACAAGAAAAATCCTTCCACAGCAAAAGAAGAGAAAAAAAAATATATAATTCTCATCAGAGAAGCTTACCGTCATCTGTTGATTCTTCCATGGTGGGGGTGAAAATGAATGAATAAGTAACCCATGTGGCAGGATACAAAATAAAAATGCCAGGAGTTTCAAAGGTTATATTTTCTTTATTTTCAACAAATAAGGGAAGTTGGTACAGGTAGGGCATCTAGAACAACCCACAGCCAAATTCATCAAGCACTTTTTACCGCAAATGATAATTTTGTAATGCAGTTTAATATGTGTTTTGCTTGCAAGGGTAATAAGAGGCTTCAGTGATTCATACAAAGCTACACTTTTTTTTGCTCTTCGTCCATTTTTATGCTGCGGTTATCACCTCAGTATCCAAATTCCTGACACACTGAGATTTCATATTATGCAACATTTTTGTAGGCAAAGTCTTCAGCCTCATAGTCTGTTTTTCTAAACACAACATGGGCTTCCATCAGTGCTCTTTAATTTCAGTTTCTGTGGACTATTGCTCTTTTTAGCTGCCAAAAGAGCCATAATATGTTGGTATGGTCTGTGTAGCATAAGAACAGGCCTGTCCATAGTATTCTTATTTTATCCAGTATATATATATTATATCATTATTTAATCCATTAGGGATCAGTCTATAAAGAAAACAGGAATATTTGTAATCCTGGATGTTAATAAAAGTCATCTTTAGAGATCTTAAGGTGTTACAAATTTATGCCAAAATCAGGTGAGACTTTTCTGGCATCCCTACCCGCAGAGGGCAGGGAGACACAATTCACTTACTGAGGTCTTCAAACCACAGGCTGGTGAAAATCTTCAGCAAAGTTGGTCTAAAACAGCTGTCACACACTGGAAGAGTCTGGCTTTGGATTCGGATCCCAAAGAGACAGTGACCTGCCCAGATCTAACAGACGGAATTCGTGGCCTTAAACGCATATGTGTAGTGTCATTGTAGATGCTGTAAGGGATTAATTCCTTTTTCCTCCCGTCATTCCAGGAAAGCACCTCTCTCTCATGTCCTGTGACATATCTGGCCAGCCCATCAAAGTGTCTTAAAGAACTGAGTGTAACTAATGTGTAAGGTTTAACACTAGAATGGGTCCTCCAAAGGTCCTCAAATTATAACAGAATCCTAGATTTAGGCTGTTAATTGCTTTCCTACACATCCGTATCCTCTACTTGCATAGAGGTATCACTGCATTCCTCTGGCAAGGCTTGGAAAAAAACTGTGTCCAAGAGCTCTTGAGTCTCTCGGATGTAAGTCTTCATCCAACATTAGCATCCAACAACTTAGGCATTAGCTGAGGAAATCATTCCAGTCAGGCATTAGCTGAGGAAATCATTCCAGTCCTTTTGGCCGTGTTTAATGGGAGAGGGTACACAGAGCATATCTAATGGCATTTGGCTGCCACACTACACAGCTGAGGTTGTCTCAGAAAAAGAGATTTTCTCTCGTTGGTTTCAGGTTTAGAGCAAACACATTGCTTCTGAGTGTATTATTCGTCCAAGAACATAAAAGGAAATAAAATTTCAAAGAACCACAGTGGCTCTGGTGTTTGAATGGGAACAAAATAAACCTCCCTTAGACTCTGTATCTAAATTTCATGGAGAGATAATTCAGAGGCTTCAAAATATGAATAATAGGCTTGGTCTCTATGAATGCAATCTCCTGAATATTTTTAATAAGCTCTGGCCACAGACATTTTACAATCAAAAGAAATATAAGACATGCAACAAGAGTCAACTATTCTTTAGGAAGCTAATATATTTCTCACTCCAAAATTATCTTTGCGGATGGCTGGTCTCTGAGTGGTGATTAGCAGAGATGTCAGAAGAGAGTTTAAGGTGTATATATAAAATTTTCTTTAATCTTCCAGAGCAAACCATAGTCACTCAGCCCTTATATTTGCAAAAGGGGTTAGTAACACAATCTTAGAAGGCAGTTATTTGTTAAGAGGGTCCCATGAAGCACATGAGCAGAGTCACCGAGTTCACAGAGTCTTGATTAGAGCCTGTCTGTGCTTTGTGTGTAGAAATATTGCCCAGAATAGCTGGGTCCCAAACTATTACTAAAACCAGCACTATAGACAGTGATTATGATGGTGATAAGAAGGTCATCTGTAGGGTGGGAGATTTTCTTAATAAGTAAATATCCTTAATTACCCACATTAATTGCACCTTGCTGACTTTTCCACATAATGTACAGAAAGACATCACTGTGGACACCACCACAATCAGTATGAGCGACATGTCATGAGAGAAGTGAAAATAAGGAAACCTGTCTTTTTAATGTATGTGCTGATCATTTGTCCTGGCTGGAGTCCAGTCAAACTTCCAGGGAAAACATCAGTTTGGATATCTCTTCTCCACCAGGCTTTTAGGAATCACATAGGAATTTAATTACCCCTGAGATCTCTATACCTGCCTCAAATTTGGATGAAATTCACCAACATTTTTGAAAGGCATTCAGTGGGACAAGACAGTGAACCTGAGTGGAAAAGGACAATTTGAAAATCAATCCTCTGTGGCATCTCCACTGTTCAGCTATCTCAGTAAAACTTTAGTCTCGTTTATTCCCACTGGAAGTGGGTCTTCCCAGGTATTACAGAATTTAAGAATACTAGGACAGGTGGGGAAGCAAATGTTCTTTGCTACTCACAGAGAACGGGAGGATTTCGTATTTTATTTCTGTAATTTTTATCCAGTATTTTCCCTAGATCCTCTGTAGGATAAAATATAAACCCAATCCTAAAATCAATGTTCTCAGAAGATGGGCAGCTGACTGAATCAGTATGTGGATGAAAAACACATTATCACTATCCCCTCAATGGTAACAGAGCTCCCACCTTCCAAATCCCACCCCTGCAACCATCTCATTTCATATTCTGTCCTTCTATAAAAATACACTTCTGTGCATATTCAGCTATTCCCTCTACATCTTTTTGTGTGTCTTTGTCTCGGTCTTTTTTTTTAAAATCTCTCTATTTTTTCAGAGCACTGGGGTCAGATAACTTGGACTCCAGGAACTAGTGCATAACAATCCCTTTTGTCCCGTTGATTCATTGCAAACCTGTGGCACTCAAATTACCCTCTGCCAAGCAGACCTGTGCTTTAGGGGCTGGATTATAAAAGCAGGCAGGTGTATGTCACCAGCATCCCCACCGGTTTGCAAATTGGTCCCCAAGAGACACCTCGGTAAATATTCCCCCAGCATCCAGAGCTCTGCATAACAGAAGCTAAAACAACTAAAAAGGAAATGTTGCCTTCTCTACAATGCGTTTGTTTTACTTGAAGTCTGCCAGATCTAAAGCCAGAGGCATGATAACAGCTAATGTATTCTCCACCTGAGAGCAAGGCACCACCTTCTATGCATCTAAAAGAGCGGAATTATGATCCTGAGAGGATTATAAAGTGTATCAACTTCTTTTGCCCAGGGTAGTGGATTTTTCCAGACCAATTCAGTGTAGTTTCATAAGGATTTGCTGTTTTAAACCAGAAAAAGTACAAAAGAGAAAAGGACTGGTGTGGGCACTGGCCAAGAATGACTCTGAAAACAACTGGCAGTTTTTGCATGGTTTCTTGAGGAAGTAAAGCTTATTTTGCCATGCTCTGTGAGTGAGTGTGTGTGTGTGTGTGTGTGTGTGTGTGCTGGTCTTTCCCAGGTTTGGACAGAATCAATCCAATTTGATACAGAAGAAGAGATCTCAGATATCAAGTTGTCAGAAGTTTAATGGAAAGCAAGATCTGCTATCTGAGCTCATCACCTCTCAGACACTTGGAAATTTGTACAAGAAACAGCTGTTATAAGAGTCTCTAAAGCTTCAGAGCTTTATCTTTGTGATAAACATCCCAGAACACAAACAGAACCTCCTGAGCAGATCACAGAAATCAGTATTTCTGTATTTCCACCACTCAGGGCATGATTTGCTCTAAGGACATCACAGCAAGTCACAAGGAGCGTGAAGCTCTTTGTCTACAGAGTCATGCACCACAATGAAGCCATAATATATGCAATAAGCTTGTTATTACAATATCAGATGATGAGTGAGGCTCTTGCTCTACCAAACATTCTTAGCTTGACAGGTTTAGGGTCCAAACAGTAGAAAGGAGGTGGAGAGAGGAGCCTGAGGCACAAAAGGTGAAAAGGAACCAGCAACAGATCCTGTTCTCAAGCAGCAATATAGTCAGAACTAAAAATCCTGTCCTCTGGAGGAAAAAAAAATCAAAACAAAACAAAAACCAAACAGTGATGCCCTAGAAATTACACCAATCCTACTCCAGTCTCCTGCAAATTAATTTTGCATTGTGGATCAATGACCAGTGAGTTACCAAGGCCAATAAACCTGTGCTGAAACACTGAATGCATTTGAAGTCTATGGCAGGAGTCACCTTATCTAACTTTAGATGACTTCAGGGTCAACTTCCTGATACGTCACCCTGGGCTTCCTCGGAAGAAAGTTAATCAGATCAAGTGAATCAGGCTGAGAAGTTTTAGAGTGTAAATTGTGCCCACCTATTCCAGAGTGAGATGAAACGCACCTGAAAATCCACGAGGCTGCAGAAAGCAATGCAACCAAGTTCATCCCCCTCCTGCATCCCACATGCCAACAGATCATCACACAGGTCCAAGGGCAGATTTGCCTGGGGTGCAGGTGGGCTGTGTGAGCAAAGGGAGGTGTGCCCAGGCCGGAGCCTCCTCTTGTGCTGACACAGATTGGAGCAGCAGAATTGTCCAGGTGAGGAGCAACTGCTGTGTGCACACACATCCCAGTATCACAGCAGGTCTCTCCTTGGCCTTAGCCTGCCAAGAATCACCTGTCTGTTCCAGAAGGACAGGTGGAGCTACAGACACCTGCAAGATAACAAAACGACTCCTTTTGTTTGCCTGTCAGGCTCCTCCTGACAAGACCTGGCTTGGAGTGCTCTTTGTGTCAGTTCTGAAGGCACAGGTTCTGTTCCACATAACCACAACCCTGAGCTGCCTCCTTGGCTGTTTTATAGCAGCCTGAAGACTTTTAGGTTTTCTCTCTTTCTCTTTGTCAGTCAATACCAAAAAGGTATTTAGCCACATCAGCAAAGCGATCCGTTATGTGAAGCATCCTCCTGGCAGGAAAAGACATTACATTTGTTTTTCTAATGCAGCTGAGTAGACATTAATATCTGTAATTACTACTTAAATGCAGGCTGACTGATTCCTCTGTGTTCAGACCATCTGCAGACTGCTGTGAAAATCACAGTCTTGAAATAACACTGACTTTATCTTGTCTTTTTCTATCAAAACATAGTTCTGGGCATGGATCCTACTCTTGCACGAGGCTGATTAAGGGCATGTCTTCATGAAGGTGAGGAAATTTTTGTCACGGTCACCATTCTGTGAATAGAATGGGGGGAAAATGGCTTTAAACTGAGGGCAGGTTCAGATTGGATACTAGAAAGAAATTCTTCATCCTGAGAGATGTCCATGGCTTTATATACACTTCTGGAAATCTGAATTTATGGAAATTGTTGACAGCAGTGTAAAGATGGGGAAAAGCTGCTTCTGCACATTAGATTCTCCATTATGTTGGAACTCAAGATGTTAAACACGTGTTTCTTCGCTTCTTTCTTCCCTTCTTGTACCAGAGATTTGAAAAGAGAATAATAAAGCAAACATTAGCCATTAATAACTTTCATGGAGAACCTCAAAAATCTCACACCAAAAAGAATTAAATCCCTCTGTTTTAGCCCTCCACATACACTGTTGTGGGAACATCACTCAGCTCTACTGTTTAAGGATGGAAAATGGAACAGTTCCCTCTCTCTGCTCTCTGCTCTCTCACCTTCTGATCCAAAGCTGTCACAGTCTGCTGTCCGCTGTGGTGGAGGGACAGCCCACCTGCAGCACAGGTGAGCTGCACATGCACACAATATCTTGAAGAGGAAATGTCCCCACCCAGCTGTGTCTCCTGGAGCAGATAAATGCTCCACGGCTCTTTGGCTGACCCCACAAGCTTTGCATATCCTGTCCATTGCCTCCGTTTTCACTCTCTATTTTGTGTATCATCCCAGGCTTTGCATTGGCTGCAGAGTAGGAAATATTTTGCCTTGAACTCTGCCCTCAAGTTCTCTCTTTCTCTTTGAAAAACATCCTTTTAAACCAAACTCTTCAAACCAACCTTCTGCCTTTTCTCAGAGCAGAAGTTCCACCTATCTGTTTTCTAGTTAACTGTTCCATTATTGCCCTGTTTTCCCATAAAAATGAAGCCTGGGTGGTCTCACTCACATTGTGAGTGTCCCTGTGTGCACCACCAATAATTTCTGACCTCATTAAACAAAATGATAGAAAAGCCTGAAGCTTCATAGATAATTACATTTCATGAGGGCAGAAGACAGATCTTACAGGCACTGACACTGCAGGAAAGTAAACAAGCATAAATCTTGGCATACACAGGAAAATCCACATGGGAGAGAGCTTTTTACAGGAGCCCCAAGCACAAGAAAATATTCAGTCATAGTGTAAACCTTGCTTAAAGCCAAAGCCAATCTACCACAAGACACACATTCACAGGCAAAGCAATTTAATTTATTCCCAAAGTCCTGCAGTAAACGTTGGGTTCATTCTGTGTAATATCTTAATTAGGTTTGTGTGTGAGCTAAAAGGCAGTAAAAAACCTTGGGACAGTAGATGCAGTACTAAGTTTTTATAGATTATTTAATTCTGAACCTAGAAAGTATTTATAATTTCTTGGTAGTTGTTTCCTCGCCTGTATGAATCCAAATTCACACAGTGACTCTTTTTCTAAGTGAGTTTGTTCCAGACATTCATTTTTCTGAAGACACTGCTGCCCAGTTTGCAACCTCTTGTTGCATTCTGCTCCTTCACTGACAGTTTTCTGGGATGCATCTTCCTACTCTTCACATCTTCTGTAAGACTGTTATAGGACTGCAGGTTGCCCAGAGAAGCTGTGGCTGCCCCATCTCTGGCAGTGTTCAAGGCCAGGTTGGACAGGATTTAGAGCAACCTGGGACAGTGAAAAGTGTCCCTGCACATGTCAGGGCTTGGAACAAGATGATCTTGAAGATCCTTTCCAACTCAAACCATTCTGTGATTCTGTGACTGTCAGTGCAAGCTGAAACTGAAGTCAAGTGTCTGAGCGGGCTGTGGAATCTCCACCATCAGAGATCTTAAAGAAAGTGTGAGATAATTGAGAAGGTGATTTTTGATTGATCACGTTTTGGGTCAAAGGATTAAGATAAATCAATGGCCAGCCTTATTTTCCACTATTCTGACATCATCTGATTCTAGTATTTGTCTCCACTGCCCTTCGCTCTGGCAAACCCTCTGTCCAGATCACCCTGCAAATTTCTTGCATTTCCATGACTTCCTGGAACAACTATTTAGTTGCAAGCACACTTTTATTTTTATACTGGTCATAACAACAGACAGTGCTGGTCAATTGGTGGGGTGTCACTTGGTATCCTGCCTGGTTTCTCTTGTTACCATCTAAGATCAGTTGGCTTATTTTTAATCAATATGAAGGAAACATCACACAGCTTAATTTTGCTGGATGAAATCCCCTTCTGTAGAGAAGCCAAGTCAAACAAATGAAAGCAAGAAGGAGAAGGAGGTCCCAGCTAAGTTTTATGATCAGCGTATTTTACCATCCGTTATACAAAAAGAATTTCATCCCACTGCTGAGCATTTCCAAAAACCCTCAACAGCTCTGGTTATTCACTTACCTTTAAAACTAACAAGATTCATGTACTCAGGTCTTAGCCAGAGGTTTATAGATTTCTACCACTCACCCCTTACAGCCTCCATAAAGACATCTGTTAAATCTCTCCTTGGTCATGCTCTCCTTCTAGCTCTATTTTAGCCAGGATTCTCTTCCTATCTGGCAGCAGTATGGCAGGAAAGAAAATTGCACTAAATTCTCATCGAAGCCTCCATATGAGATTACCTCTGGCTTAGGAAATTGGTAACTGTTGAAAAGTGAGTTTTCTCAGGAAGTGTCACTGCACATTTTTCTGGTGGTTTAACTTTCCTGGTTCCTGTCCCCGCGGTGTCAGAACAAGAGGCTGGACAGGCCCCTGGTGAATTGATGATCACTGTGTTTAATTTCTGTGCCATCTGAGGATGCTTAAGGCTTTCTGTGGCGCGTTCCACCAGAGATCTTGGTGGAACAAAGCCTTGGTAAGTCCCAGATCTTCCCCAAAGGTTTTCCCCCCTGCTTGGTGCAGCCAGGCAGTCTCCAAGGTGAGCAATGGAAAAGCAAGGCTTGCTGTGCCACAGGAATTGCTGAATGACGTTTTTCTCCCACTTTCCTATCCATGCAATAGTTTCCATCACCTTTTTTTATTTTGGCTTGCACTGTTGTTACCTATAAATGATCAGCCAGTCTCTTCAACAGGGTGCAAATTGCTGGATTTTTTTCCCCATTCATCTTCTTTGATTCAGTTTCTCTTGCTCAATTTAGGGATCAGCCATTCTTCCTCCTGCTGGGATTTGCTTTTGTCGTCTGCAAACTACTGGCTTTATTTATGTGGTGGTGTCAAAAGCTTCACAAACACAGTGCTTGTTAAGATCTGTGTGTGTGTATGTGTTGTTCCTTATTTTCTTTCGGTTTTGATGATAATTATGATTATTAATGGTGCTCCCCTAGCAGAGGTCTCTAATCTGGTACGGACTAGTTCAAAGGGAACAACAAACTGCAGAGAACAAGATAAACTGTGCACACCCCAACTTACAGTGACCTTTCTTTCTTCTGCAAAACCTACTAGTTTAAGAAAAATCTCCACAGTCATAAATCACCATCACTCACCGCTGTTTGGAAAGAGCCGGATGAGTTTGGTACATTTATCATGGTTTAAGGAATTTTGACATGTTGTTCTCCTCTGAATGTTAAAGTTCTTCTCTTTGTGGTTGTTTCCTTCCCCCCCACACACACACATTGCAGGAGACTGCTCAGAAAAGTGACAGTATCAATTGCCTTTGCACATCCAGGGGGCAGGGGAGGCACATCGTCCACGCTCCTGGAAGATGAGAACACTGGAGGAATTTGACCTTGACTGAAGGAGCTTCCGTGGAAGATTAGAAAAATAACAGCTCCCTAAAGACATGCCAGGTCATAATTACCACTGATGGAAACCTCCTGCGTCATTCGAGGCACCTCACAACAAAAAATGTTATCTTTTCACAGAGCTGTTGGCAGCCACACGTGGAAAAAAAGTTAAGGTCTTACCCATTCTTTTCTAGATTATTTTTGTTTGCAGACAGAGTTAATTTGCTTGACTGAAAGTAAATAATCTACTGAAGACAGGCAGGTAATCCAAGAGTAAGGAAAATGTTTATATACTGTGTAAGTATAGGTGGATAGTAGGATTATAGGTTGGAATCAATGATCTCAGAGGTCTTTTCCAACCTAGTTGATTTTGTGATTCTGTTGGATTTCCACAGAACTGAACATTTTTTATGGGTTTTTTTTTCTGCCTCAGTGGGGGACTTCGAACACAAGCAATATTTGTTTAAAAATGGAAAATTTGAAAACTGCAATTCATAACTGCTCATTTGAATTTATTCTTTTTTACAAAAGAAAAAATCCCCACTCTGTTATAAGCAGATTGCTTAGGCTTTTATTCATTAAGTTGAAACTAAATATTTATAACCTGTTTGATTTGACCTGAACTTATTTGCAACCTTCTTCTGTTAAACTGACTGGTAAGTCATGATTTCCTGTCACTGAAGGTCTCTATGGAGTATTAAATTTCAGTTCTAGCAGCCATATAAAAATTTCTCTGAGAGCAGAGAGAAAAATTCGGGTTTATTGTTCTCCAGAGTCATCCTGCAGACCATGTTTTGAGTGTGGATCTCACAACTCTGGCAGTCAGGCTGATTTTAAACTATTTCAGCTGGTGCAAGGAGAGCAGTGACACAGATTGGGATGTTGGGTGTTCTCCAATGTACTTATTCCAGTGTTAGGATAAGGAATTAATGGATTTCCTCTTGTCTGTTCTGTGCTATAAAATGGTAGACACACACATTTAAATTGACAAATCTGAATTTACACCTCCAAATTTAGGTATCTCTATGTATGCAAGATGCCCAGTTTAATAGCCTGCCTGCAGGTGTATGAAACACGGAATCCTAAAACGGTTTGGGTGGGAAGGAACCTTCAAGATCATCCAGTTCCAACCCCCTGCCATGGGCAGGGACACCTTCCACTAGCCCAGGTTGCTCCAGGCCCTGTCCAACCTGGCCTTGGACACTTCCAGGGATGGAGAATCCACAGCTTCTCTGGGTGAATGAAGACACTGAGATGTTCTCAACGAGCCTTTCTGGATTCCAGATGTTGTTGCAGAAGGACGTGGATCTTTCCACAAATCCAGCAGGACTATATGGATGCTTTTGCCACTGTCTGAGGACTCTTGTGATGCCTCTGTGCGTGCTGCAGGGTCGAGTGCCTGAACTCCTGGTACAGTCAACAAAGATCTAACCAACAGGCAGTGAGGTTGGTTTCAGCAGCCTGAAAAATAGAGGGGTGATCTCACAGCTCCTACATTCAAACCAAAAGGGGGCAGTTCCAGTCCAGACCGGCAGCTGAGGTACAGGCAGGATGTCCTACAGCATCTCATGTGCTGGATGCTTCTGTTCAGGCAGCTCAAGAAAACCTTATCGTCCCTGACTGCTGCGGGACCTTAGTGCACAGAGGCACTTAATTAAATTGTTTCAATTTCAAACTAAATCCCATGTCAGGGCTGACTTCAATTGCTCCAGCAGAGCATCCAGTGCCATGCCATAGACTGTCCAAAGCGGGGAAATGGCAGGAGACCTCTGTGTGGAGCTTTTATAACTCAAGGAGATCCACTCAGCACAGTCAAAAGTGTTTAAGGCAAGTCTACATTTGGTCGGATGGGCTGAGATATAAATACCTTTGACTCCGGTGGAAGGTATCTTTGCCCATGGCAGGGGGGTGGAACTGGATGATTTTTAAGGCCCCTTTCAGCACAAACCATCCTGTGATTCTATGATCCCACCACCAAGAGTCCTGTGCCGACGGCATCACCTCAAATACCTGAGTCCCGTATAAAAACCCTACTCTAGACAGCTCAAGCTGGGGAAGTTCAGCCACATTCCCAGTATATTCCTCAAGACATCAAAAATTAGGGGAGTGACCCCTGGTGCCTCCAGGAGAAACAGCTCCATTTATTTCAAAAACATCTGGGAATTAAAAAAAAATGTAAATTCCAGTAAGTTTTGTTTAATATGGAGACAAGTGTTTAAAAAGAAATGTTAACTCCTTTTCTACTCTTGCTTGTTGTCTGCACTCTGCTGTCACTATACAAAAAGGCAAGGCAAATTCACTTAATTGGAAAAAAAATCCTATCTTTTAATAGGGAATAGCTGTTTTCAAGAATTAGCTATATTTTATCAGTTCTCAGCATCCAATTAGTTCAGTTCCTGTGTTGAGATAGCTTATTACATCCTCCTAGACCTGTCCCCTTTGAAAAAAAAAAACAAACTCATTTGTAGGGAAAGCAAAGAACATCAGTTTTTCAGCCCTGCTTGGAGTTACTCTTTTCACATCCCAGTTTTGGTGCGAAGGTATGGATGAAGTTTGATATTTGGCTAAAATATTAACAGTGCAGACGTGCGGCTGCCTGGCTGAGCATGGGCTCCTCAGGGGAAAGCCTCAGCTTGAAAGACAGCAGTGATGAGGTGAGTTCTTTAAGGTTTGAAGTACATCTGTGAGACAGATCAGAGGCGGAGGGGGAAGTTTATCTCCCTTCTTCAGTGCAGCTCCACGGAGCTCGTAATGAGTGGATCAGGACTAGAGCTGGATGTTGAGGTCTGTGCCCAAATCAGCTCATTTCCCTGAGCCCTCTTTGTCTCTGTTCCTTTCCATTCTGCTCTAGAAGAAGCTCAAATGGAGTGAGATAACGAAATAAAGGCGTTTTTGCATTATTGAAGCTACTTCTTCTCTAGAGATAACTTAGGACAGACAGATAAAGCCCAAAATTACATCAGCAGTGCAGATAAAGCCTCAAAGTCACCATTTGTGTTGATCAGGAAAAACCAAGGGGTGCAGCCAAACCATTCACAGCAAAAAAGAGCATGAACAAGGTATTCACAGTAGGGATGAAGGCTCAGGGGGTCAGATTTAACAAAAATCCCTTCTTGTGGGTGACACTTGAAGCCACCTTCAATCAGTGCCAGATCTGCAGACTGAAATATTTCTAAGGGCAGAGAGAAGATTTATATGAGGATGAATATATTGACTCATTAAGGTTTGGACAAAAGAGGTGCATAAGTCTGGAAATTAATAACAGTTTGAAAGAAAAAATGATATTAAAACATCATCAGCCAAAAGCAATGTCACTGTTGTAACAACAAACACTAGATGAAATAGATAACGGAACTGAGAAATCATTAAGCAGTGTGAAAACAGATCCTCTGGATAAAAATGAAATGTTAGCATTACAGACAATAATTATCACTCTTCTCTAATGTCCCAGTGCTCTGACTTAACCTTCTTGCTGTTGTCAGGCTCAAAGAAAGTTCAAAACAAAAATCCAGATTTTGATTGAGTTGCCCTAGTGAGCAGAAAACATTCATACAAATGAAATAAGGTGAAATCAGTGGCATGCTGAAAAGCAAAGACAATAAAAGCTATCAAATTCCAAGCAGTAATTTGGTTTTGAAAAGAAAAAATAATTTTGGATTTGCATAATCTTGAAGTAGGATGACTATGGCTTGGAGAATTGATTAAATTTGCCTGCAAATTTTCCTGTTCCCATTGTTACCATTGTGTTAAAAGGCCAAGCAAAGTATTTCTTGAGTAATTTATTAAAAGGATTTAAACTTCTTGCTCATGTGTGAAAGTGCATATTTAACTGCTTTTCATTTTTTCATGTTTCTTCGTGACTCAGAGCGATTTGATGTGAATGTGGACTAATAGTTTCTGGCAGACTGCTCAGGAAGTACTAATGGGCTTGCAGTTTGTACAGTTATTTACTTCACTGTGCTTTCGGTCAACACAAACTGTGTGACAGTGCTTATGGTGCCCAGGAAGCTTTCAGGTTTGCTTTGCAGATATTTCCTGTCTAAACTGACGCACATAAAACGTGAGCTGTGCCAGGGGAGGCACAGCAGCTATTGATACCTCTATGTAATCTAATTACTGTGATTGACTGATTGATTGATTGATTATGTCTAAAAGTAAACATGGAAGCTTCACTCTGCTTGATGTGCTGTCCAGGATACAGAAGAACAACAAACTGCCTTAGTGCCTACTCCAAAAACGGGATGAGTGAAAATACAGTCACAAACACAGTGAGAAGTGATCCCACTAAGCTGCCTGACTGCTGGGCACTTTCTGGAGGCCTAGGTGAAAAAGAGAATCTTAAGGAGACTGTGGAGAACGGCGCAGGGGTTTTTTGGCTGCTTGCTAACACCTTTGTATGAGCAAAGAAACAGCAAAGACACTGTCGAAAATTAGGCAAGGAGTGCAGGAAAGCCATCATGGGGAGACAGTAGACTATGGACTTGACATCTCATCAGCATAAAGGAGGTGACAGGCACTGAAAGTAAGTACAAGCAGTTCCTCTCAGGCTTCGTGATTAACGTTCTCCAAAATCTTTAATGTTTTCCCCTCATTACTCAGTGCAAGGCAGTGCCAGCATCCCAACAGAGCGTGGAGGAAGGGAGATGTAGAGGGGCCAAGGAATGCTCAGGAAGCCTGTTAGTGAACTGAAACCATGTCCGTCAGGGCACAGGACGACAGCCAAACCCCTGGAATCACTTTACTCTTCAGCTGGAAATTACCAGATATCATCTCCACCCAAGCCCTAGACCCAAGTGTAAGAGTACCGATGGTCTGCAAAGGAGGACAGAGCAGGGGGTTTATGATGGAGTCACAGCACTGGAAATTTGTGATGACTAACATTTTTATTATTACCCTGTGTCAAAACCCCATCACTAATCACAGTCCTTTTTCCTGCTGTCTCATCAGCTGTAGAAACCCAGATCAAGAAACTGTTTAAGTTGTGCAAGCCCTTCCCCGAGCAACTTAACAGACAAGCCCCAGCAGGTGGGTGCAGCAGGATCATAGAATATCCCAGAATGGTTTGGGCTGGAAGAGACCTTAAAGGTCACCTCATTCCAACTCCCTTCCATGGGCAGGGACACCTTCCACTAGCCCAGATTGCTCCAAGCCCTCTCCAACCTGGCCTTAGACAATTTCAAGGATGCAGCAGCCACAGCTTCTCTGGGAAAGCTCTTCCAGTGCCCCGCTGTGCTCACAGTAAAGAATTTTTTTGCTAATATCCATGGAAGTGAGGAAGGAATATCCCTGACTTGCCCAAATTCACTCATCAGTAGCCTTTCACCATCCAGTTATGAATCAGGTGTGATTAGGAAAGAAGAGCAAGGTAGCCTCCATGGCTGCTTTACAGAGATCTCCTTCCAAGGGTGAGACTTTGGGGAGAAGATATAAAGCTGCCTTCAAGGAACCTAAAAATTAAGCAGAAGTAACACTGACCTCGTGGATGGAAGGAAAGAAGAAACCTCCTAATAGCACTGAGACGTGATGGGGTGGGAACAGTCCCTACAGGTTTTGAAAACAAACCAAGTCTCATTCACAGGCATGAGAAGAAGGCATTAAATGCCCTAAAAAGACAGTGATTTAGTTGCTCCTGTGTCTGGTTGGTCCCATGAGAATAGTAGTATTTTCCTCAGAGGGATACTGTGAGAAACACACACACTAACAGTCAGAATATGGATATTGGGAGAAAATGTCTTCATTGAAAGAGTGTTTAAGCATTGGAACAGGATCCTCAGGAAAGTGATGGAATCACCACCCTTGGAAGTGTTCAAAAACGAGTAGAAGTGGCACTCCAAAATATAGATTAGTGGGTATATTGGTGTTCAGCCAAAGGCTGGACTTGATCTTGGAAGTCTTTTCCAACCGTAGTGATTCTATTATTCTGTGAAATCTTCATATTTTGCAGCATTTTCCTTGGAAATCTGGCCTCCCTCACATATTAAATCAGGCAGGCTCTTTGGGGGTGGGCACTGCAAGGTGGTGGCCTTACAGCTCACAGAAGCAAAGCTCAGCTGGAGAAACAATCACCCCTCGGAAGGACAAACGTAAATACTAGAGGAGGGAAACAGGGGAAGAACTTTGGAGCTGGCAGTGTGAGTGAGAAGGGCTGGAAGGTGCCGCTGTAAACGGCTCTCTAACTGCAGAACAGTTCAGTTTTACAAGCACAGAGTCCTCTTGTGTTATCACCCAGCACAGAGTATGTGAGAGAGTAAACGCTCACTAAAGACTTGGCAGTCTGGCCTCTCACAAGAAATACAACAGGGACACAGGTTGCTTTGCTTTTGGTTTCAGAAATTGGGTTTTCTGGGCTCAGGGCGTCCCTTTCTGAGGTGGTGGGAACAGACACATCAGTCAGGGGAGTGGGTTAACAATTTAAAATTAAGGATCATTACTGACCCCGTGGAAATCTGGATCTGTGTCTCACAAGGGAAGTTCAAAGGCATTTCACCACTTGCACAATTCCACGCCTAACAGGAGATAATCTCAGGAGCACCACCAAACTTTGCCTTTAGAGGGTTATTTTTATTTTAATTTGTCTCCTGAGGCAACCTCATTTGAGCTGAGTTTTAAGGACAAAGCGAGGGACTTTAAAAAGCATCTTTAAGCCCGCAACTGCAATACCTGCTACTAGCTAAATCTCAAGTATTTAATGGTTCCTAAAAAATATATTGCCCCGTTAATGCCTGCAGCAAAGCATAGAGTTTATGGGGAGAGCACAGTAATGCCCCTTTAGCCATCTGGCCAGCAAGAATACAATGGGGTGTTTGATAACAACCATTTCCATGACTGCAGGAGATGGCTGCAATAAAAAGAACAAACAAGCACATTTACAGGGGGCTGCAGTTGGATACCGAGCCAGGCGAGGAACCAGAAGAAATTTAATGCAAATCTCTAAGGTCCAATCACAGACAACTCCACTGCTTCCGAAGTCAAATGGAGCTTGATGCTTGAAGTTACGAGATGCAAATGGTTATTCCGACCTAAAATGAAACTGTCTGAAGAACCTTGAGGGTCCCTGCCACCCTTATTTTCACTTTCTAATTCAATCCTTGAGAAAAAAAGCCACCAGAGCCCACAGAAATAGCACCAAAACAGCATGTACAGGGGAACTGAGCACCCTGCTCATGGTCCCAGCTGTTTGGTGGAAAGAGATCAGTGAATTTTGAATTAAGGACATAATCACCAAGTCAAAGTAAAGCTATTGCAGGGCACAGGGTTGAAACAACCAGCAGAACTAGAAAGGATCTGAGTCTTCAGTATGATTAGATTAGATATTAGGACCCAATTCTTTACTAGAAAGGTGGTGAGGGACTGAAACAAGTTGCCCAGAGAGGTTGTGGACTCCTCATTCCTGGAAGTGTTCAACACCAGGCTGGATGGGGTGTGAGTAACCTGGTCTAGTTGAAGGTGTTCCTGCTCGTGTCAGGGGGTTGGAAAGAGATGATCTTTAAGGTCCTTTCCAACCCAAACCATTCTATGATTCTCTGAATACAGAAAAGGACTTCAGCACAATGATAGAGTTGGAGTCAGAATTTCAGGAGAATCGGCTCCAAACTTTCTATTACTTTACGTATTATGAATGTCACAATTCTTACCCAACTCACATCTCGCGAAACCACTTTTATATCAAGACACACTGAGCTGCTGCCTTCTTCCCTGGCCATGAAAATCACACCATATTATTTCATCCCTCTGCCTGTTTGTGCACCGGTCACACAAAAAGTTAGGGAAGTACAACCAGGCTTTTCAGGCTTTTAAACACGCAAGTATAAACTGCAATTAAGGGCACATCACATTTCCTCGCTCAGTGCCTCGCTCGTAAAAGGTAATAGCTCCACAGTCTTTCCAGCATTGTAAAGCAAAGTTTTTCCCTTAAGCTCTAAATGGAAGGAGATATTTATGTCACCTAATTTCAACTATCTAAAAATTAGGCATCTAATCCAAGGTAGTCATCGGTGTCTTAGCTGATGCAGGGAACGAAGCATCTTCAGAGCACAACTCATGCAATCATAAACCAGGATAAGAATCAGCTCAGGGGCAAAGGGGATGACTAAATGGAGATGTTTTCTTGTGCACTGGGTAACAAAGCTCTGATTTCACTCTTGAGATTTCTGTGGCACATTTAGTTCCCCAACTAATAGGACTTACTGGTCTTCTAGGCACTATAGGACACCCCACACGATCTTCAGAAGGGTGTGATCTCCTCTGATTGTGTCATATTTGCCAGCCCGTGTGTCCCCATAGGGCACCTGAACGGCACTAGAAGTCTGTGTTTAGGGAACTGAATAATACACCCATTTCCTGGTCAGTAGAACAGCTTTTCCCATTCCATTAACTGCATTAACACAATGCCCTTTGTTTATAATGAGAATTCAGACACGGAGTCTATTTGTCTTCACTTCCACTTGGAGACCTAAACTTATTTAATCCACAGAATGAATCCTTCTCTTTTGTGCCTCATGCATATTTCTCTTTTTGCTAAGCATAATGAGATCCCAGGCAAAGAATTTAGACTAAGCCCTTAATTTATTAAGGGCTAAATTACAGTATAATAAAGGTATACAGGTAAAAATTTGAGTGTAGGTGTTCATGGTTTTCATGTTCACATTTGGAAATAGATGATCTTTAAGGTCCTTCCCAACCCGAACCATCCTGTGATTCTGTGAAGATCTTGGCTTCTTTCAATAACAGAAGCAAATACTAATGTAGACACTGATCTAAAAAATTATTCTGCTTTTCCAAAAGCCATCTTTTTCCTCTTATAGTTGTTTAGTTCCCAGTCAACAGCTTCCATCTGGTAATCTCACAGCATTTCATTCATGGACTTTGATGAAAATCTTCCTTAATGTTTTCACAGGAAGGCAGAAGCTTCACCATGAGCAGAATCCACCACAGGATGGATGAGCGAGAGTCTAACATTTACATCTTCAGATGCCAACACTGTAAATCTTAGAAGCAACATAAAGAATGGAATTGGATGTGCAGCTGAGTGTAACACTAAGGCACCAGCATAAATCAGAACATAAACATTATGAAACAAAATACTGCTGCTTTGCAGCCTGACAAAAGTTGTGGGTTTTGCTCAGCTTACGCTGTAAACAGTGAGTGCAGCAGAAATGACAAGTGTAGAAAACAGAATAAAAAGGTGAATTGAAGCTCTAATTTATTTTCTTTTTAAAAAATATAATTTTCCAGGAACGGAACCTGGCTGCCTGTAAAGCAACTGGACCGCCTGACCCCAAAATGAATCACATTTATTTCAAGTTATGGGCATGTGGGAAGAATATTTGAGACTAAAAACGCTTGTCTTGGAATTGTTGTTGGGTTAACCAAAAGAAATTACTGATTTTAAGGTCAACACAATCTCTCACTCTTTAAGGTCAATACAATCTTTCTCTCCTGGACAGAGTAATCCACTAGTGAGTTTCAATTTTGACACACCGAGCTTAGTAGTTTGATTTATCTCCTGCTAACAAACACAGACATGATGTCTGGCCACTGACTTCCCATGTGTCTGTGCCAGGGGTTCTTGCAGCAACATTCCAATATCTGCTGACCGTTTGAAATCTAACCCCATAATTGAAATGCGGGTTTTTTCACTCTCGGGCTGCTGGTTAACAGCATGGTGTTTTGCAGCTGCAGTAAATAATGTATTTTATCACCTTTTCCAAATAAAAGTGCCCCTACAAATATTTATTTGCATCCTCCACAGTAAGGTGCAGCTTAGAAATCACCAGCTACCGATAGATGTGTTAGTTTTGAGCTCCTGAGGGATAATTTTCTTGTACTGGGAGCTATGTTTTTTTATCTCTGCTGCACAGAATTGTTCAGTTTGAACATATTCAGAGACATAAAATCCAGTGTCTCCTTCAGGACACTATTTGGAAAAGACATCAACTCCTGAAAGTTTGTATTTTTAGATAGTCTTAGATAGTCTTTCAGCCTGTTCTATTCTAGTTCTGATATCACACCCGTTATTAC
The DNA here is from genome assembly GCA_035584735.1 of Pseudotriccus pelzelni. NCBI lineage: Eukaryota > Metazoa > Chordata > Aves > Passeriformes > Tyrannidae > Pseudotriccus > Pseudotriccus pelzelni. Next base: position 147,304,196 of record JAWMRA010000078.1, on the reverse strand, counting down.
ATCCCAGGTTATCACCTGTATCACTGTAACATTTCTATATTTCATAGAACACAAACTTTGATTTCTGTAGTGATTGATACCACTATTTATTGCCCATTCATGAGAGGACTCTTTTCCTTGAGTTTTAGTACTGTAATCAGAATGAAGGAATGTTTCTGCTTGAAAATATTATCTGTCAATAAATGCACTTTCAGGATGGCCAAAAAGAATAATTCGAGCAGTAGGGCAATTTACAGGAGTGGTAATAAATGGAAAATGGCAAAAAAATAAAACATTTCAATTTTTGTCTGGAAACACAACTCAGTTAACTTTCCTAGGACTTCAGACAGCATTAAATGGGGTAAGAAAAAAAACCACCAATAGACTCAGATGTTCCTGTTAACAACATATTTTTATTGTTCATACTAAAAAAAGAAATAACTGTCAAAACAATTTTCACCTGCTCTGCCCTTGACATCTCCCAGTGGCCACCATAAGAAATCTCAGCACTAGGAGGGCCTCAACTCATTACTGGTGTATCTGAGGGACCTGCTCTCTTGACAACATCAACTGCTTTTTTTCTAGAGTATTTATATATATATTTATATATTTATACATATTTAAGAATACAGTAAATATATTATATTCTTAGATACTCCAGATCTTTACTAAGAAAGAACTCTTTCACAGCCACCTGAGTGGCTTGACTGAGCACCAGATTTGTCAGGCAGGAGTTTCTTTCAGGACATTTTGGTAGATAAGAGCAGTACCACTGTGCAGAAGTGCCTGAATAGAGCAATTTGAGATACAAATTAATAGGTCTTAATTAATGGCAGCTTAAATCTGAGAAAAATTGATCACTTGTACAACATTTGCTCTTCCTTTTGCTGTTGTCTTACATCATTCTCCATTAAGTACTTCTTAACTGATTAATTAATTATTCCATCAATACACTCAGTTCCAGTCATTACCAACAAATGTGGCCAGTTCATGGAACAGATCTTTAAGCAGAATGGTTGGACATTTCCTAGTCTGTAAATCCTTTCAAAGATGGGTCTCCCATCAGTATTTCAGAAGACTGAGAGCAACCAGCTCCTTAGTCTAATAATTAACACCTTATAAATGACATTCTGCAGCTCCCCATTATTCCAGAAGTATAGCTAAGAAAAATAGACTTTATATTTCCCAGGCAGTTCGTGGCAGTTCTTTGACCTGTATCAAACAGTGAGTGCAGCAGGGTGGTTCTGAGCACACACAAATTCATTACAGGTCACAGACATGAGTGTTTTTATCTTAAAGGAAAGCAATTTTGTGTGCAGATCACAGCATCTGAATTTGCTCCCTGGCTACACTGCGAAGCTGGGCTGTCCAAAGCGTGTTGCACCACAGGAGCTGCTCCTCAACACAAGGAAAATATTCAGCATTGAACACATTTCCAGGAAATGACAAATCAAACACACGGTCCAGCAAGAGAGAACCAGGAACAGACCCCACAGGAGGGAAGGATGCACCAAACTTCATATGTCTAAATGAAGGCATCTGTAGGGTTGTGATTTGTCTAAATGCAGAAATTTTCCCTCATTGTGTCCCCCTTGCAGCACAATGTTCAGCCCTGGAGTTCCCAGCACGAGGGAGATGTTGAGCTGTTGGAGGAAGTCCAGAGGAGGCCGTGAAGATGCTCAGAGGGCTGGAACACCTCTGCTATGGAGACAGGCTGGGAGAGCTGGGGGTGTTTAGTCTCAGGGGAGACCTTAGAGCCCCTTCCTGTGCCTAAGAAGAGCTGGAGAGGGGCTTTTTCATAACGGTGAGAAGTGATAGGGCAAGGGGGAATGACCTCAAGCTGACAGAGAGTAGATTTAGGTCTTAATTTAGGGAAAAAATATGTTTATTATAAGTGTGGGGAGGCACTGAAAGAGTTTGCCAAAAGAGGTTGTAAACTCTCCATCCCTCAAAGTGTTCAAAGCCAGGATGGATGAGGATCTGAGCAACCTGATCTAGAGGAAAATGTCCCTGCCCATGGCAGGGGGTTGTAACAAGATGATCTTTAAGGTTCCTTCCAACCCAAACCATTCTGTGGTTCTGTGATTCTATTTGAGATGTAATAAAGGAGTCAAAACACCTACATTGTGCTGGCAGACATCTCACTGGGCACACAAGAGATACAAGCCCTCCTGGAGCATCCAGAGGCCAGGAAGGAGATAGTAAATCAACCCAACAGGCTCTAGATGCCCACACGAGTCCTACCCTTGCCATCTGAACTCTCTCATAGCTCATGGAGATCTGAATCTAACCTGATTGCTCACGACCAAGGGACACAACATCCATTTTGAGCTGGCAGTTAAAACACTGGATAACAGGGAAGTCATACTCTTCTGGAGAATACCTTGCAACAACCCAAACAGCGCTAACCACTTGAATTCAGGCAATTTAATCCTACTCCTGGCTTGGATTTTTCACTGCACAGAAGATACAAAGAGTTTTCCAATTCCCCAAAAATAAAAACCTGCTAGAAACACAAGAAACAAATGCTGAGAAGCACTAGGCTCGGAAGTTAGCAGTGGATCCAGATAAAGAAAATACTTGAAATGTGGCAGAAAAAAAAAAGAAGAGATTTGCCAAACTGGCATTTATACGCACGAACTAACACCACTTTCATCTGTTCATCTGTGTGTCAGCTACACCAAGACACAGAAAGAGACAGGGACTCGTTTCCAAAAGAATTCCACAGTAAGTCACGGGTGGCTGTGACCTCAAAGAACCCGCCCAAGCACCTGAGGCAGCAAGCTCTGCATCTGAAGCATTTTGTAGTGAGGTTTTTACAGAGACGCAATTTTAGATGCTCGAGCTGAAAACAGCACAGACATTTCCCCCCCACCCCCAATAAAAAAAAACCCCTAGTCTGGATCACTGCCAAGAGCTGCTCTAAAAACCAACTCTGTTTCGTTTACTCTGATGATAAATAGGAGGGTTTAATGGAAACACTGTACACAAAACTGTACTGCTCAGGTAATTATCTTGATTGAAACAAGTGTTTCTACACTGAAAGCAAAATTCCCCTGGAGTTAAACCCAAACCTCAACAGGAACGAGACCTCTGTGGAGAAGCAGCCACAAAAACAAGTGTGTGTGCTCTAATTATTTTCCAGTCGTTCTCTTAATGAGTCACTTGCTCGAGTCCACTGGTCACGAAGATGATTATTTTAATGATGATTCATAGAAACTGGGTGTGCGTTGCAAAAACACCAAGTGCTGCACCAGTTGCCATGGCAGGAGAGCGCGTGTGGTTTGTTCCATAAATAGAAGAGTAAATAATTGCATGACAGCTTGTTCCTCCTCCAGAGGGTCTCCCAGTGTTGGAAATGGTCTGCAGGGAGCTCGCCACGTTCAATGTTTCCACCCCCTGCTTTCTCCTGTGCTTGTGGATAAAACCCTTAAACGCTATTTTCATGCACAAAGCTCGTTTTTTAGCGCTTTTTTTAAGGTTTTTTTTCTCCCTGCACTGGAGATCTCTGATCTCTGTTACCTTGGTGCAAATCAAGGGTACATCTATTTTTTTTCAGGATAATAATATTACTGGAGTCTCCAGCCACAGAAAACAGCAGACAGAAATGCAAACACTCTCTCCACACTGAGCAATGAGAAACAAGTTGGTGTTTATGACAGGCAAAAAATATTCACTTTTCACATCATATAGGGCTGCATTCTAATTAGAACTAAAACCAGATTCCTACTGAAATGCCACCTTCTCCTTACCAACAGCATTTTCTAAATCTTCCTAGGACTTCCTCAAAAAAATGGGTGAAGTTGGGTTTAGTCTGGCCCCCCTTGAAAAGCCTGTGTGTATTCTAGAAAAATCTGAGTGTGATTTTGACCTGGGCATTTTTTCAAGTCTAAATTTTGGAATTATTTTTAAACAGAAAATACTGAAATAAGACCCTTGTCCCTACAGCACCAGAAAGCAAAACAGCACGCAGTGAAAATGAATTTAAAGGAATATATGAGAAGCTGGGTTCCTGGTGGTCACCCCTCCTTGAGCGCCCCGAGACTTGCAGTGAGCAAAGGAACAAAAAAATCCCATACAAGGCTGAAAAGCTATTTTAAAGGGCAAGATATAAAGGGAAAAATCAACAGTGTGGGTTAGTCTGATGGAGGTGGGTTTTCCCACCACCAGGGATTGATAAACATGCCAGGGAAGGTAGCTCTGCTTAACAGTTCACTTCACTGAGGCTTTTAAGCATCTGCTCTATCTGAAGGGTCTTTATTCTAAATAAATGATACTTCTCCATACGGCAGCTTTTTGCTCACAGATTGCCATGCTCATTGCCCCAAAAAGAAGCACGACAGCAAAGGCTGAAAGCTAAATCAGACTTGATGCAGCTATCATTGATATTAAGGAACTACAGAGCGGAAAACCTTTCCAGAAGCAAAGATACATCCCCCTCCATGTGATGGGTTTGAGCTCAGAACCAGAAATAAAGGATCATGGGACAAGGAATTGTAAAAATCCCTCCCCAGGATAGAAATGTTACGGCATCTTAAACCCTTGGAGTGGTTGCTCTGAGCTATACAACCTTGTAACCGGTAGTTAAGTCCTCTCATCACTCATATTCACAGGCCATTAATCATCCTACAATAAGTGGAGTGCAGCTGAACTTGTCTCCTGCCTGCACAACGCCCAGATCCTCAGGAAGGATTGTCCTGCTGGGAGAAGTTCACAGCCTGGACAGCTGTTTGGGCTGGAAGACAGTTAATTTTCATCAGAGTAGAGAGTAGGGGGCTGTGGTTTGGATTTGTGATGAAAACTGCGTTGGTAACACAGGGATGGTTTTGGTTGTGCTGAGCAGAGCTTAGACAGAGCCAAAGCTTTTTCTGCTCTCATCCCACCAGCGAGAAGCTTTCTGCTTTTCTTGATTGTGCAGCTTTTGCTTTACCTGTTAAACTTTGTCTCAACACATGAGTTTTCTCATTTTTATGCTTTATTTCCCCATCCCACCGGCAGGGAGTCAGCGAGCAGCTGTGTGGGGCTAAATGAAACCGCAGCAGTCCTTTTTGGCACCGAGAATGAGGCTTGGAGGGCTCGAGATGGCAACAGCCTTGATTGGCATATACTAGATGGATTTTATAGCTGTTATTACTGTAGAGCTATTAATTGACAGCTCCTGTGCGTGCCATGGGACTCGTTTGCCTGGCTGTGTATTAGAGCCCAGTGCTTGTTAGTGGCTGCTTTTTGCTTCCACTGCTCGCTGTGGTGCTGCACAGTTTGTCATCTGACTGTGCTGTGCCTGGGAATGTTCTGATAACAGCAGCAGGGACGTGCCTGGGCTGGCAGGGGGCCAGGGAATCACTGTGCTGCCGTTCTGGACATGCTGGAACTCCGGTGTGAACTTGAGTCGGAGGGTCAGTGACCTGTGGATGAGTCCGCGTGTTGGTTTCCCAAACAGTGATGATTAAAAGGCTGGACCTCACAGGTTGTGGAGTTGTTACTGGAGCATACAAGAAAATTTAGGGGAATTCCTCTTCCAGATTTGCACTGAGCCTGGCAGTGAGCTCAGCATGCCCAGGAGATAAGCAGTTTTCTGAACTGCCACTGGTTTTGCATCCTAAGAAACGCTGAGGAAGAGATGTGAGAAATTGGCTGTTCCAGAATTTGGGAAAGAGACTTCACCACAACCATAGTGATGAAAGTAAAGAACCGTCTGCTGCTGTAGCTTGAGCTGCAAAAATGTGTTTCCACAGCTCTAAAGCAGAGGAGGGGGTGGCAAACCCCTGGTAGGAACCCAAAACACTCCACTGAGATCCTAAACAGATGAGGAGAGAGGCAGGAGAGGCTGCAGATGTGGCAATGCTTCGTGTGGCATCACCTGAGACATCGCCATGAGGAATCAGAAAATGTCAGAAGCCGATGCCTGCAATCCCAGAAAGGAAACAGCAGCAGCTTGTCAGCCTGATCCAAAAAAGGGCTCCCCACCAGCTGAGCCAACAAGAGCCAGCGCAGAGAGGAACACCACTCAGATGGTGCACAGCACGTGGTTGGGACCCACAGCCTCCCGTTGGGCAGGAGACAAAATGAAGCTCCAGCTGGTAATTGAAGCAGACAGGGATGCTCCAAACCCTGCTCTCTGCTCCTCTGAGCTCTGAGCCTGTCAGAGCCCAAGAGAACCAAGTAAAAGCAGGGAGCAGCAGCCACAAGAAGGTGAAGACAGTTACCACTAAACAGCTGTTGAGTTCAGCATCTCCACAGGTTTTTGGGCAGCAGCAGCTGCTCATAAATGTGAAAGGTGGTCCTTTCTCAACATTGGGCCACAGGAGACATTCCCTGAGAAAAAGGAGTGAAGAAGAGGTTACTTGGACAGGGAAGAAGTCAGCTTTGTAGCAAACACACAGGCAGACTCATAAAATTTGTATTTTCTTGCTGATCAGAGATGTGCAAGGCACGTGATCTCTGGAAATAATAACAGGATAATAATATACCCTCACTACTCTGAGCATTTTCAGTTCATCCACGTATAGGAAGTTCTCAGAGACCTCACAAACCCCTGGATTTTAAGTACTGAGAGAAGTAAAATTCAATATTTGGACGTCTTAACTTTTGGAGGCCTTTCCACCTTCAGGTCAGAAGGCTGCTGTTCAGTCAGCAGGATTAGCTGGGCACCTCAGCATAACCCCAGACACAAGCCATTACAGCAAACCCAACATCTCCTTCTTCTCAAACAAGTTTCATCTGCCTTCTGACATAAAGTTGTTTATGCCAAGTCTGTCCTTTTTTGTACCTTAAATATAAAAAAGTGAAAACACCTTGAGGTGCTTGCAAAAGTTTTGTCTCACTTATGAAGTCCTGAATTGCCATGGAAGGAAGGAAACACGGTTTTAAAATCAGTAAAAAAAGAATTTTAACCTGTCTCTGACATCTCATGGGAATACTTTAACTGTTGCCCTGAACTGCACACAACACTCAAGGTGTGGCCTCACCAGCTTGATCCTAATGAACACAGAATCATAGAATCATTACGGTTGGAAAATGCCTCCAAAACAATCAAATCCAGACATCAACCCATTGCCACCAAACCATGTCCTCAAGTGCCACATCCACATGTTTTGTGAAAGTTTTTAGGGATGGTAACACCATTGCTTCCCTAGGCACTCTGTTCCAGTGCTTGACAACCCTTTCTGTGAAGAAACTTTTCCTGATATCCAGCCTAAATCTCCTCTGATGTAACTTGAGGCCATTCCCTCTTGTCCTGTCACTTAATTAATTGTGCAGTAGAAGTTGCCCATGTGTCCACTGCAGAAAGTAAATGGACAGGACACACTATTGGTAAAATCTGGGATGGCTTGATAACAAGTCCCCAAAGTTAAGCAGAAATTCTGTAGGGTTTTCAGGACCTAAAACTTTGAACTGTGTAGATGAAATTAGTTGTCTTCTTGAGGTGTCTTTATTAGCACCAAATCTACAGGGACAATAGACAGCTGACTTGGAAAAGGTTCTTAGCTTTTAGGCAGCTAAAATTGGATGGTATAATCCCCTAACACACTCCCCAGACATTTTATATATGTAGTCCTGCTAACAGCTGGGTCTGTTCTAAAGCACCACTGAAAAATGATACCACAGATCCTTGAAGAAAATAATATCCCAGACAGTGATGGAAAGGAACACCATCTGTAACTCTGAATCTCAATTTTGTTCTCATTAGATCTTCATTATATCAGCCATCATTGTTGTGCAGAGACCTGAATCTATCTCCTCTATATTCACCTGCAAGCTATTTCCTTTAATTGCTGTGCACAGAGAAAATCAAATGTATTCTAACAGCGCTGATTCATTGGCTCAGCTGTTAAATGCAATTTGTGCATCTCTCTATACAGTTTATTTATGTATTTCTCATCCCTGCACCATCTGAATGCTTCCCAATCTTTACTGAAGTTAACCTCCCAAATATTCCCCCAGCTCCACAGGGCAGATGCGGAAGAACAGCCAAAATCTATTCCCCATAGCATTCTCTCCAAATGTTTAACTTCCACTGAAAACACAAGTTTACAGGCCAAAGTCCTAGGGACATGTAAAACAGCATGGACTAGCATCTGCCGTACCAAGAGATGAACTCTTGGCATGGAAATGTCTCAGGGGGGAGCTCTGAAGTCAAGCAAATAAACTGGGAAGTTAGTCTGAATTGGACTTTTAGCCTAACTTAGCTACTTATGCGACTGCCCTTTTCTAACGAGATCAAACTGTTTGGTCGCTTCATTAGGGGAGTGGAAAGAATGTAATGAACCTCTAATTGTGCTGCTGGGGAAGAAAAATATGTAAAACCTCCAAATCAGATACTGTTGTTAGCCACTGCTGAATATGTGTTGATTTCCTGGCACGTAGGAGAGCCTTTTGCTGGGACCAGGCAGAGAATTGTGCACGTTCAACAAGAGACTTGATGTTACACGGAGTGGAAATAGTACCTTGCCATTTTGTAGGATTATTGGTGAGATGAATTTGAAGAGCTGCTTGGTAGCTCTGGGAGAATTATTTATTTATCTTTTTTTATTCCTTCAGAGATCAAATGATTTCACCTCATGCAGGAGATGGCTTCCAGGTTTGCCGTCTTCCCTGTTCTTCTCTACACATCCCATTTTGAGGTTGCCTTAACCACCAACTGCAGCGATGCAGCGTTGCATTTCCATGTTAGATTGGAGAGATTCAGTGGCACAGACTCCCAGAATTTGACGTCCAGTCATCAGTTTTTCCCCTCCTCCCCACAAAATCGTAGAGTCGTAGAATACCCTGAGCTGGAAGGGACCCACAGGGATCATCGAAGTCCAGCTCCTCTCACAGGTTTGGCTAAATACCAAGAGGCTTAAAATGAAAGGTAAACATACTGAATTTGGTGGAGGGGTTGGGTCTCCTTGCTTTCCATCTCTTGTCTGAAATTTTCACACGTTGAGGGTTTGGGCTGCTCATGAGCAATTCTCTAAAGGAGAAGTTTCACGGTGTGTCATGTGAGCAGAGGAACCAGCAGGTTCTGTTACGTGCTGCAAGGGATGGGCTCTTCTTACAGGCTCCACTCTAGGAGGGAAGATCCTTGAGCCTCTCTGCCTGCTCTAACAGCTGGATAATGTCTCTACTGTCCCACCTATTTTAATAAAAATACCAGAATAATATCTCTGAGGCCTCTGACATTCCATCAGCTGTGGTGAACCTGCCTAACAGACACAGAAGTTACCTGGGTGAACAGAGAGCAGAGCACACAAAGGAGACACCACCACAGAATCTTTTATTTCTGGGCTTTGCCATCAAAAATGAGCCTCTCTCGACTGCAGAACCTTACGGTTCTGAATCAGGTGGCATCAAGTTTTGTTGCTAGTTTTGACTCCACAGTCTTTCTGCACCTCTGGGGTTAAAATGTGAAGTGAATCTCTGGGAACTTCAGGAAGCTGCAAGTACATGTAAACATATTAACACATGGCCTAAAAGTAACTCATTCAAGGCAGGAAAGGTGCAGTGGGAAACAAATTTCCCAAAGTTCCTTCCACCAGGCTAGCAAATGCATGGTACAAATGCACCAGATGGTAGAGTAACTGTAGAAAACAAAATTATTGAGCTTAAAACCCAGCTGGAGGGAACCAGACACAATCAGCAGAAAGCAAGATAATTTTCAAGAAGCAGAAGATGTAGTAGTTTAGCTTGAAAGAGTGATCAGGGTTGGGTGTAGAAGGTGCTGAGTTGTCTGTTCATCCACATTTTAGCACAGAAATATTCCTAGTCAAAACCAACGGGGTGTCATATGTAGGTGACAGGGAGTTCTTCTGCTGATTTTTGAAGAATAAAATAAAGGAAGTGAAAGGAAATCTGATATAAGCAAAGGGAAAATAAAACAGAGTAGTAGGAAATAAAATCTTTCTCAGACAATGAACCACTTCCCACAGTGGAACAGGCTGTCACAAGGCACCACTAAAGTAAGAACTGGCCAGATGCAACCCCCAGTGAAATTAATTTTTTATGAATAGAAAACAAAACCAAAGTTTAGAGATGAAAAACAAAAATCTAAATGAGAACTTTAGCCTAAATAAAAGCCTTCAAGCTTTGAGTCTTAAACTAGACTCTAACTACTCAAAAAAAACCCAAACCCCAACTGTGCCTTGGCCACAGAAATCTTATGTCAATTTCCAACGTGGATTTGTAGACACCCTTTGCAGTCAGATTGACTTAAACCTGCTGGAGACAGACAATGCTCTTGCTGGATCCTGAATCTGATCCAGACTGACAACTACAAAATCACCCTCCTCAGAGAAATCTGTGATCTGCTAACTGACTCAAAATCCAGGATCAGAGGAGGATTATGGAACAAAGGCGTGAACCACACCATGACCAACATACCGATTTTCCCCTTGAAGTTTCACACTTTTTTCTTTCCTCTGAAATATCTTAACATCAATTAAAACCTTTTCTGTCATTTTTTTTGATTCTGCAAAGCATGATCAGTTCCAATATGCCTTGACATGGTGATGTCAGCAAAAAGCAAAAATAAAAGTATTTCCTTTAAGGAAATGTCAGCAGAATTCTATATCCCTCAGAGGAACAAGGTGAATGCAGAGGCAAATCTTGGCAGGGAAAAGGGGACAGGCACCTCTGCTGTCCCTGATGTCCATCCAACCTGCAAGAGCCACTCTCTCTTATCTCTGTTTTGGCAGATGAAGCCAAACACTGTCTTCAGTGAGGTGTAGAGTCATGCGGGATGAATCCTACCATGAGCAGTTCAGTTCCTTTGGCTGGTGAATTGTCCTTTTCTACATAACAAAAGCAATGTGGACACCATAGAAACGAATGAGGTGCTCTACAGCCTGCAAAACTCACTAAAGTATTAACTCCTGATTCAGTCAAACAGAGAATCATGGAATGGTAGAATGGTTTAATTTGAAACAGACCTTACAGTTCATCTCATTCCAGCTTCCTGCCACGGCCAGGGACACCTTCCACTAGCCCAGGTTGCTCCAAGCCTCCAGCCTGGTCTTGAACACTTCCAGGGATGGGGCAGCCACAACTTCTCTGGGATAGAGGCCTGCTGGGTTACTACAAAGCATCTCTAAGAACCATGACATCTGTATTTAAGCAACAGAAATACAGCCCAGAAACTGAGAGCCTGAAATCATCCTTCTAGCCAGCACATGCACATGCAAATAGTGCCTTTTGCTGTGGTCAGCTGTCTGATCACAGAAGACAACTAGACGTGCCTTCAACACAATATTTTTGGGCAGTGGGTGGAGTTCAGCTCCCTGTGGTCCTGCAGCCTTTTGATGTCACCTCTACTACCCCATCATTTTCTGGGATATAGTCCTGTCATTAGATGCTGAGCACAGACACAGAACAGAGCAAAAAATCCCCCTGCCCTGTAAAGGCTTAAATCCTCACTAGAGGCATGACATTTTTACAAGAAATCCACTCATAAAGCCAAACCACGTGTTGGTTCTATGTTTATCAGCTTTCATCCCTTCTTTCTTTTAAAACAGCTTTAGGCTGATTTATCAGGACCTCTGTCAGCCTTTTGTTCTGAATTGCCCTTTCCTTCCCCACTGACCATAGAGGAAAACTCACCTCCTAAGGCTAAAACTAACCTTTGCCAATTAAAACTGATTACACAGCGAGAAAGCCATGAGACAGATAAGTTGATATATTTTTAATTCATTTCTGGCCACTTCAATTAACTACTGTCAGTGTAGCACAGCACTGCCTGTATGTTTAGGGAGCTACATCACTGTCAGCATTCTTTTTGCTGTATGGAGATAACAGATACTGGTTATTACTTGATTCCTTGCATTGTTCTTTCTGATTAACTTCAATATAGGAAATTCAGAAACACTGAAAGCAAATCTCTGCATCTGCAAAGGCCTTGGGTTCAAACTGGTTTAGGCTGATCAGATATTCATGAGCGGTGCCAGTCTGGTTTATGCTCCTCCAAATCATTTGAACTCAATTTACAGAGCGTGGCTGTGTGAGAGAGAAAAGATTAGTCCAATCTTCCACCATTAGTAGCATGAAAGATCTGAGAGAGCTCCATGTTGGCAGATAATTTGCCTTTAGCTCTGAAATACCTCTGTGTAAGGTCTCCTCCTCAGGAGGAGGTGGAATGAGGTGAGCAAAAGGTTGGGGAGGAAGACAGAAGAAGTCAGAGGGGAATTGGGGATGCCTCTTGCTGGGCACCACTCCTCCAGTGGCACAGAACACACATCCTATGGAAACGTATTTAATACAGGCTGGCTTGTTCTTGGTTTCTGATGCAAAGGGGAAATTTCAACACAAACCACCTATTATTCACAGGCATTAAACCTGAAATCAGAAGCATTGAAAGGCGAAGAAAGTTTAGGAGACTCTTCCGTGGTGTGGGAATTTAATTTTCAGCCTTTCATGATCTCAGGAGTCGTATCAGGGCATTATTAACAGCCAGCACCAAGTGCCTTTCCCAGTACTGATTAACGGTGTGATTCCCCCACTATGTAAGATAAACATTCATAAGATCAATCTTCATGTACTACAACAGCTAAATGGCTTAATGAGAAATTCTCAGTATTGGAAAGAAAATTTCCTGCTAGGAATGACATGGGAAATGGTCAGTGGGATAACCAGCCACCATCCCAAACGTGGCAGCAGTCAGAACAGGTCACTCATTTGATGGACGATGACAGTCATACTCAGAACTATGCAAAATCCAGCTTGGATTCACTTTTTTCCAGGAAATTCCGGCCCTGGCAACATCCCACCCTTGATTTATATGAAATACACTGCTTTTCAAACTCTGCTTCTCCAAATGCCATTTATAGCATGCAATTTAAGGAGACAGAGAGTGAAGGAAGAAGGGAAAGGTAGGAAAGCCATTTGCAAATGAGTAATTCCCCAGGAATGCTTTGACAGGCTGTCAGCAGAGATCTGAAAAAGACATCCAGTTGAAATACTTCACTCTGGCTCCAGGTGAAGGAAGATTGACGTTCTGATGGTGTGCACAGGCAAACTCCACCCGGGAGGTGTTTAATCTCTGTGGGAAGCTTTCAGATTGCCCAAAATGACTAGCAAGTCATTCTGCCTTTTAGCAAATAATGAATATACACAAGAAGTATGTAAAAAAAAAAAAAAAAGAAAAAGAAAAACCTACTTGGAATAATAATCTTCCCCACTAGCATGTCATGCATGGTTAGTAATGAAGTGCTTCTTCCAGTACTGATCCACAGTTTGCATTCCTAAGTGATATCCCCACATCCTGCACTCCAGAGCTGGAGCTGCCCACTGCCTGTTGCTGCTGCCAGGATTTTTTTTACCCCATAAACAGCAGGAAAAAGATGTCAGAGCCAGGCACATGTCTCCTAACACCTCCCCCTTGGGCCTTTGGTGTCACCTGATGCAGCAGGTTGGTCCCAGTCTGCTGAAGTTATTTGGTCTGTCGGTGAGTAGGAGTTGAAAGGTGTGTTTTAAGCCACAGAGTCATAGAACGGTTTGGGTTAGAAGAGATCTTACAGACCATCTCATTCCAACCCCCTGTCATGGGGCAGGGACACTTTCCACTGTCCCAGGTTGCTCAGGGCCTCATCTAACCTGGCCTTAAACACTTCCAGGGATGGGGCAGCCACAGCTTCTCTGGGCAACTGTTTCAGTGCCTCACCACTCTCACAGTAAAGAATTTCTTCCTAATATCTAATATAAACTTGCCATCTGTCAGTTTAAATCATTTCCCCCTTGTCCTATCTCCCCATGCCCTTGTGGAAAGTCCCTCTCCAGCCTTCCAGTAAGTCCCCTTTAGGCACTGGGAGGTGCTGTAAGTCCTCCCTGAAACCTCGTCTTCTTCAGGCTGAGGAGGAACGTGAACCATTGAAGCACAACTTTTGGTCAAGCTCAGGGTAGCCAATTTTCTTACTAAAACTCTGCTTGTTCTAATCAAACATATGGAAAAGAGATTTAACCAGATCCCTTTTGTTTTTCCTCTGCTTTTTCAGTGAAAGCATACTAAAAGCAACAAGGACAAGCTTTCTGAAAGGAAGCAGAGGCGTTAAACCTGAGGTCTAGAGGTTCCTGTGCACAATCACTCTGCATAATCCCATTAGGAAGAGAGAAAAGAGCACATCCTCCTGCCAGAACTGCAGGACTCAAACTCAGAAACAAATCCTTGTACAAAGCCTGCACTCCTCAGCCTCTCTGTAGAGGTTATCTGAAGTTTTTCTGTTCCAATTTCTTTGCTTTAAAACAGCTCTTTTAAGGAAATGCCAGGCTGCCAGGGATGATAAAGATCTATCACAATATGAAATAACCTCCAGTTGCCACACCAGTGGCATTGATGTATTAGAAGCCCAAGGCCCATCTCAGACACCCGGCAGCATCCCAAGCAGTGCTGCACACCCATATTCACACACTACAGCGCTGAAGCTGAAGTTTATGGTCAACAGCCAGGATTTGTCTCACCTCAAGGATACCAGATCATGCACAAAGGCATTTAAGCGACTCACGGGAGGGGCAGAGGTTTTCTGTACCAACAGAGGTACAGTGATGGATTGGACCACAACTGCGACCAGCTTCAGACTATCACTCACATTGTTAACGACTGCAAAACACACACTTATGCAGGCCACATAAAAGAAATTCATCAGGCCTCTCTTGACTCTGCTGAACGGTTCAGCAACCTTGGGCTGAATTTGCAATCTGTCATTGCCTTTCAAAATGCCACGCACAAGAGGAGGACAGAGCCCGGGGAGCTGAGGAGCCCAGGGAGGAGAAAAACAAACAAACCAACAAACCAGCCAAATTTGATCACATTTCAGCCTTTGTTTTCACTGAATAATTAATTTTAATTCTCCACACTTGAGCTGGCCTAACTTAAAGGAAAATGGTCATAATGTGAAATCACTCTCAGGCTACTTGAAATGGTTTGATGGATACAGAAATGCCAAGTGAAAAAGTAGATTGCATGCTTTAGTCTGCTTTCCTTGATGGGCCCAACAAAATGAATTAAAAATAATGCCAGACTGCAGTTGCACTTAACAGCACACTGTTTAGGATTCAAATTATAATTGGATGTATTATTCTCCCTATGAATTTTCTGCTTTGTTCCTTTCCAGGGACCTCATTCCTGTGTTTTTTTACACTAACCCTGCTGAAGCAAAAAAAGCCTTTCACACAGAAAAAAGGAAGATGCTAAATTCTGTAGACAATTTCGAGCTCACGCCCAGCATTTCCTGGGCTCTATTGAAGTTGTGTTTGGAACAAACTGTTCGTAAAGTCTTTGGGGTATTTGACGGTGGATATTAGGAAATGCAGGACTCTAAACTAAAACTGAGCCACAACGTGTTTTGGTAGCTCTTATGGGCCAGATGGCAGGTCCCATCTGACTTTCTGGAGGAGATTCTGGAAATCTGTGATATTAACTAAAGCTCCCGAGACATGACTGGACAGAGGGACTCTTTGGGATTTGTAGGAGCTCAGCCTGCTCTGTGTCCCCATCCACACCCACATCCTGGATATCATCTGCAGGAAATCACTGTGCATAGGCCAAGGTGGGAGGAACTAAATTAGGCTCTGGATTAGGCTCTGGTCAAATCTGTCCCCCAGCCTGTACCTGCATCCCACAGGCACTGGATGTGTTCATCCACTGCTTCCTCCATGTGTATTTTCCCTTCACAGTAACCAAGCCCTGCTTACATTTGCAGCAGTAAAAGGCACCAGAGAGACCAATTCCACAGATCTAATCTGGAAGCGAGGACCCCGTTCAATGACTTAATGCTGTTAAACTCACATCCAAGCTACAGATGTCCCCATTTGTACTGCCCATTAGGGGTGGTTGTTATGCAATTCTGTAAAAACTCATGTAAACCCTAAAATTCCTCTATCTAGATGTCAAGGCTGCATTTTTTTAGTGCCCTCTAATTGAACTTCTGTGATTTGTTTTCGTACCTTTGAGGCCTCTGGCATAATCCTGTGCTTTACTTTCAAGGCTTCTGCTTATGTTCACTACAACCTCTTCTATATTCCCTTCTGTTAATAAATATCAGTCACACAAGGACAGCTTTTATGCAAGAAAATATATGATACGTATTTTTGTGGTCTGTATGTGATCTAAGAGTGCTCCTGTTTGGCTGCCCATCTCCTTTGGACCCACATATAAAAATATGTACATATTTATAGACATACAGATTTCTCTTCCCATATATAAATGTAGAAAGAGAGCACAAATATGTGTGAAAATTATACATAGATTCACTTTACATACATATATTTATTTATAAAGAGTGTAAATGTACATGTATGAATATATATAAATGGAGTATATCTATTCATAGAGGGGTACATATGTAATGACTGAAATGTGCTTTAATGAGAAAAAAAAAGAAATTATTAATTGAATGTTAAATGGGAATGGAAAATGTGAGTAAGAGGCAGGTTTGAGGTCTCTGACTTCACCAGGCTGTTGGATAAGCCCCAGTGTGTGGATGGGGGAAGTTAATTAGGTCAATCAATAACAAAATTGCATCTGCATAAAAAAACACTGGAATGTGCAGATAAGGTATTCAGAATAACATTTAAAAGTCAACTCAGTACCTTTTTTTCCCATTATTCACAAGATATCTTTTTGTTTGATCCACCTTTTCTCTTTCCTTTCAAACTCTTCTTGGTTTGTCTTGGATAAACAAGAATTATATGAATTGAATAAAGGAGGAAGGGAAAGTGGGAAGGGACATCATAATGCTCTCCAGAATCCAATAAGATAGAGAGAATACAAAGATTAAAATTTATAGACTCAATCATTATGTAGAGGGAAGTAAACTGTAATATTCCTTTGTAATCCTGGGCCAGGAAGGAGGAAAGCTGACTGTAATAAATTGCTGAAATACTGGGGGCAATTCCAGGAACTTGGTAGATTCGTGAGGTGAAAAATGGTGAATCATAAGAGGTAGCTGTCACCTTTTTTTTTTGCCAGCATGTACCAAAGTGTATTGGAAAACAGAGGCCTAGGAAAGTTCTACAGCTGTGATAAATGGTAGGAAAAGAACCCCGTGTTTATTCTGATATGAAATCAGGCTGAGTGTGGATGCACAGGTCCAAAACATCACAAGAAGGGAGGGGTCAAATGGCACATGCTGCTGACACCTCCGGTGACAGGTCATGGAGACCCCAGCACACAACTTCCTGCAGTGTCTCATGACAGCCAGCTCTGAAACAGAGGCAGTGACTAAATCCTGATGACTCACAGAGGTGGGAGAGGATAAAGAGATTAATCACCGTCAGCTCCTCAATGGCTTAATGGGACACATCCAAACCCACCAGCACATGCCTAAGAAGAAGCAGTGAAATGTGGAGAGGGTCTCAAAAACTGATTTCCTTGTCCTCCACACTCCTGAAAACACCCTGGACAAACTCCCTGGAAACAGGAGCCTTAGTGATGGGCAGGCTGGTTAAAATAAAAGCCTCCCAGGGGCTGCGAGTGTGGAAGAAATCAATTAGTTGTGTTTCACGTAAATTAATCTTTCTTCCTGTGAAGGATCCCATTAAACTGCACTGTTGCTGGAGAGCTGCAGTATCATTTCCTGCAGGAGTCTCTCACCAAGCTTTGCCTCCAACCTGGGCTAGTGGGAGGAGAGAAGGACACAGATCACCCTGCAGGGATGGTCCAGGGCACAGGAGCTCAGGAGTTGGGTGCTGGTGGGGATGAGCCCCAGAGGGGAATTGTTCTTCCCAGAATGTGCCCAGTTGCCTTCCAGTGCCACTACCAGGCACAGAGAACCTCTCCAAGCTGACACGGAGAAAAGGCAGAATCTGACCTTGTTGGGAAATGTGGTCAAGCATCAGATTACTGTTGCTAAAGATGAAATTGAGGCAAATACTGAAAACAGCTGAAAATTAAGAAACTAAAGCAGGCCATGTTTTGGAATAGGGCACTATATTGACTAAAACAGAGAATGAAATCTCTGAACAGTTTTCCTGATCTGATCTCTCTTTGGAGCTTGGTGGTGCCCAAGAGATGTATTCACCTGAGAGCTCGGTTTCCTGAATACCTGATTCCATAATGGCTCCTGCCAGCTGGCTGCTGTCTTCCTTTTCACAGTGAAATGTGCTTATAAGTACTGGAATTACAGGCTAAATAATCTGATTTAATTTTTCTCTGTTGGGTAATTGCCTCTTCCATAGATATTTCAGTAAAAATAATCATATTCACAGAATTGCAGAACAGTTTGTGTTGGAAGGGACCTTAAAGATCATCCAGTTTAAACCAACTGCCATGGGCAGGGACACCTTCCACTAAAACAGGCTGCCCTGTCCAACCTGGCTTTGAACACTTCCAGGGATGGGACAGCCACAGTTTTTCTTGGCAATCTGTTCCCATGCTTCACCACAGGGAAGAATTTCTTCCTACTATCTAATCTAAACCTACTCTATTTCAGTTTGAAACTGTTACCCTTGTCTTTTCACTTTACTTACTGAGAAAGAGTCCTTCCCATAGGCCACCTTTAAGTACTGGAACCTTCTTTGCTCTTCCCTCTTCTCTTTTCTCTTCTCTTCTCTTCTCTTCTCTTCTCTTCTCTTCTGTTCTCTTCTCTTCTCTTCTCTTCTCTTCTCTTCTCTTCTCTTCTCTTCTCTTCTCTTCTCTTCTCTTCTCTTCTCTT
>JAWMRA010000078.1:147046055-147276782 GCA_035584735.1 Pseudotriccus pelzelni | reverse complement strand
CTTCTCTTCTCTTCTCTTCTCTTCTCTTCTCTTCTCTTCTCTTCTCTTCTCTTCTCTTCTCTTCTCTTCTCTTCCTTTCTCTGCTCTTCTCTTCTCAAAACCAACTCTCTCAGCCTATCCTCACACAGGAGGTGCTCCAGCCCCTGCTCATCTTCATGTCCTCCTCTGGACCTGATTGACATCTTCACTCTCACTGGCAACAGACAGTCAGAGAAGAGCTGTGTACAGATCCACATGCCATAAAATTTGGTGCAAGGATTCGTACAAAGACTTCCCACTGATCAGGAGAATTATATGACCACCAGGTGTTATGGCTCCTCCAGCCACTGCAATGCTAGAAATGTCTATAAAATATAGAAATGTGATCTGAATTAATGGAGAATAATACTGGACTTTGACTCCTGGTGATGAGATCACTTTTTGAGGAAAGGCATTAACATTGCTCTGCTATTCTTTTGTCTCTTTCATCCCACTCCATCACTGCTCATTTCAAAAACAAAAGAGATACAAGTTCTGCTCCAATCCGATCACAAAAACAGTGTTGGCAGGATAAAGGTGTCATACAGCCACAGGACAGGTCATCCCCACTGGCTGAGGGTGGCAAATATGTCTGTGAAGTTTCCTCTCTCCTTCAGTTTGTTTTTTGTTCTGCTTTCCATCCCATAAAACGAAAACCAAACTGCCAAATAGCAGAGATAATTCTGGCTGACAGAAGCACATCAAAACATTTTTAAACTTCCACCCAGCTTTCTCTGTTTGTACATCAAACAAGCACTTTCTCCAGTCCAGAGGAGTTGGTAAATAAAACATTAATACTTAGAGTTCTTACATCTCCCCAAGTACAGACCAGAATGAAACAGAAATAACAAAAACTCAAAGAAAACATGAAGAATATCAACAAAAGTTTGCCTTTGCCCTCCTTTTCTATTTCATTTTTGATTTCCAAGGAAACAGTAAAAACTGGCAACTGATAAATAGAGTTTGACCAAAGCAGCTTTACCTATTTAAAAGTGAAGATGATGGCAGTGAACTACTCATTGGAACAGTCCCAAAAGAGAAATGTCATGGGTCTTGTACTAATTTAAAATTACAAATTACTTGGAGCTGGTAACTTACGCAATTTAATAATGGAGGCCAAAACTGAGCACAGATTGCTGGAGCTCTCCACAGTTATACACCAGATCATCAGTCAGAAATGCATCTTACAGATGCTTCTTGTTTGCTGAATGTAATCTCCTGCTGACCACCTCTCATTGCCACTGTGTTTTCTTTTGGTTTACACGACACAAGCACTTTGGAATGGTGTGTACACATGTACACACACACACACAGAGAAAATCTCAGCACACCTGCTCCCTTCTGTTAGGAGTAAATAAATTAGGATCATTAATGAATTCCTCCATAAATGCATTGCAAACACATTTCTCACTTCTCTGTAGTAACGACACTTGGGGCCTTACCTTTATCAAATCCAAAGAACCTGGTTTGAAGCCAAGATCTTGTCAGAAAACCCTTAATGTTAAACATATGCCAACGTGTTCCTTCACAGAGGAGCTGGTTTATGCAGATGCATTTCTGAATCTCTTTCAGAGTTGGGTGGCTGGACTAAAGAGCAGGGTCACTGGAGAAATTAGGAACCCCGTTGTCCTTTATCAATTTAGCCCCACTGAGGTGTTTTCATTTCCTTTTATGAATGTCCCAGTTTCTTGAGCCATATTTTAGGAGTAACAACAATCACTTGTTTCACAGTGGTGTTATTCCACTATTGACACATAAGCTGAGAACAGGCCACACAGAGGGATCTCAGCAAGCCTTGCACAGCTCTCAGCCAGACCTGCTTCCACACCCAAATCAATGTTCATGTTATAAACACCAGAACCCATCACTTCCATATCTGCCTAGGTGCATAATTTAACACTGCAAAAAGAAAGAGCTAGGTCTGAGGGACTGGGGGGGGAAGTCACCAGTAGAGTGTAAAGGACACCAAATACTTTTCGTTTATAATAAAATAGAAATTAAAAGCGGTGTGATTAGAGAAAATTCAGAAAATTCATGAGAGGGAAATATTAGATGCACTAGGGCTCTTCAGCTGGGAGAAGGAATGCAGATCAAAACCCAGTGGATGGAAACTAAACCCACACCACTTCCTATTAGAAATTAGTCATCATTTTTTTGTAAAGCTGAGGATGATTAGAGTGCAGCAAATTCCCTGCAGGAAATTATGGATTCCTCACTTGTCACATCAAACTTTGGTGCAATTTTAGTCCAGCATAGATAAGTGGAGTCAATATAGGGCTGAGAGGGTGAGTCCTAATGGTAAAACAGACTTCTCATTTGGGGATTATGCTGAGCTTGATTCATGCTAATAATGAAATTCAATGGAAATGCTTCCCAGTGTCAGGAGTGAAGGCTAACTCTTCTTTGCAGTCAATAGCCCAAAGAGCAGTTTTAAGAGGTTTACATATTACTTATGTGTGGGCAGAGGGTATTGCTTTCTATAATGAAACGTCAGCTCCCTTCAGGAGGGAGAAAAACGATTTTCTGACAACCTTTTTGTCTTGTACTGACTATTCAAAAACCAGAATATTGTGCACTGCTCCAGTGCCACACAGCAGTTCCTCTGGCCCAAAATAAAGGCATCCAGTGACTACCCTGTCAAACAGCAGGCAAGAAAGTCATCCACAAGGCAAGCTCCTATGCAATTTTTTTGCCTGATGATTTATCAATTTAAGTGGCTTGTTCTTCCTTTGTGGTTCATTCTTAGTCATCCAGTTCCCTCTGACTCTCTATCTTGACCTTCTTAAGATTTCTCACCCCTGCACAGGGGTGCAGGAACATCATTTTCCCATGGCTCATAGGACAGGACTGAGGAATGAGAAAGCTGCAGGTGATGCATAAATCTGTCAGATGGCAGCACAGTGAATGTTTATAAATCTTTATGAATTTAGAATACACATTTCTTGTTCCATTAGAGAGTGACAATTTAAAGATTTCCAGATTACAACGAGACTAGTGATGTGTATCTGGACCCTGCTGACACACTTCTCCTATTACATGGTGTTTGACTACATAAAAAATTAACTGCTCAGTGCCAGCACTTTCTGCAACAGCTGCTGAAGGAAAATCAGTGATGGGTAAAGGACTCTTTTATGATTTCCATCGGAGAATTTAAAAGTAGGAAGCACCCGGATTTCTTCAATGACAGGGTGTATGTTTTTGTTCTTGCTATGCGAACAGAGATAATATCATTCGAGCTCTGCTAAATCCAATAACAATATGCATCTTTTTTCCAGTGAGGACATCTGAGCTTTTCCAACACAGATTTTCCAGATATCTTTAACAGATATGGACACAGTGCATTTTAGGCTCGCTTGGACCAAAATATTCCCAGCTAATTTCTCCTGGGAAATCATGGCGGAAGTTCCGGTCAAACAAGTCGGAGATTTATAGTTGGAAATCTTAAAAGACCAAAATGATGTATTGGATTCCTGGGTCCACTTATAATAACCTGGAATGACTTATATGTTGCATTATTGGAATAGCAGTGTGTGTATATATATATATATATATATATATTTCTGATATGAATGAGCAGTAGATGCACTGCCTACACCTCCACCAAGAGGACTGAAATATATATGTATCCATCACCACAACCAAAATGAGAAATTGGTCCATACTGGTTTGGTTTTTCCAAGTAATGAGAACCAATAAATACTTCCAGGAAACTTTGCTGAATGAGCTCTGAAACTCTTCTCTTTTTACATATAAAAACTTACTCTGGAGTTAAAGGCAACAGATGGACTGCAACATGGGATAAATTAGGGGTTGATGATTGTTAGCAAGGATTATAATAAATAGCATAAAGAAAGCTGCTGTGAAAAATTAGGTAGAAGTGACAACCCAGCAACTTGCTCAGATGTATTCTAGCTCAGCTCAACTATCAAGTTACATTAAAATGCATGTGCCTATTGTTAAGGTTTTTTTCTTACTCAAAAGAAAGAGGTGTCTAAAATTGGAGCTGAAGGCTGATCACCATACCTGGGATTTCCTTTGCGGTTTCTGACTGTCCTGCCGTACTCACCTTGTTTGGAATACAAAAAAACAGGCATTCTGACAGACTCTATTTCTGGAATAGAGCAGAGAAGCGATCCTAAAACAAAAGTCAAAGTTAAGTTGTTTGTTTCTTTTCCCGAGTCATATTTATTTTCATTTGTTTCAGAGAAATATCTCTCAGATGATATAAATCTGACAGTAGCACTGCCAGAATATCAATCTCCATAGCTGCTGCTGGAAGAGCATTGGAGAGTCACAATTACCCATAGCTGAGGAGAGAGAGCAAGCAAAAAAAATGGTCAGGGTAAGGATGGATGAGATCTATCTGGCTGAGTTGTCACCTAAATGGAGTCAGTCCATAACAATGACAGAAGGATGGGTTGTGTACTGTCAGCCCTGCTAGTGCAGGTACCCCAGTGCCTCATTACAGTCTGTAATACACTGCACATTTCTCAGAGATAAAAAATCTCAGGCTCATTATGAATATGAAAAATTGGGGGAAAAAAAGTGAGTGACTTTCAAAGCTTTTTAGGGTCTAATTCCTTTTGATTTCAGGTTCAGACACCTCACATTCCATTTTAGGCATCCAACTGAGGTAGTTCATAGAATCATAGAATGTTTTAGGTTGAAGGGACCTTGAAGATCATCTTGTTCCAACCCTCTGCCATGGGTAGGGACACCTCCCACTATCCCAGATTGCTCCAAGACCTGGCCAGCCTGGCCATGAGCACTTCCAGGGCTGAGGCATCCACAGCTTCTCTGGGCAACCTGTGCCAGGGCCTCACTACCCTCACAGGGAAGAGTTTCTTCTTAACACCTAACCTGAATTTCTCCTCTTTTAGTAGAGTAGGTACTGTAGGTACCCTCAGTGGGTGAGAAGGAGGAGTAGACACTAAGCTGATTCATTTAATCATCACTTCTCTCTCTTCAGAGAGAGCTGGTGGTGATTAAGTTAATAACAGGTTCCCATTTAACATCTAATAGCTAATGTTACGTCTCAAGGCTGTGAGCCCTGGCCCTTCATGAGGACCTGGAGCAAAACAACCAGCTGAAGGCAGCATCAGCAGCCAGGAACAGACCCCACACCCTGCATGGATGCTCTGACCATTGAATCATTCCCGGTTTTCAGTATAGCCAAGAGAAAAAAGCCACCAGTTCCAGTCCCCACACCCCACCAGACACTTTCCACTCACTGAATTGACATTTCAGCATGAACTTTTCTCATTGGCAGCTTGTATGCAGAACTTTGCTGCCATGAAAAGCTCTGAAGGCTGTAAAGGACTTAAACCCAAAGCTGGTTTTCTTTATTTTTGAATTTTCATCAGTAAGATTTTGTGTTAATTCATCTCTGAGGCTGATAGCAATTTAGGAGCCCTGTGAATAACATTTCCCAGCACCTTGAGTGTCCCCAGGTGCTGTTGGCTCCTCTGTGCAGACTGTCAGGTGCTGTGCCTTCCCCAGCTCCCTCACCGCTCACTACTGTTTGCCCCTCAGATTTGATTGCTTACTTTTTCCTGCATCAAGACAGAACATATTGTCACATCCATTAAATTAGGAAGAAAAAAAAAAAAAAGAGAAAGAAAGAAGTGTCAGGCACTACCTGGATGATTGTTTTGCTAGTTACTGAGCTTTATGCAGCCATCTGCTTCAAAGGTTAAGGAAGGAGAAGCATCTCTGCTAGCTGTGATTAACAGATTGATCATCAACTGGAAGCTCCTTGTGGAGGCCTCAGTGGGAGACCATTCCAATAAATATCTGTCAGGACTCCAAAACACCTCTTTGAAATAGGTGTAACTGTGAGCAGCAGCTTTGCACAGATCTCCCTGCGGACAAATCACACAAGCGGTTTGTGCATCTGTAGGTTTCATGCAGTGCTCTGCAGGACACTGAAAGCTGACTTTTGCACCTCCTCCACACCCAGGTTTTAGGAGCATTGTCACATCAAGTCTGGCCAAAGTACAACCGAAGTGTTGCCATCAAAACCACACAGTTTTCACAAATATCATCACACCGGTTCTGTTTAATGCCTCTGTCAGTGATCTGCATGAAGCATCCGAAGGCAACCTCAGTCAGTTTGGCACCAATTTGAGTAGGAGTGTTGATCTGCTGGAGGGCAGGAGGGCTCTGCAGAGGGATCTGGACAGGCTGGATCAAAGGGCCAAGACCAGTTGTGTGAGGCTCAACAGGGCCAAGGGCCGGGTCCTGCCCTTGGGTCACAACATCCCCCTGCAGCGCTACAGCCTTAGGGATGAGTGGGTGGAAAGCTGCAGGTCAGAGAAGGACCTGGGGGTGCTGTGACAGCAGCTGGACACGATCCAGGGTGTGCCCAGGTGGGCAGGAAGGGCAGTGGCACCAGGGCTGTGTCAGCAATAGTGTGGCAGCAGGACCAGGGCAGGGATTGTCCCTCTGGGCCGGGCTCTGGGGAGGCCACACCTCAAACCTTGTGTCCAGTTTTGGGTCCCTCCACCCCATGACTACAGTCAGTCCACAGTACCAGCTCCTTGAGTGTTAGTACAGTTATCTCCATGCTCTGTGTCAAAAATATGTGGCATGTTGCAGATCAGAGGTTCGGAGTACAACTATTTGATACGTTTTGTTAGTTTGAATTAATGTTAGTCAGAATTAATATTAATTATAGAGCATTTCACATAATCAGTTGATTGTATGTGGTTTACATGTTGGATTGGCATAATTTGTCCCATCTTCTGCCAAGATTTGTTGTACAGAATGGTTATAAACTGTAAACACAATAAAGTCAAAACTAAAAATACTACAACTGGGTGCACCACCAAATTCAAAATTCCAGTAGCTGTTGGTGACCATTCAAAAAGAGTTTCCCACCAATGATGTTCTTCATCTTTCTTCACCCTTTCTAGGATATGGTATATCTTCTCTGCAGCATGATGGATGGTAATTGGGGTTCTTTGTCTGTTGTGATGAATTCATTTCAGCAATTGAGTGTTGCAAGAGTTTTCTTACCAATGCAAGATTTACTCCAATAGGGGTAGGCAATAAAACTTGACACAGTGTATAGTTAGATAATAGTAATTGGTGGGTTGTGACAGGAGCTGAACAGTTCAAGTCACATCCCATAATTTTGATAGAAGTACATATATAGATATTTGAGTGATTATATGTCTCTGCAGTGATGTTTTCCATAAATATAGAATCATAAAGGGTTCTCATAAAAATACATCCATTTCCAACATATACAAGCACAATTCCAGAGGCTTCATCAGGATGTATTTCAAAATGACATTTTTTTCAATGTCAAGGCAAATGTCTTGGGCCTTAATAGTATTATTTTCACAAATAAATCCTTCTTGTTCCTGTACAATCATGCATCAATATCAGCAGTTTGCCATTTGCTCCCATTTTGGGCTCACATTTTTGTGTTCTAATGGACAGAGTCCAAACTTTGGTGACCATAATCACAGTTATGACCACAGCACTGAATGTCACATCCAGTCCTATCCTGAACACCTCCAGGGATGGTGGTTTCACCACTTCCCTGGGCAGCCCTTGCCAATGCTTAACCACCCTTTCAGTGAAGAAATTCTTCCAGATGTCCAGCCTGAACCTGCCCTGGTGTAGCTTTAGGCCATTTCCTCCTGCAGTAAGTACCATGTCCTTCAAAACCCTGTTCTGCAATAATAGGGTCCTGTGGGTGTACTGGCCCCACTGGTTGATAAGCCTTTAACTCCTGTATTGGGTTTTTGACAATTCCTGTATTGGGGTTTTGGCTGCCTTTTCATGTTCTTGGTTCCATTCCACCAGTTCTCCTTATCACAGAAGTGAGTACAGTGGGTGAGCAATGATAGAAAATCCTGCAGCACCCCAAAGAACCAACAGTTTGTTGCAATTCTTTACTGGATTGGGGCATCTGCAATTGGTGTATTTTAATTAAGGTGTTTGGCAGAATTGCCACACTACCTGCCATCCGCCAAATACCTAAAATTCTCTACTCTGTCCTTGGTATTTCTAGTGGAAAGTATTTCTGCCCATGGCAGGGGGATGGAACTAGATGGTCTTTGAGGTCCCTTCCAACCCAAACTTCTTTAGTACACCATTAGTTTCCTAATTTGCATGAGATTAGGGGAATATGGGATCCACGTGAGCATCATCTAGACCTTTGCTTCCAATTTTTGTGTTTTCTTCTTTTCGTTCCGTAACTGTTTCTGTAGCTGTTCAAGCTGCAGGGACAGTAATAACTCAGCTGCCTTCCTGCCTTCTATTTCCTCTCTTAGATCTTCTTTGTCTCTATTATGCTTTTTCCTGTCCTGACAGGTGGCTTCTAGGCAGCTGCCTAACTTCTTTCAAAAAATTCCTTTCCCTTTACCATTTTTAATATTTCCTCTTGCTAATTTCAGTTGTTTTTCAACAACAATAAAGTCATGACAGTGGTCATGAGCCCATTCTTCTGAGAATTTGGGACTCAGACTTATTCCATGCCTCCATAAGCAATCACTGATGTCATCCTTCCAGCTACACCAATCTATTGTGAATGGGTGATTTAGATCATTTAAAGAACCACTATCAAAGGCATTAGCAAAGTTGGGTTTAGTACAATGTTGTGAAAGAGTGACTTAACAAAGTTTGATGGGAAGGTTCACTCTATTATTCTAAACTAATTATCCTGAACTCTATTCTAAACATGTCAATACAAGTTTATGCATGATATCAAGCAATTACCAAAGATCTGCCATTGTAAAAGGTCTCTCTGCCTTGAGAAGCAACCTTGAGGGTCACTCCAGCTCAAGAGGAGATCAATGCCATGCAGCCAGGCTGTTCAGCCAGGAGAGGACAAAGCAGGCTCACATATCCTGTCCTCTTGATAGAATAAAGCAGCTGACTCAGTCAAATTACATGTGATGGGAAAACTGTGATGCTCCTTGTACCTACACCTTTCTTTGTTCCTTTATAAACGAGTCTTGAAACAGCCATTCATTCATTAATTGGTGTTCCAAGCTCACAGTGTCACTCTGCTCCTTTGTGGGTTTTCAGAGAACAGAAAGAAACCAGAGAAGTTCCTTAGAGCCTGAACCAACCTTCTGCTGGTTTAGTGAAGGGGTCAAGGGTATCTGTCACAGAGAATGGGATGCCCAGAGAAGTAGCTGAGCTACCATCCCCTGAGGGATTTAAAAGACGTGTCGATGTGGCACTTAGGGACGTGGGTGATGGACTTGGCAGTGTTGGGTCAACGGTAGGACTTGATGACCTTAGAGGCCTTTTCCAACCTATTCTATTCTATGACTCCGTGATTGTCATCTAGGCAGATATTCATGTTTTCATAGTCTTTAGCAAATGGAGCACCCTGGATGGCACTGACAAAATTTGTTTATTATGTAAAAACCCCGAGCAGAAAAGCGACCCAGATTTCCCCATTCACCTCCTGGCACAGCAGGTTACTTGACTATTGCCAAGATGGAAGACACAGGCAGACCTTCCTCTGCCACCTCACAGAGGTGAGTTATTATGAGTTACAGGAATAAAATATTTCACTACCATAGAATATTTCACTGAACATCTTAACAGATGAGCATCAGACTCTCCTTCAGTTTTCAGACAGACATGTCTATCTAGCAGACAAATATCTCTTTGGATAGAGCTGCTTTCTGCTTGTTCTGTTACCTTTCTTTACTTCTTTCTTCACTGTAAAGGTTTCATGTAGAGTGTTCACTTGACAAGTCTTGCAGTCAGACTTCTCCACTGCTTATTTCACAGATTTTCCCAACATAGTAAAATTTATGTTACATTAATTACATTCATATTTTTCTGAAGACTACGGGAAAAAAAATCTTTCTTAATTTTATACAGATATCCTCTTTACTGACAACAAATCTTTCCCACGGCCAGTGAGAGGGGGTGTTAATGAGCTGCTTCTGTCTGTGAAACACTCACAAATTGCCTCTGGTAACCCCCACTGTCCAATTCGAATTGCTTACTTTTT
Organism: Pseudotriccus pelzelni; assembly: GCA_035584735.1. NCBI lineage: Eukaryota > Metazoa > Chordata > Aves > Passeriformes > Tyrannidae > Pseudotriccus > Pseudotriccus pelzelni. The sequence continues at coordinate 147,266,776 of JAWMRA010000078.1, read as the reverse complement.
GCTCCCATTGTTTTATAGGTTTTCTTATACTGGGATGAGAGGTGGGGGTGTTCAGTCAGTCCAGCAGTGAAAATCTTTTAGTGAGCTTTCACAGATGTTTTTAGAGTTAAACTGTTCTTCTGAGTTTGGGAAAGGGCTTGTGCACGGGATAACTGACAGTAGGATTCCTGACAGCACATTGCTCTCAGGCACAGGTTTATCAATAACTCCCTTCAGCCCTTGAGGCAGAGTTATCTGCTGCAAAAGTGTCTCCAGCAAGCACTGAAAGGGTAATCAGTGCCTTGCACAGGTAGGAAAAGAAAAGCTGTCATGATGTTACTGTGAAACTAATTCTCAGCTGCTCTGAGATCAGAGAAACACAGGTCTGCCAAGCTCTTTTGTTTGTAGGACCCTGTGTAGTGCTGCTGACTTCAATATCACGATACTGATGCTCAGTATTAAGCTTTTACAACACCACAAACATTGTCAAAACAGGAGGAACGGGAAAGTTTGCCCATAACGAAGCCCTGCTCAGAGAAGGGTCCTTTGAATTTTTTCTAAATATAAGCAGATTTGACCAAGGTTTCCAACACATGAACTTCCTGAACACTGAACAGTGTTTCCAGCTCTGAAAGCTTCCTGCCATGAGGACTCATTTTTGTAAGCTTGACCCTGTAAATTACTCAAGTAATTGCAACATGGGGAGAAAGATGAGGGAGGAACATGAATCTGCATCAGAGAATGCAGTGCTAGGTTAGAGAGCCTTGAACCAGCTCTGATGTGACTCTGGGCAGAGCTCCACATTGTAAATAAAAGTCAGGTGAGACCCAGAAAGCTGGATAACTGTTCCAGTTCTCATCTCTGGTTAATTATTCCTGCAGTTAATTAGCCTTGTTGCAGTATTTGTCCTGGTGGGACAGGTGCCTTCGGTTCTGGAGTCAGCAAGTTTGGCACTGGATTGCCACAACATTTTGGATTCAACAGCTGAGATATAGATCATGTTCCTACTGTACTGTCTATAATCTGTTGCCCCTACAGAACTGAACTAAATAATCCAGCCTGAGTAGGGACCACCAGGGTACTGGGGCCCTTATGACTTCAGTCACAATGGATTGTGGTGGCTCAAGTCACCGAAAAGCGAACAACTTGTCTGAACTCTTTTATCTCAAAATGTTAAGCTTGCATAGGTCCCGTTTCCCACAGTTTTCACTGGATATTTGATTCAGGCCTCCTCTTCTCATAGCAAGGACCATTTTCCTGCTTTCAAGGGCTACAGCAAGTACCAGGTATCATCAGGGTAGTCTGGAAAATTCCAGCAATATGCAATACACTAAAGGAAAATAAGGGAAGAAAGAAAAGAAACATACAAATTTTCTGAAAAAAACATGAAGGTTTTGTCTTCCTGGAAAATTTTCAACAACAAAGGCTCAACCCCTGACTTCAGCATGGATAGCCTGAATTGAGAGATCCAGTGCTGTAATAGAAACCTCTTATTAATAGGGAAGAAGGAACAGGTTACTCAGAGAGGTGAGAGATGCCCCATCCCTGGAAACATTCAAGGTTGGATGGGGCTTTGAGCAACCTGGTCCGGTGGAAGGTGTCCCTGGCCATGGCAGGAGGATTGGACTAGATGATCTTTAATGGTCCCTTCCAATCCAATCCAAACCATTCTATAATTCTATGCCAATGTGAAGAGGGAGTGGCGATTCAGTCCTTATCCAAGGATGAGACCTTGCACTCTGTGTTCTATTCCACCCTTCCCTGCCCCCTCAAAGCCCTTAAGTAGGTTCAGGTTCTCAAGAAACACTTCAATGAGCCCTGATCCCTTGTTATTATAAGCCAGACAATCTATACTTGGTGCCCAAATCAAATTCCCTATAAACATATGGAGAGGCATCAGGGTCTGCTCCAACTGACTGCCGACAATCTGCCACCTCCTCCAACAACCGGGAAGTCTGTTCACCACCTCAGCCACACCATCCCTGAATCCCAGGGATCATTTCTCAGCTCAAAAAAGCCAAAAGGATCAGGAACACAAAGGAAGGGACCAAATCTCCAGCCACTGCCTCCTCTCCAACTCCCTCTCCTTCACCTCAGCTAACACCTGACATTCCCACTGTCTGCCAGACACAGCTGATGTGGCCGGGATTGTGAACATAAAGAAGGAAAATTAGTTACAGCTGGAGCAATTGTCAGGCAGGAAGATAATTGAAAGGCAGCAAAACGATCAACCGTTTAATTGCTTACATTAAAGAAATGAATTGACAGCAATCAAGCCAACCTATAAAAAGTACTGGGGAAGAAAAAAAATGACATGTGAGAAAATAGATTAATTTTCATAAAGAACAAGTAAAAACAAACTTGGGGGAAAAAAAATGAAAACTCAAGCTTGTGTTGTTTATAAGCCTTAATCAATTTAAAACTCATTTTCGATGTATTAAAATTTACTATTTAATGTCTCCCAATGAATTCTGCCTGTGGCATCCTTCAGCAGCCTCACTGAAGCCTTGTGCAGTTAGGAAAGATTATCCATCAGCACTATCCCTGCCAAGCATGCTTAAATCAGGAGGCAGACCCCAAAATCATGAAGAGGTGAGCACTGGGAGATTTTTTTAAAGGGAATTTTTCCTACTTGGGGGACTGTTGATTTCCTGGGAATTTTTTTCAGAGGAGGGAAAACTGTGGAGCTCTTCAAAGTCCTGTTTTTGAACCTTTTACTTGGATGTCCTAGTGTTGAATTTTTAGATGGAAGCAAAGGCAAAGTGGTGGGGGAGAAGATGTGGGGTCTCTGTTTTCAGTCTCACAGTGCAGTCACATATTTCACGTCTCTTTTGGTTCACACTTTTTTTTTCCCAACCATGTGCCTGAAAAGTCCTCTGGAAGATCAGTGAAGCTCTGCTTTGTCCCTAAGGGCAGGACCACATCTACTGGGCTGGGGAAAACAAATTCCAGGTGAGCTGCACTCCTGCTGCTACAGATGTGCTGCCTCCAGGCCACCACACCACCTGGAACTGTCAGGGTTTGCTCTAATGCTGCTCTAACACAAACTCTTCCCAACTCACAGTAACCTCTCCTGAAATGTTTAGACCCAAACCGGGGGGGACAGGGGTATAAACTCAGTGTATAATAATTTTTTAGAAGGCTTGCAGTGGTGAAGGAATGGAAAAACAGTTCCTCTGGAATGAATCCTTGATATTTCACACTTTGTTTTTACAAAAACAATATGGAGGTTTGTTCTGGGAGGCAGTTTTTTTCCCACAGTTATATAAATCCCTTAAAATATTTTATTTTGAGAGGAGAAGATAGATTGCATACCGTCAGTTTTTCTCCCTATCATCAGCTTTTTGTTTCTGGATAAAAATCTGATTTTGTGAGTGTGACACTAAAAAAAAAAAAAGAAGAAGAAAAGATCAGAATCCAAAGGCTAATTTACTGGCTGCCATCCAGCCTCACCCTCCAGCAGTCTGAGCACAGGCAGAATTAAGCACATCCCCCCACCCAATGATCCCCCTATCATTGCTGACCTTCATACCCTGAAACCGAATTATGAAAGTTCTACACAAAATCAATACTTTTTTTTTTTTTGAGCTCTTTGATCTTTTATGGTTCCCCTGATGTTTTCATCCTCACAATCTTCTCCCTGACAGCTCACTGCCCAGATATCCAGTTTTCGTGTTGCTGGTGAGTGGCTCTGGGTTTGAGTCCAGCAACATCCCACTCCAGGCTCAGTGAGATCTCCGAGGGTGACAGCAGGGATAGAGAGCCATCACCAAATTGTGCAGGTGTGATATCTGGATTTTAACCCCGTGTTTTGACACCAGGGAGGTCTCAAAGGCAGGTCACCAAGCCAAACAAAGGATGGGAAGAAAACCTAGCGAGGCAAATCTTGAGAAAGGAAATGTTAAAACCAATAACACCTGGATTAGGTTCTTTTTTTTTTTTTGACAAAACCAAGTTCTTTTTCTACTGTAGTACATTACTTGATAGACTAGAAATACTAAAGTAATAAACAAAGATATTTCAAAAGGGGGGAAAAATGAACTCTTTCCCTTCTGGAAATGTTTTTCTGATTACTCCACTAAAATTCTGGGAATACAGGACTGGGAGGGGCCAAGTGTACCTACAAGTGCAGATACCAGGTGGCAAAGGTTAAGTAAAAAGATACAGAGTATTGATTCCATCCTGGCATGACACAGGATGATACCTTCCTGTAAAAAGACAAGATCTTTTATAAAACATGGGTCTAGAGCATCCCAGCCTAATCCCCACTGTAGAGAAAGACATAAAGGTCACCAAAAAAAAAAAACAGGTTTATTTGCCAATTACAGCCAGAGGGAATTATTTTCTGAATTCAGCCTTGTGTGTTTTATTGACAGCAACAGTTATGAGCCTTATAATGGTCTTATAATTCCCTGCCTTGCTCTAAGACATAGTATATGGTGAAAGAAACTAATGAAGCAAAAGACACTTGATATCATCCTTCAAATGAGCTGTTTATGAAATCCTCTTCAAAGGAAAAATAAAACAGCCATTTTAATAAATTAGAAGCCCTTGATGCACAGCTTGCTGGATGGCAGGTCGAATCAAGAGGGTTGACATGTCACACTGTAACTACTTCCCAGTGAATGATGGCATAATTTTCAGATTTGCCCTTCTTGCTGGCATTGATGCATTCAGGCAAAACAATGTATCAATCAGTCTTTAGGACCTAAATGCCTGTTACGAGTCAATCTTCTGGGGCTCTCAGCATCCCACATCCCATAAGGATCTCGGCAGTGATTTGCAGCCTTTTGAGTCGTTCCTGATGCTTCCCATCTCTCAAATTGGTTGGAGCTCTTGCTCTGTTTCGCAGCAACCACATTATTTTCACAGGACGAGTGTGTATTGCTCTGTATTCTTCCTACCATGGTGTCAATGCTGGATTCTAATAATTAAAGGTGGATGGAATCCACTGTCGAAGCACACATTTAAAAGGTTTATGGCCTGGTTTATCCCTGGTTCATTTTCACAGCCTGTGTAAGTCCTCAGCAGAGCTGCTCCTGAACAGAAGAATTGCATCAGTGGAACGGGGGCAGAGCTGCTGATGTCATTGAGCCAGAATTCTGTGAGGCCTTTGGTTTGGTCCCCTACAACATTCTTGCCTCTAAATTGAGGAGACAGGGATTTAATGTATGGACTGTTAGACGGGCAAGGAATTGGCTGGATAGCCACATCCAAATACTTCTAGTCAATGGCTCAATATCAAGGGAAAACCACTACAACAGTCATTCCTCCAGGGTCCATACTGGGATCAATATTGTCCAGTGTCTTCATCAGTGACACAGACAGCACGATTTTTGGCACTGACAGTTTTCAGGGGACACCAAGATGTGTGGTGCAGTTGGAAGAAAAAACACTCAAGGCAAAAAAAAAGTGCCATCCAGAAGGATCATGATAGGCTTGAAGAGCTAGTCCACAAGAACCTCAGGAAGTTCAACAGTGCCAAGTGCAAGGTGCTGCATCTGAATCAAAGCAATCCTCAGTCTCATTGAGAGTTGAGATTGGTGAGTTTGGAGAAGAGAAAACTCCAGGGAGACCTTTTGAATCTTTTCTACGTATAAGTGGAGGTGGGGGGCATAAGAAAATACAGACTTGTTACCAAAGCCTGTAATGACAGGATAAGGGGGAAAGAGGGTGGATTTAGACTGGATATGAGGAAGAAATTTTTAAAGATGAGGGTGACAAAACACTGGCACAGGTTGCCCAGGTGTTGCTGCCCCATCCCTGAAGTGTTCAAAGCCAGGTTGGATGTGACTTTGAGCAGAGGAAGATGTTCCTGTCCACACCAGGGGGGTTGCACTACCTTAGAAGGTCTCTTTCAACACGAACAATTCTATGTTTCGTGATTCTGTGATCTCATATCAAAAAATGAATGAGACACAGAGAAAGTGAAGACATAATAAATGGCTGTATGATCTATTATGTATTATAGAAAAGATTTATGTACAAAAAACTTGCACTATGTTGCTGGATGATATATTTGAGACAAGTGCTGACCACACAACTCACATGCCAGCTCAAGGAAAACAACAGAGGATGTCAGGTAAATTATGCACTCTTCCTAAGGAATAGCTCTCTCAAAGAAAACAGGCTTTTAAAGGTTTTGAAGTGGTGACAGTCAAAAGAAAATGTATGACCCGTCAGAAGGTTAAGTTTCCATATTTCATGATGCCTGAAAAAAACCTCCCATTTATATGAACCTTTGCGTGTTTTCAACAGGTTATTGGAACTGTGATATTGCACCAAGGGAATACTCATCCGAAAAACAACTCACTGCACCTCAAACTTCAGGGCCCGAGTTTGAAGTCATGTGAAAAATGACATAAAGATCTTGTACAGGGAAAAGACATTGTATGGGTTGTGAGTTACAGACTTTTTCTGATGCTGAAATTTTTTGGGTTTGGGCCAAAATGTCTTGAGGTAAAACCCACCCCAAAACCTGCTGAACAAACAGGTTTTGATCTTGTCAAGTTGTTTGGTTTTAGTGTTTCTTCTCCTCCTCTCCTTCAAAAAAATAACTTGTGAAAAGTAAGAATTTTAAAAGATAATTTGACTGCAGAAAAATGCCCACAGTTGATAAAGGAAAATCTGATTTTTTTATCATGATGAGGTGGTCTTACAAACAAATAAACTACCAGTCTCAAATGAGACCTTTCAGAACCCTAATTAAAATCTTTTTCCTTAGGCTCAATAGAAGTTCTGGGTATGAGTAACTTTTCTTAAGCAGATTCACAAATCTGTCTGCAGTGTATTGCAGATGAGACCTCCCAGGAGCAGAACAAACCCCATCAAGACCCTCATAAACAAAATGCCAGCATCTGGAGCCAGAGAGAAAAGCGCAGACAAGATAGAGAGAAGAATTACAGACCTGGGATTAGCCTATACATCAATGCATGTAAGGTGAAAAAAAATGCCTTTATTTGTTGCTTAGCAGCCTTCAGAGTGTGAGTGTCACTCAGCATTAGCATTCACCTTCATAACTGTGCTGATTTACAGCTCCACCCCAGCACAGAGGAAGGAGCCAATTACATGTCTAGGAGAACATGCAGGCATTGAGTATATCCCCGCTGCTTTCTCCTTCCTCTCATACAGGATGCAGACACAAGAGATTTTCTTGGCCTGAGCCTGAAATAGAGGTGTGAGAGATGGGATCTGATCTGCATTATTAGACGAGTGCCAAAAGAATATCATGTTCCATAGAAATTCATGTTCATGCAGGTTAGGCTGCAACAGGAAGAGTAGGAGATATCACATGCAGAGGTGATGTTTCTGTTACTCAAATCTACTCAGCTTCTTTGCCAAGGCTGGGAGCAAACAGCTAAAATGCACCAAGACCACTGAAGTGACAAACTCTGTCTGTGGTGATCAGGTTTATGACTACTTTGATATGTGCATCAAACCAAATCCCATGCTTTATGTCAAACCTGGGTGGTTCCACCCCTCAGCTCTAACCAGACCTTCTTCTCCGCTCCTCTTTCTGGGGGCCTCTATAATTTCTCAATATTTCCTCCTCCTGGTTTGCTCCACACTGGCATCCTGAGATGAGCTGATGATGCTGAGCACTGCTCAGATCCAGCCTTCAGATGAGGTTGGGAGCTCAGGCATCCCCAATGGTAATGGTTAGCTCTTGACTGCTCAGGAATTCAATTAATGTCCCAAAAACCCTGTAATGTCAAGGCCTGATCACAGAATCATAAAATGTAGAGTGGTTTGGGCTGGAAGGGACCTTCAAGAACATCCAGCCAAACCCCCTGCCACAGACAGGCACACCTTCCACTCGCCCAGATTGCTCCAAGCCGCATCCAACCTGCCCTTGAACACTTCCAGGGATGGAGCAGCCACATCTTCTCTGGGCAAAGTGTTCCAGTGCCTCATCAGCCTCACAATAAAGATGTTTTTCCTAATATCTAATCTAAACCTGCCCCCTGTCAGTGTGAAGCCATTTCCTCATGTGCTATCACTACACGCCCTTGTAATAAGTCCCTCTCCAGCTCTCTTGTAGCCCCTTTAGGTAGTGGAAGGTGCTCTAAGGTCTCCCTGGAGACTTCTCTTCTCCAGGCTGAACAACCCTAAGCCTATTTTTGCAGCAGAAGTGCTCAGTGTACCTCTGAACCCATTTTTGCATGCTGTGTTTGCAAACAAGTGCTGTTTACAGGCTCACAGCTCTCCACATCACTGGCCCACATCACTGGTGATGGATGGATACTAAATACGGTGCTCTGCCTTTTGCTCTCTGCATTCAAAAGAGCACCCATGTCAAAGACCAGCCATCCCACCCATTTCTGAATAATCAAGGAGCTCTGAGAGGCTCACTACAGATGGTTCCTAAAGATTTCTGTTTCTGGCTACCAAATCACAGGCAAAAATTGAAGGAAGGACGTTTTTCAGTGTTTATTTATTTATTTCTGTATTGCATTTATCCTGTTCATGACAGAAGAGCCTGAAATGTTCCATTTCTACCATTAGATAACAGAGGAGTCCCAATCAGGCTGCTTTTACCAGAAAAATTGAAGGCAAGTCTCCACATATTCACATGAATATTACAGGAAAGATTCTTCCTTTAGTTTCCAACAATATTACAATGACCAAGGGATGCATCTTTAGCAGATACTCACTAGATTTGAAACTTTTGATCCAATCCATTTTCCCTCCCACTTTTCCCTAAGTAGGCAGCTCCTGAGCACTCCAGAAATTCCCATGCACAATGCCCCGTGCATTGCACCAACATTAAGAGTCTCACAGCACCACAAACCTTATCCCTCCCTAAGGAGAAATGAAATTATAGACTTTTTTTTTTCCTTAAAGGTGATTCAGAGGACAGACTGTAGCAAAGGCTTTGTGTGTGGAGGGAGAATTACTGCTGAGATTTTATTAGCCCATAAACACCATGACGTTTTTGATGCCCCGGGCTGTAGAAGCACAATCACTACAATGAAGACCATATTTCTTTCCATCTTTCCACTGGTCCTGTAGGGCACTGAGCAATCCATCCTGCTCACATGCTCTACACAGTCGTGTTTATATTTATTTATTTGCCTCTCACAATCGGTGTTGGGCCTTTTGAGCACTGCAAGAGGTCTGAGGTGTGAGGGCACCCACCCTGCAGCTTTTGCCTTGCAGCACAGCCCAGGTGAGGGTCGTGAGCAGGCAGAGGACAAAAACACAGCACTGCCAGGGACCAAATTTCTGAAAGCTGCTGCATGAGCCTCTGCTGATGCCAGAAATAACCCACCACACCAAAGCAGCGCAGTGTGGGTGGCTGGAGATCGGCTGGATCAGCTGGAGGCAGAAGGTTGACGGGGTATGGATTAAACTACTCAGAGGTAGCAAATACGTGTTTGCTCGCAGACAAAGCAATGCTCTAATTTTGTCATCTGAGTGTCATTCAAATGAGACACCACTGATTGATAGAATCATGGAATGGTTTGAGTTGGAAGAGGCCTTCAAGATCGTCTAAGTCCATCTGCCCTGCAAATTATTCTCTTAGGAATAGTTGTAAACTCCTAAATCTAGAGAAATAAATCCAAAGTCTTAGCAACACAAGGAGAAAAAAAAAAAATCAAACCCACATTTTGGGTTTCTGAGGGTTCAAAACACGTTTAAGAAAAAAGGAGATAATCCTCATTGAAAAGATGCATAATAATTATTATACTTCTTTTAGGATCATGCACAAAAAAAAGCCATTTTCTGAAATTTTATTTCAGTTTTTAAATGAATAGCAAATACCTCTGCACAGAGTACCTCTAAAGAAAAGTGCAAAACTGAATCCACCCTCAACCTCCATTTGGTTGATTCAGTCATGTAATGCAGTTTCTCTTTAATTGAATGATTTATATAACTGTGAAGCCCTCTGTGAATTTTACAATTGAATATATCATTGATGATTTTCTGCAATGAGGCTTGAAGCTGAGAATTAAAAAGTTATTAGTATTTTCATTAGGAAAGTTCAAGAGCTCAGATATTGAAGACCAAATCCCAGAATGCCTAGCAGGCTTGTACTGAATTTTTTTCCTCAATTGTTCAGAATTTGCTCTTGGTTATGAATTATTAAAATGAAACCCTTCCACGGACAAAAAAAAATTCAATTCCAGAAGAGACCTTTGCAATCATTCAACCTGATCTGCTTTGTAATGCAGATCACAGTCATCCCTTCATCTTCTCCCTGCTCCTTCCAATTAGGCTGTTTGGTGTGCCCTAAACTCCTGTCCTCTGCAATAACTTCCCTGTCCTAATGCTCAGCACATCCCAAAGCCTACAGCGATGCCCTGATTTACGGTGTCATCTCAGATGAGGCGTTTTCTGCCTCCACCATATTTTATCCTTTGGGACATTGTTTTGCACTTCTCAACCCTGCTTTGCACCTTTATTTTCCCCCATCAGACAAACCTGCTTGTCAGACAAGGACTAGGCAGGTGCGGTGAACTAACAAATAATATCTATTTTAAACCACTAATAATATTTAATAAGTAGTCATTAATTGCATAAAGACCCACTGAGGCTTTGCCCCCAGAAGGAGCTGGTACTGATTTCTCTCAGGTAATGCCACAAAGAGAATCAGAGAATCACAGAATTCTCTGGGTTGAAATAAACCTTGAAGATCATCTCGTCCCAACCCTCTACCATGGAACCTTCCACTATCCCAGGTTGCTCCAAGCCCCGTCCAACCTGGCCTCGGACACTTCCAGGGATGGGGCAGCCACAGCTTCTCTGGGCAACCTGTGCCAGGGCCTCCTCACCCTCACAGTAAAAAGGCTGATCCACAGGTTATTTACTGTCTTCCCGCAAAATCTTTGAATACACAGCAAAAAAGGGAATCTAAATCTTCATCCTTGCAGAGAAATTTGCCTTAGTAATTAGTTTAGAGGGTGCGTGGCTGCATAACAGAGAAGTGAGGTTATTTTCCAGCTTACTCAGGGTACCAAAAGCTCAGGCTGAGACTGTGCCTGTGTCAGGGTGGGGGGTGGAGTGACCCACTCGTTCTTTGCGATGCACAGAGACAGTCAGGCTCTAATGACTTTCTGTCTTACAGTCACCCTTCTTCACAAGGGAAGTAAAGATGACAAAATCTAATCAAATTCTCATATAATAATCACAAAAGGTATCCACTCTTGGCTGGAGCAGACAGTCTTACACATACAGGATTTTTTCTCCTCAGGGCATAAATCCTCTGTGAGCAAAATCAGGTTGATTACATTTAGAACTGGAGCTTAAATAGAGGCTTTATCATAGAATCAGACTCAGAATCATGAAGTGGTTTGGGCTGCAAAGGATCTTAGAGATCATTTAGTTGCAACCCTCTTGCCATGGGCAGGGGCACCTTTTTTTTATCTCAGGCTGGCAACCACCTCCATGAGAGCAGCACCACATCATCACACGTAATGGTAACGATGGTCTGACATTACTTCAGCAAGGGTGCAACTCTTGGATTTCTCATCCCAGGGATTTACTACTGCTACAAATTGTCTTTGCTGTTGAGGAGCAGTTGGATGTTTTTTCACTCCTTCAATCAAAATCATGTAACTACATCACAATTTTATCAATACTCCTTCTTTGGGGTGTTGGGGGTTTTTTTTGCGGGTTTTTTTGCATTTGTTTCCACCACCACCCCAAAACTCCACCTTTTGTTGAATCACTTCCCATTAAAAAAAAAAAAAAAAGAGAAAACTACTCACTGTTAAAAAGCCTTGAGTCTTTCTAATTATATTCCCTTGGACCTCAGAGTCTAAGAAGGTCCAGGCTAAAGCACAGAGAAAAGTAATCTACATTTCAAAAACTATAATAACTGTAACCAAAAAATAGGCATGAAAAGATAAATTTTGCTCTTCTTTGCCCATTGAAATATTCGTGCTACTTGTTTTATTGACTTGCAATACACTGAGAAGCCTTCAAAACCATGAAAATAAAGGTTCAGCTCCTCTGGTCTTCAGTGATACTTCCATTTTACCTTTCAGGTTATGGTCTTTATACAGCTTTTTGTTGTTACTTAATATTGAGGGATCCACAAATGCCTGACAGAATGGATTCTGTCCCTATCCCATTCCAAACAATGATGTTTTTTATTGGAATGGCCAGAGCCAACAGAGTCCAGTATCAGGAAAGAATGCGTTTTTTCACTTCATCGTTCATGCCATTGAGAGACAAATACAGAATAAATAAGTCCAGAATTAGTTTGGATGTGACGAATATAAAAACACCACCACACTCTCTCCACTTTTAACACTTTCTTTCCAGCTGGGAACAGAAGCCTGTGCTGTCAAACAGATGGTAGGAGACCAGCTCTGCTTTGGAAAGTGTGATGGGAAATGTAGTCTGGCAGGATATTTTACGCATGAAACAGAATAAGAACATGAGATCCCAGTGCAGCACAACAGCTGTAGCTCCACTTCAAATGGAAATCTTTCAGCTTCCTCTCTTCTTCTTTAGCCCCATCTTCTTTATTCCCTCCTTTATCTTCACAATTATTGATCCCTCCAACGTTTATCACAACTGTTGAAAACAGTTGTGCAAGATTTTAGAGCTTGAAAATCATTTAAAGAAAACCTCAAATCCTAGGAATTATTTTCAACAAAGAGAACAAATCAGCCTACAAAGTATCCTCAAAACCTGAAGGAACCAGGTTCTCCCTAGATAGAAATTAGACATCTGTTGGTGAGACCAACAGACCTTCACTGATTTTTATCCACTAGAAATGCAAACATTTCTATAATTTGCTCATAGTAAATCTTTCCAGGTAGGTAATTTAAGCAACACATCCCTCATTTACTGACAGATTTGACTTACAATCTGTTCATTATTGGTAAAAATTGCAATTTATGTTTTTCTTCTCATTTTTCTCCTTGCACAAAAATATCTCCATTTTTTCGACTTAGCACAAGGCCTGTCTTGTCCTTGATCCCACAACTATTTTTGAGCTCAGCAGGCCATTATTAGGACTCTGTTTGGAAACCCTGAAGCAAGGACTAATACGGGTGATTTTGGAATTCCTTCCAATTCTTGTGCTCTGAACATTCAAAAGATCCTCAAGGGCACAGAAGTTACCCACTTTCCTAGGAACACCTGGGTGCACTTAGCCAAGATGTATTTTGGACTTCAGGGGCTTTGTGTAGCTCTACTGACCACTTTCCTACAGAAAGCAGGAAGAAAATTGCAGAAGAAACACTGTCCACACACTCCACAAAACAGCTTAAACTCTCCCCAAAATTCCAAAGGAAAATGTGTCCCAGACCTCAGTTCACTGCAGAGCTCTGATAACCTAAGTATATGTCACTGCATGGACAATTATAAGGAGAGCACTGGCAACTATTTATTTCTCTTTATCTTGTGTTATGTTTGAATTCCATTAGGATGCAACTGCCTGTCCTGAAAATAACAAATAATGTCATTAGAGAGGCACTGAGATTTAATCCCTTTCCCTCAGAGAGAAATCAAGCCATTGTCACAGCAGAGGTGGTTTCTTCTGCATTCCCAGGTGATTAATATTCATTGGAAGAGGCACTGGGGATGAGTCCCTGTGAGGCATGCCAATTAAGGCTGTGAGGAATGAAATAAAGAAATAAAAAATGTGTCCCAAAAGGAGCACTGTGTATACTGCCATTATGTTTACAGACCTGGCACCCAGGTAGCCGGGTCACAGCCCCAGTGTAGCTTGAAAGGCTGAAAACCTGCCTGCATAGCCCAGTGTTTCTTATTCCATTGATATCATGACACCAGTTTACTTGTGCGACTGCCCTACTAGCTTGATTTTCAGTTTTATTTATGCCATTTAGGAAGCAAAACAGAACAAGTAATGCTATTCTTAATTAGGATATGAGCGTCTGAGTGGGAAGGAGCATGGATGAGATTATTCTGCTTACTGCTCACTCCTTACATCAAACAAGGATAATTGCACAGGCACTTTTTGCATTACTTCGGTCCACCTTCCCAACGTGCCTAATTTAAGTCAAAATGCAGATCTTTGTTGAATTCTGTCCAGTTCTCAATGCAATCTTACCACTGCCAGCAGTTGCAAGTAGTACTGGTGCTGTCAAAGCGTGGCTGTAACTTCGTTCTGCCAAGTCTGACGGGACAAGCTTGGGACAGAAAGACCTGGAGGTGAAAAAGACATCCAAGGATGGCAAGGTTTTAAAGAAACTGAGTGAAATACACCCAAACTCATCCACCAGAACCTCAGAACGAGATAAAAAGAGCAGCTGCCATTGTACTCCTTATAAATACCTGTGCAGTGACATAAAAGGTACTTTGGTATCTGAACTCCAGAGGATTTTATTTTTATTTATGCACTGCCTATTAAAATATGGCCCACCCACAGAACAAGGCAGATCTTGAGTTTTCAGAGAAGAAAAGGTCACAAATATAGATGATCTAGGGAAAATGTTTTAATTTGCAAGTTCTCCTCGGTTCTCTTCAATCCCTGTCTTTGTGTCTTAATTTAACAGGTAACAGCCTTGCTCATCGTGGTGAAGTCACCCAAAGCACGCACAGCACAACCAAAAGCTTGTTATCTGTTGCTGAGGGGGGAAAAGTGGTTACCCACACCTGTTAAAAATGAGATAAATGTGTGAAGTGTAACAGAACTGATACCCAAAATGAGAACAGCTTTCACTGCCTACTTTGCAACCCAAATAATGGAGAGAAAGGGAATAGCAGATTCCCCTTATCCAACCATTTATATAGATGGTGAAGGAAATACAGCCGCATGATATAGTTTTAATTGGATTTTTTCAGACTGCGTTCCAATCAATAATTTTGGTGGGAGGAGAGGAAATCCTCTCCTTAATGCTTTCATCAGCATTAATCACGGCTCATTTGTTCCTGCAGAGGCCAAAGACAAAAGAACTGTGAAGAAATTAGAGGCTCCAGTAGCTTTTGGGTTCAAGGAACAAATACCCTGGGGTTCTCCTTGCTCCACTGAACCTTTCTCCGAGGAGCAGCAGAAAATGAGAAAGCAGAAAAAGTACAACACTACCATAGCGCGTTCAAAGGCATCTCACCAGCACTGAGGAACACTATTTCCCCAACAGAAAGCACCTGAACTCCTGAAATTCTCAAAGGCACCCAGCAGGCTTTCCCTCTGTAAACCACACCACTTTGATTCATTGCCTCTGGAGGAACCACATGCTCTAAGCTTTTAGGTTTCACCCAGTAATCACTTCTTAATACAAGAGATGCGGACAGGGAGTGCAGGGTGCTCAGGCTCGGCGCATTCCCTCTCTTTTTCTGTCCCCACACTGTCAGTTGTCGAGGTCACAGCATTGCATCACACACCCTGGTATGTCTCCATGCCAGCTGATTTGCACTGGAGGAACTGCTTAAATACAGAGCACAGAGATGGTTGTCAGAAGCAACATATTCCCTAAAGACAAACAAAAATGAAATGTCATCCAGAAACTAAGAGAAAACCGCAGCAAAATGAGATAGTTCTTTTGTTATCTATCATTCATCAGGGGGATCAGTATACTTAATTGCTGGTATGAGAACTCCTTTATTATATTGCCTGCTATTCGGTGTTGGAAAGTACAAAACAATTTAGGAAGCATTAAGAAGCAGAAAATATACTCAGATTTGCATTGTATTCAGTCAGCATCTTCATTCTGCCACTTATGGAGTGGCAGAGCTACTCTTTCCCTTACAGAAGGTCCTCCTAAACATCCCTGCCTATCTGAAAGAGCTTGTCTGCACTCAGAATCTGTAACCATCTAAAACAGCTCAACATCTAAATGACCTTCTGCAGGAACCTTGTTCCCTCTACTGATTTTCAAAGAAGCAAACGTGCATCCTCTGCAGATGCCTCAGTTAAGTGATTCACTTCTCCCTCTCCACATGCCCATCAGTCCAAGCAGAACAGGGCTGAATATCCAAACTCCAAGTCCAGAAGAAAGCTTCTCCTTGAACATGAAGCTTTTGTTACCTGGAGAACACCTAAAAGTTCCTCATGTTTACAGTAAAAAGTGCATCTTCAGGCCCTTCATAGCATTAGCCAATTAAAATAATTTCTGTCAATGCACTCTAATGAGTAGGATGCTGTAGGAACACAACAGCTGGATAGTCAAATAAGGTTTAGTCCTTGAAAGCATCTGGAAAAAAAAGGAGCTAGGATAAAGGGTTCTGATAGCAGATAAACTCCTTCCTGAAGTGTGGAAAAAGCCATCTTTAGTTTATGAGGCCATGTCTCTTCTTTGGGCTTCTGATGAGGATGTTCTTTCTTTTTCATCTTTGTTTTATACGGTCTTTCACGAGGCAAATTAATGTTAATATTCTGTTATTTATTCATCATTAACCATGTTTGGTTTAGGGTGTTTGTTTTTTTTCCTTCTTGCTCCCCTACTTTTAAGAACAACACCCTGAGAGTCCTCTGGGAAATGATACAATCAATTCGAAGTTCTCAGTTTCT
Organism: Pseudotriccus pelzelni; assembly: GCA_035584735.1. Lineage (NCBI taxonomy): Eukaryota > Metazoa > Chordata > Aves > Passeriformes > Tyrannidae > Pseudotriccus > Pseudotriccus pelzelni. The sequence continues at coordinate 147,250,368 of JAWMRA010000078.1, read as the reverse complement.
TTAATCACTTTCTTTGCGTGTGTTTTGTTTCCTTTTGCAATCTGTTTGGTGGAGGTTTTGATTCCTACCTGTCCATTTTATGTCATGTCCACTGTTGTATCTGTTGCCCAGACACAAGAGGACAGACCCAGTGGCCTCTTCATTCTTTCCAGTTGTCCCATTTTTTGCCTGTCAGCCCATGATACTTGTGAGGGGGTCATTTACCAAAATAGCTCATTTAGAAATGGCATTTATTTTAAAAAGCAGGTGTTTGCCCCTTTGGTGAAAGGAAATGAGCCCACTAAATGCCACATTAAATTACATAAGTCTCTAAGTAAGTTTAGAGTATAATACATCTTCTGCTCTTCTAACTGTATGGGAAAACAAATGGTGGGACAAAAGAAATCGTCCTTGTGAGCTATGGAGAGTTTCCTGGGATTTATGAGCCTTTGGCCATCATTGAAAGGGCTTTACCTGGTGTTAAATGCACATATCTGCCTATCCAGAGCCAAAAGAGAGAGCATGAATGAATAGCACTCCATGAATCTTTAATGTGTATTGGCTTTGTCTCCTTAATGTATTTATGGTTGCTTCAGTTGCAGCATTTTTCACGGAGTTTTGTAGGTAATTATCTTCAGAGATCCTTCCATCTTTCAGTGCCTGTACAGTCTCACTCCCTCGTTTCACCCCATCAGCTCTTGCAGAAGCAAACCCTAAGGCAGTTTAAACCCCATTTGGTAGAGATGTAAATGTTTCAAAGTTACAACAATCCTCTAAGTTTTGTGGAATTTTACAGCTGGCCAAAAGGATGTACTAATTAGTAACACATTCCCTTTTGGGACCTGATTCATCTGACTCTTTTTATACATCTGCTGAAGATGTTTAAAATCCATCAGATGTGTCTGACCCTCGAGTACTGATTTTTTGCCAGCTCGTACAAAATGAGACTAGACACTTAAACCACACATAAACATTTCCACAGAAGATAGCTAAAATTAAGTGACTTTGAGCTTGAGATCTTTCCAAGGTAAAGGCCAAAAGGAAAGGGTAGCACAGGTCATCTTGGTTTCATGAAGCTTAGGCCTGATCTCTCCTCTCCTCGCTGGCCTACTGGGCTTTGTTGCTTGCACTGGACTACTGGTACGTCATGGGGAGACAAATCATCCCAAATATCCACTGACTGAGTTGACTAGATCTCCATTAACTCAGGTGGGAACTGAGATAGCTGCATTTATGTGACAATCCTAGACTAAATCACGGCATTGGGACTCCAATTAGTTGCTGAAAAAGAGGCTTTTTAGTGACATTTCAGACATTCTAATGTATCTGAAATACCTTTGGCTGCTGTGCCAGTCTGGTGTGACAAAGAATGTGCAACAAACCCAGTCCTGCTCAAACAGCAGCTGGAGGGAATCTCAGGAAATATTAAAAGGTACCAAAGTCTCATATTTAGACAAACCACTCTGTGAAGAGCAGAAGGAAGTCACTCATGACCATATGCCTTTGCATGCTTTCCTTTACCTTTCAGATTCTCTTTCTTCCCTAATACTTGTCAACTCACAGCAAAATCTGGTGGTAAGGCACTGGCACAAGTTACCCAGAGAAGCTGCAGATGTCCCATCTCAGGAATTGTCCAAGGCCAGGTTGGATGAGGCTTGGAGCAACCCAATCTAGTGGAAGGTGTCCCTGCCCATGGAATTGGATAGTCCTTAAGGTCTCTTTCAACCCAAACCATTTTATGATTCTAAGGATCTATGATTCAATGATTCTATGTTCTCCTTTACTGTTGCTTTATTCTTCTGCTCCGCCTCAGGAGTGGATCTCCTGAGGAGAAAAGGAATGCTATTGGTCTTCCTTTGCTCCACCTCGTGCAAAATCTAGCCATGATTTTGTGAAGGAGCTTCAGTTTTTAATGAAGTACATGTTTCCTCATCCTATCAGCCTAATTCAAAATGAAACATTCAAACAATTCAATCCACCACCAAAAATCCTCACTTCAGTTTTATATGTTCAGTCAGCAAATCAAAAAAACCCTCCATTTGGCTCTGTAGAACAGTTATACAGTGGTGGTGAATGTCCAGGAGCAGATCCATGTGGAATCTGTTGGCATGAAACACTCAGAGGGTTTTTCTGGACATAGATTTTAAAATTAATTAATAAATAAATAAAAAATCAAAGTGCCTTTTTGAGCAGAAATAAAAGGCAAGATTAATTAAATACATGGAAAACAAGAAACTGTTTATTCCGTGTCAGATGACAGAAACAAAGAACAGCTTTTGAAGTTGCCACAAACAGTGAGAGCAACAGACCCATTGAAATCTTGTGGGACATCATTCCCTTGACAGTCAGACCTGCACATGTCAAACCTCATTTCTCTCACAGAACAAAGCTTTTTATAGCACCATCTTGGCAGAATAACCACCAAATCTGCAGGGTAGGTGTCAAGAAGTTTCCACTGAGACCAGCTAGGCAAAATCTGTGAAGTGGGAGGAAGGGACTGGGATTGCTTTATCAACGTTATCCCTGGGGAGTTCAGCTGCCTGAGACACCAGCTGATGCAGTTCACTGATGTCTGCTGCAACTACATGTCAGAAGATGGACTTTAATGATCCTTGGGGGTCCCTTCCGACTCACAGTATTCTCTGATCCTATGCTCCGAAGCTCAGTCAGGAATTATGCTCATGGCCTGGGTCCTTCTACTTGTGTTTTGAGGCAGAATGAAGGTGACTACTGACAGAAAATAAAAAACTTTTCAAGAATTGACGAAAGGCTAGAACAGTTCCCCCGCATCAGCCTCCCAAATGTCGTTTGCTTTTAAGCTTTCAAATGTGCTGTTTCCCATCCATCCAAACACAGGTTTGGCCCTGGTGGGCCACGTGTTTCTAAGCCTGGGGCTGGAACACCCAGGTTTGCCACATCTGAAGCTGAATGTGAATATGATGAAAAGACTCCATCTGGTATCTGTTGCAACAGCACAAAGGTCCACAGTTCAGCCTGTGCTTGTACCTTGCAGTTGGCTTTTCTCTGGCTCCTGGTGCCAGTGCAAGGTCTGCATTTTGATTTTCAAATGATTTGACGATGCATATCCTGGAGACACATGAGAAATTGAATTCTGCAAAGAATTCAAGTAGCAGCTGTGATCCTCTGGGGCAAAATGAGTCACTGAGCACAGGGCTGAGCATAAAGCATCCTTAGTTAACACAATCAGCTTTGGGGCAATCTTTGAGAGGAGATAAAGCAATTTGGCATTCCCTGAGAGTGGATTTGGCACTTTCTACCAAGCACCCTTAAAATTTTGTCTTCAAAAATTACTCTCCTTCACAAACAAGGTGCAGGTGATGAGAGTTTTATGTCCTTTCCTAGTATTTCCTGATCAAGTGGGTATGTGAGCTTTGCCAAAATGAATCATGAGCCTAGAAGTTGTCAGTGGAGTCCCCCAGACAGTTTTGTAGTTCAGTTTGCTTAAGTAAAAGGACAATCAGCACCTCAGGCTGTTCTGCTTCATGCACAGGAACAGTGTTCACTCTCCAAGTTATCCTCTCCCTTAGGTTCATCCTTGCATGGTCATCACTCTGTTTAAAGAAGATTCCAGTGGGTGTCTTGAGAAAGGAGCCAATTTTACTCATGATGAAGTTGTTATCCTCAAGAAAAGCTCAGCTTACATCCAGCGTGGTACCTGCTGGTTATGCCAGCAAGGTTCTGCGAAAATGAGCGTCACAAACCATATTTGAGCACCTCCTGTGGTAACGGCAATTTCTAGAATCATAGAATCATTAAGGCTGGAAAGGAACTCAAGACCGTCAGGTTTAACCTTTACCACGTCTCTTGCCAGCTGCCCCCTTCTGGCGAGGCCAAACATTTTTGTGGCAAAGCACAAAAGTGCCATCTGCTCCCTGCACAGAGCCTGAGGACAAAGCAGCACAATTTGATCAAGCAGGAGATGGCTGATCCTGCAGCAAAACAACTGCAGAGCTTTGATGGCACTGACAGGTTTCAAGGGAATATGCGCGAGAACAACAGACTGGGTTTTTTGCCAGTTGTACTAAGAAATCATCCACTTTGACTGTGAAACCAAAAATTAACACTTGGCCCCATCCAATAACCAGCCTCGGGGACACAGGTACACAGGTGCCAAAAATTATCCACACGAGTTTCTATAACCTCATTAGGACCTGACTCCCAACTGACATTCATTATCTTCATCTAGGTCATTTTAAACACTAGCTGTTCAAAGAATTTTGGGGAGGAAACAAAGAGTTGATGGACATTCGCCCCCCAGTTCTCTAATGATGATGGAAAGGTAGTGTGGCCTACCAGCTAAAGGAGCAGTCCACCAGTGAGCAGTTCTGTGTTTGACTCTAGCTTATGCTGACCCACAAGTTGGCCTCAGCAGATGTAATTCATCTTGTTTTTTCTAGGCATATTAGGGTAAAAATTCCACCCCAAAAAAAGGCAGCATGGACTAAATATCAACTTTATCTGGACTATTCAGGAATCCCACTGACCCACATTAAAATCAGAAACAGTACTTGATAAAAACAGACCTTGGGCTGTCAGTTTGGGAAGAGGATTTCCAAGCCTCATAGATTTAAGCTGTTAAAACCTCTTGTTTGGATGGTTTAAACTGTTTCATGATCCAAGTCCCTCGTTCTTCCTCGCCCACAAAACCTTCTCCTCTTGACGTACACGCCTCAAACACAGGCCCAAGGCAAAAAATGAGGTTTGCTTTCCTTTTCTGCCAGCTCAGGGTATTTTCACAGGGGAGGGGAGGATGCTCCCATCCATCAGAGGAGCTGTCTATCTGCACATCAGGCTGACAGGCACTTTGTTATATTGATAGATTCTAACACGGGCTGGGAGTAGACTTACTTACTGATACGATTCATTACACTTTAACATGTGATGCTCTCTCACTGCTGTCTAGAAACATTGACTAAGTAGAAGTCCAGCGTACTGATTTATTGGGGCTGGCAACTTGAGTCCAATGAAGAATCCAATGGAGGGAACTTTTTGCCAATAGACAGTAACTTTGTTTACCCAATAGAGGATGTATCCATCTTTCAGCTGGCATTGATTGTTCTTACATTTTTTTTTCTGCATGTCCAGGCTATAAAGAGAAAAAAAAAAAATCCACCATGGAAAGTGATTTGTTTTGGCAGAGTGAAAAATGTTAAACCTCCATGCAAATAAACCAAACAGGGTGAGGGGAAAAAAAGCAACTGTCCTCTTCTGTAGCATAAAGATTTTAATTTGAAACACAGTTCACACAGCTGATTGTTTCCTGGCTTGCAATAAAAATATTCATTAAGACACAAGCAAAATGCCATGATTTTTCTGCTCTGAAAGGCCTTGAGTGTTGTAATGGAGGGAGGTGGGAATGGAAGCAACAGTCATGTACTGGCACACAAGTTTCCAAGATATTCATGGAAGAGAGTATAAGAAATCCATGGAAGCCTTCATCATTCATACTGACACACATGAACACCTACCAGTCAGCTGTGATGGAGGAGTCAGGCATGAGGAACATCTAGTCTGGCTTTGGGCAGGGGGTTTGTGCTCTGACATGACGAACAGGCAGGTCACTGGGAACTGCCAAAGTGCTTTTTCTATTTATTGACCATAGAATCAGAGAATGGGTTGGGTGGGAAGGGACCTTAAAAACTATGTAGTTCCAAACCCTTGCAAAGGGCAGGAACACCTTTCACAGCTTGCTCAGGACCCCATCCAACCTGGTCCCCAGGCATGGGGAGTCCACAACCCCTCTGGGCATCTGCTCTATTGCCTCACTGATGCTTATTTCAGGTCAGGACTGTCCACATTTCATGTCTTAAAAAGCTTGAATGACACACAAGAAATGTTTTATTAACAAATTCATCTTTTCCTCTGCCAAATGCACACATGAAAAACAGGGATCTTTGGAAAGCAAACTGGAGGCTGTCAGGAAACTTGAAACTTCAACAAAAAGTAGGCAAATGTCCTGTGATAACCTCCCACGGGGTTGTTTCCATTTTTTACTGAGCTCTCCCGAATGACTGTAGCACTTTACATCTGAAGAGCCTGAAGTGTTGCAGAGACAGTAAATAATAAACCCAACAATGCAGGAGGCTGTATCAGCAGATGGGTGTTACCTGTGCAAGAACTGTTTGAGGCAGCACTTTCAGTGACATTGGTAACTCGAGTGGTAACTTGTTACACCGGTAACTTTTTCCAGAGAAATAAAGCAAACGGTTGCTGCTCAGATTTCCTGGAAATTGGGTCATTTGTTTGCGTGCATCTATAAATGGAAGGTTAGATATGAAGGCTGAAGAATCATTCAAGTACCAAGTGACTAGACAAAGACGAATAGGGAATAAAACGTGGCTTTTTGAATCATTATTTTCAGTCAGAATAGAATATAAGTTTACCATTATATCTAGAGGGTTTTTACATTTTATGTAATTTTCCTGAAAGAAAACATAGAAAACAGAAAATGTTCTGGGCACAAACTTTGCTGGAATGGTCCTGGTGGGTCTGTGACTCTCCACCTGAGTGTGACTTTTGTTGCTTGTATAAGAAGGGTCCAGAGTGTGCTGTTCCTTTGGAGAAAGAGCATAAAGACATATTTTGCCACCGATTTTTTAGAGTAGCTCTGCCATTTACTCCGAATTGCACACCTTGAGCTGGGCTGATGTAACTGAAGCCACTCACAGAGAATTTCCTTGTGTTTATCTACAACCTCTGCAGCTTGAAAAATGTAAGTCTCATTTGTTTGCTAGTTCAAAAAACACCAAAAAGAAAACTTTCTGTGTCTGGTTCCTCAGGGAAGTTGGCCATGAACAGATGCAGAGGGGACAACAAGGGAGATTTGCAGCCTTGCCTGCACCTTCTTGCAGTGCTCTTGAGGGTTTATGAGCCCTCCAGCCTTTACAATAACCAAGAGAAAAGAAGACAGGCCTGATGCAGAGGTTGCTGGTGAAGGGACATAGAAGTCTTGATGTAGAAATTTATAGCAACAACACATCATTTATATTGTGAGATATGGTGTCATGCTTAGCAGGCTGCACTTCTGCTCAGTTAAACTGGCTCATGGTTGCATCCCACCATGAAACACTGAGATTCCAAGGGTTTAACTTTCTCTCCTCCACCTGTTCCCAAGACCAAGGTTGGGAACATGGAGAGGACACCTCCAGAAATAGGCAGTCACTATAAGACACTAAATCTGCAAGCTGACATTATGCTGTCTTTATTCACACGGAGCAGCAAAGTTCTGTCTTCAGCCTTGGTGGCAGACAGAAGCAGAAGGAACAAAATTGGATGTGTAGACAACTGCCCAGCAGGGGAGATTTCAGTGCAGAACGTCAAGAAAAAAAATCAGAGCCCAGCAGAGTTCACGTGGTTCCTGGTAAACCAGATTAAAGCAGCACCATAATTCTGAATAAAGGATTCTCCACCTCCACATTTCACTCTACGCATATTTTGCTAATTTTTTTCTCTCTGCAAGTGAAAAACCCTCTCCAGGAACAAAGCAAAATGAATCTCTTGGCATTCCACAAACCTTTAGAAACGGTAAACACGCGTTGCAAATTGCGCTTCGCATGCACCACACCCCTCCCACGCAGACAGCGGCGAACACTCAGTGCCCCAGGAGCGCAGGGAGGCAATTCCTGGTAAATGTTAAGTGCTGCCTGTTGCTGCTTCCAAATGTCATTTCAAACAGTTGTGATTGAGCACAAGTTCCGCTGTGTCCTTCCCCCCACCAGCTCCCCTACGTCACGACGCGTCGTCCTGAATTCACATCCACGCGTGAACCCGCTGCGCTCCTGACAGCTCCGTGAGGGTGCCAAAGGGAGAGTTCGTGTGCCTGGAAAAATGCAGGGCAGTTTCACCTGATTTTGTCTTGTAGGAGTCAGACTCCCCGAGGCTGCTTTCTAAAACGCATATGATGGACTGTGCCTTAGAAGCCCATTTCCCCTCACTGTACGCACAGACAGTATGAGCAACCAGCTCAAGGTTAGACATGAGCTGCGAAAACCCAGTTTTAAAAAATAAATCCATATTTAAGATTCTAAATCTTTGGGGATTTTTCACAACGATGTATCATTAATAGCATATTGACCATACTACCTTTTAATAAAAAAGAATATTAGATTGGAAGACATCTGTGCTGTAGGCAGGCATGTTGAGGAACGGAAATGTGAAAGGCAACAACAAGGAGGTTGATCCTCTTGACAAAGCGTGGAACAGCTCAGTAACATCAAATCAACACCAGAAGTGGCACAGCCCTGCTTGGACTTCAGCAGGAAGCCTCTGACTCTCTGCAAACATATCCCAGTCTGTGCTATGAGGACTATTACAGTAAGAAATGTTGATTTTATGTAAATGTAATATAGTTCAGATTAGATTATTCAGTACATTCAGACTGATAAAAGTGCATCCTTAATTAATGCAACAGAATTTTTGTGGATTTTTTTTTTTTATGAGAATACCATATGAAAGGCACCACATAAGCAGCAAAACTACTGTAGAATTATATTCTGAAGAGTTCCTGTTTTTTTGGGGGGGTGAAATCAACTAACCAAACCCTAAAAAAAAACACAAGAGAAAAACCTCTCTTGGTGGCTTTTTAAGAAAAAAAAGGGAAGGTTCTGATAAAGTATGGATACTTCTGGATAATTTGTCCCTAGAAATTTACAGTGAATGATGATTTACTTTTTTTTACTTCCTAGAAAGTACAGCAGTTGAGTACTTTCAAACAGCTGCTTCATTGAGCTCAAAAGATTTCTGCACATTAGAATCACAGAATATCCTGAGTTGGCAGGGACCCATTAGGATCATCGAGTCCAACTCCTGGCCCTGCACAGGACAGCCCCAAAAATCCCACCAGGTGCCAGAGAGCATTGTGCAAATGCTCTTTGAGCTCTGTCAGGCTTGGTGCTGTGCCTACTGCCCTGGGAAGCCTGTTCAGTGCCCGACCACCCTCTGGGTGAAAAACCTTCTCCTGATATCCAACCTAAACATCCCCGGACACAACTTCAGGCCATTCCCTCAGATCCTATCACTGGTCCCCTCAGAGAAGAGATCAGTACCTGTCCCTCCTCTTCCCCTCCTGATGAAGCTGTAAATGCAATGAGGTTTCCCCTCAGTCTCTTCTCCAGCTGAACAGACCAAGTGCCCTCAGCTGCTCCTCACACGGCTTCCCCTCAGGGCCCTTCATCATCTTCATTGCCCTCCTTTGGACACTCTCTAATAGTTTAATATCTTCCCCATGTTTTGGTGCCCAAAATTGCCCCAGTATTGCAGGTGAGGCCTCCCCATTGCAGAGCAGAGCAGGACAATCCCCTCCCTCACGCGGCTGGTGATGCTTTAACTGATGTCCCTCCTGACTGCCCTCCTGGCTGCCAGAGCACTGCTGGCTCAAGTGAAGTATGCACAAAATTTTGACATTTTGGGGGGAACTTCCCTACATGAGCTGAATCACAGAATCACACAATGGTTTGAGTTGGAAGGAACCTTCAAGGTCTACTAGTTCCAACTCCCCTGACATGGATAGGGACACCTTCTACTAGACCAGGTTGCTCAGAGCCCTGTCCAACCTGGCCCTGAACACTTGGGGCATCCACAGCTTCTGTGGCAACCTGTTCCAATGTCTCACCACCCTCACAGTAAAGATTTTCTTCTAATAGCAAACCTAAACCTGCCGCTTTGGACAGACCAGTGACCCATTGTTCCCTGCAGTCTGGAACTTGTCTCACAAATCACGTACAACACAGAAAGGAGTTTCTATTGTCATTCAGTGAAGTGTTTATTACCAAATGGTGCCTTACCAGCATTTCTGATTGTATTGAAAAATCTACAGAACTGTATTCGCTGCATTCCTGGTCTAAAAGACTGCTGGTCTTTTATGAGAAATTAATCATAAAGTTAAAATTAAAAAGTAAGAACAGAATAGCACATTAAAATAGAATTAAAGGAGTTTAATTTTCCAGTTCTTTAAACACTTTTGATTGGCATGCTTCCACTACAGCCCATTGAACTATGGTGATTTTTAAGAGCTGAGGGTGCAGGCAGCGTCTGAAAAAGAAAAGAAAGGCCATGGAATGTTACTTGTGTGCAAATCCTACAGAAAGAATGGAACCAGAAGGACTATTTAAAATGGGTGAGAAGGGCCACAGCAGGGTGTGGTCACTACAACAAGAGGGGCTGGAATGTGAATTGGATTTAGTTGTCAAGGTACAACTCAGTATAACACTGTAAGCCAGTATGCGTAGGATTCCATAGCATGGTACTGACAGGAAAGTCAGCTGGAACCATTGCATTAATATTCCAGTGGCATGTAAACTTCCAAGCTCTCTGAATAGGTACAGGAAGGTTGGAGGAAGAGATAATGAATTGGCTCTTTGATCAGTATTATTTATTACAACCTGCACCACAAGCTCTTCTCTGATAAGTGATCCTGGCCTTGCCAGTTCCTCAAGAGCTCTCCTCCACATCCCAAAGATGGGTTTAAATAAAAGAGAAAACTTTAAAATAAAAGCAGCTCTCGAATGAAGCTCATACACAGTGAAAGCAAAACACAATCTTAAACACCAAACTAAACTGTACCGAGAAACCCCAAACTCCCGTTGTGAAATGAGCTCCTCCTTTTTCACTTTAACTGCAGATCTCAGCAGGCACTGTGATATAACACCCTGTGAGATGCTTGAAAATAAACTAAGATGGTCCCATTTCCACTGCTTTACCCATTAAATAGATTATCACAAGTGAAAAGATGGAGAACAATTTTCAGCATAGAACCATTCGTTATCGATTTGTCCCATCCTGGGTAGGTTCCCTCTGGGGTGGGGGTTAAGTTGTTATCAAATTAGGTGATTGTCATTTTGACCGGTGCTTGCTGTTCCCAAAAAGCTAATTCCAGTCAGGAGTGGTGTGAATTTGCATTTTAATGCCTCGTGGGTTCCCGCAAGATTCTGGTCAGAGAGCGTGAAGTTGTGTTCAGTGAAAAGCTCATTAAAGATTAATCCAGCAAAGACCAGCCATAAACACTCACCACTGTAATGCCATAAAAGTTAACGGGATCAGCAGACAGGAGGCTGGAACAAGCCAGGCTCCACGAGTCACGGAGCGGGGGAACAAATCCCAGGCTGGAGCAGCAGCTTGCATGTGGCATTTGGGAAGTGGGAACTGATCCCAGTGGGAAAGGCTGAAGTGGATTCTCTCCCTTGATTTGCTTAGGAAAATGATTGTTTATCCCATCTGTTGTTAGGGAATGTTCCCCACAGAGAGAGGATCTAGTGCTGGCCCTTGGGAGGAATACAAGACAGAGGCAGGTCAGAGAACAGCTTTGCTATGAATCTGTGGTGGTTGATGCCTTTCTCCAAGCAGCCACACCTGAAGAGGGAAAAATAATCCATCAGCCGCATTCAAAGAGCAGTTTGGAAAAGGCACTTAGCAAATATAAAGCAGAAAACTGCCCAAATAATGATACTGGATGGCAGCAAATTTCTCAGTGAACAGCTTCCCTTGTTGAATTTCAGTTGAAATTGTTGCAGCTCCATTCATAAATAGCATTTGTCCTTCCTTTCTGTTGCCATCGCTGTTGATAATTCTTTGCATACCATTTATTATGTGCTAACACTACATACACAATAGGACAAAAACTCATACTTTCCCTTAAAAAACCAGCCTGAAGTGCAGACAATGTCATTATACATATTCATACTTACAAGCTGAATGCCAGTGCTTTTATAATGCTTTATTAATCCAGAAAGAACTTTATAATCTCTTAATGCAACCGTTATATTCTATTCAAATGTCCCATAAAAAAATCAAAGCTGGGAATTGTAAATAATTATCTAATCCATCAAGACTCTGAATATAATGAGTATCGACTGTTGTTTTATTTTGGGATGTTCCAAAGCAATTCCCAACTCTTTCTCCTCCTACCCCATGACACCAAGTATAGAGTTAATAAAGGAAAACTACCTTCAATTAACTTGCTAACATGCTAAGAGGCAACACAAAAAGCCTAAAATGCACAGGGAAAGTTCAAAAGAACAGTAATTATTTTAGAGCAAAACCATAGGAAAAAAAAATCAACTGCTACGTATCAGAAAAAGCAAAGCAGCATGAATTATGTACTTATGTAAATAAAGCTAATAGGCGATAACATTAATTAATGGCATAAAACTTCTGCTCATCATCCTGCAGATAGCAGGTATTCGTTTGTGAGGATTAATTTATATTTTAATTAGAAATTTACATATTTAGCAGCCTTGCCATGAACAATTAGCAACCCCAGTGCATTTAAGGATTTTTCAATTTAGACTAAACATAGTGACTTTCAAAGGGTCATTTTGGAACAATTCGTCTCATCCCACAGCAATGGGGAGCTACAGGTTCCTTTCATCCCCACCCGTTGCCTTTGGATAAAAACTCCTGAGAAGTAGCTTGTAATGCCTAAAGCATGTTTTGGCCTCCTCTAATTTATTTCTCATAAAACATTTATGTTAAATATTAATTGGTAGGGAAGGTCTCTATGGAGGCCGAGGAAGATAAAATTATTTGTGATGTAATGAGTTTGGAGCGACAGTAAATCAGCCTCGTGTGCTGGGTGAGTGGGAAAGTGACAGGAGTGGTTGGTTCTATGTATAATTAAGTTTTAGGTAAGATTAGTGAACCAGAGGTTAAATAAATTTCAAATAATTCTGTAATGTGCTGGCAGTACATACAGCATGAGGTTTGATCTATATAGAAGTAATGAGAAGAGAAATCTGGGTTGGATGGCCTGCATGATTTATTCCAGATGAACAGATGGAAGGATTTGGGCTCTGCTCCCCAGAACATCAATGTGAAGGCAGCAGAATTGCACCACAACCACAGTATGAGATGCCTCTTAATCCACTAGAAGTTTTCACATCGTCACATCCATCAAACCTTGGCCCAAAGAATTCACTTCAGAGGTGTTTCATTGCCAAAAAGTGGAAGAATTTTTTATTTCTTAGCAACCAGGTTAAACTCAGTGCAGAACAGCAGTGGCCTGGGGTATATTCCCAGCTGACTTGTGCTCATTCCTCATCCTGCATCCTTGGGCTCGAGGATAATAGCTGGGAAGAACAGAGCAGCACATCAACACCTGAGATCTCACCCAGTGCTGGTGGGGTGAGGAAACACGGCCCTTACCTGCAACCTTCACTTGTCATTGTGTAAATAACATTGCAAGTGAAATAAGGGAGGAGGAGGCTGACAATGCAGCTGTCCAAATAATATTTGATGGCAGGGAATTTCTTACTGAACACCACCCCTTGTCGAATTTCAATTGAAATTGTTGCAGCACCACTCATAAATAGCATTTGTCCTTTCTTTCTCTTGACATTGCTGTTGATAATTCATTGCATGCTAATATGGTAATATTACATGCACATTGGAACAAAAAGTCATATTTTCCCTTAGAAAACCAGTCTGAGTTGCAGATTTAGGAGTAGGAGGAGGCTGACTGATATATTATGGTGACTGGATACCAAGTTTGGTTAGGACCGTTCTTTCTGATAAAGTATCTTTTTAATCAAGTACAAATTTCTATCAGGACATGGTCATTTCCCTGAGTTCCTCTCTGACTGCTGCCATGGGAACTATCATGTGCCAGCAGCAGGGGACAGTGGTTCAGTTCCACCAGCTCCTGCACGGGGACAAGGGCACGCTCTTCACCCCAGCCTACGCAGTGTCTTGTATCGTCCAAGGCAAGAGGAGCCTGGGCCATTCAGACTCTCTGTGATTCAGCTTCTCTGACTGGTTAACAAAATTGAATTCTCATTAAAATCACTGAGATATATGTATTTGAAAATCAGTAGGGAAAATTAATACCGATCTACCCTACAGGATTTCCCTGAGGCACAAGGAATACAACCACAAGTACCCTTAGACAGGATGCAGTCTAGCCCTGCCGTCAGCTATAACACTGGTTATTACTTTTTTTTTCCCCATCCCCGGTTCTGCTCATTTGCTCAGTACAGCTGTGCAATACAAAGCAGGGCTTCACTAATCTCTGTGTGCAAAGCTTACTGACACAGCTTAGAGAAATTAAAGGCAGGGCACAACTCTGAGATACTCTACTCCACAACAGCTGATACCTTCCCCTCTGTCAGTATTTCTTTTCCCGCATAAACAGCATCTTTCCTCCTTAAAGTGGGTCTGAGAAGTGTCTGTAAGTAATAGGTTTAGCTGCAAACATCCCTGCTTTGAGAAAGTGAGGGTTTGCCAGCAATTAGGTAGCCAGCACTTTGCTGGCTCACTGCCTTGCCGTGAAGGATGGAGCAGTTTTCACTTAATATTACCTTTCTCAGCGTTTCACAAACTCCCCTGAATCTTTGTGGTACCTCCTCAGCCATTCTCTGCTAATTTAAGGAACACTGGCCATCCTCCTGCACTTAGAGCTCATCTGAGAGAGCAATATTTCACTGACCAGCCAGAAGGTATTAAAATATAAGCTGATAACTCTTGGCAGCTGGTGCACAGCCCTAATCTGCTCTGAAGGCACTATTGACACCTGAGTTATTTCTCAAGTTATTTGATAACCTGTGGCTAGAAATGGGCAGTGATGGATATCTCTTCCACAGGTACTTACTTCCCAATAGATTTTTTTTTTTTTTTTCCCTGAAGACTGAAGAAAATCTTTTTGTCCTCGTCAGAGTGTAGAGACCTGTTCTCTCTTTTATAAGTGAACAAATCCCGTTATTCCAGTCCATCCTCCTCAGTGATGGTTTTCTTTCCCTCCATTCATCTGGCTGTTCAGCTAAACATCTGTCTTTTTCTTTCTTTTTCTGTGCTATAACAAGAGCTTGGAACCCCAGCCAGGTCTGGTGATGGATTGTGCTGGATGCTCCGTGCTTGCAATTAAACACATACAAGCAAAGGGAAAGACCCCCGTGCCCAAGACTTGGATTTAATGCAGGAGGGATAAAAGGCCAACAGGATGCGCAGCGGGAGATAAATGTCACCCAGAATCTGTGCCACACGTGGACAATGAAGTCAGGATTTGGGGAGAGTCAAAGTCTCACACAACAATGTTACCCATTCACAGCCCTTGAGGGATTTAACGAGAAGTGTCTGGCAGCCAGTGGCAAAGAACCAAAGCAGAAAGGGGGGAGAGGGGAGAGCCCTGCAATGCAGATGAATTTCCCTTATGTCCAAGGCTTTATTTTCAAAAGAGCTACAGAACAAAAAATGCCATTAATTTCCCGTGACTCCCGGCAATGGCTTCACAGAAGCTCTTCTAGCCAGGACTGACCTGAAGCTTTGCAATTATTGATCATGAGTCTGTCGTGGTTATGCCTTGGAATGTGCCAGATGCAGGTCCATACAATTATGCCTTGGTTGTTTTTTTCCCCCACAGTTATAATACAATCATTTCCCTGCCCTGAAAGCTATCACTACCAGCCCATATCCACTTTTCATTTAAGTAAAATTAAAATCTCCCAGACTCTGCCGCAGCATCAGAAGCTTTTCTTTTTTTCAGAATATGTCAATTTCCAGAAGAAAATAGAGATTAAAATTCCTAACTAGAAAACATTACTATTTGGAAAAAAAAAAAAGAGATAAACCCCCAAATGTACCTTTTGACCTGTATCTATTAACCATCCCCTTTAGCACTGGATATGTTAATATTTTTGTACTTTACAGACAAAGCAGCAAAATCTACTTCATTTCACCCATCTTTGAAACAAATGATTACTCCATTCCTTTGTTCCATCTGTCAGGTATGAGAACTCTCTGCCAAATATTGCACATGGTGGAAAGTTTTAAATGTCTAAGCAACAAGCAGCGCTTTGGTGTGTTATTAACTCTCACACCCACCCCCATAATTCATTATCACTGCCAGCAGTGGCATCAGACCAGATGAGCACCTCATGACAATGGCAGTGAGGCACCAACTACCTGCAAGGGTTTGTGTTTCAATATCTGCCTCTTGCTTGGTGAAATTCTGTGATATCAAGCACAGCATTGCATGGGGGCAAGAAGGAGGACATCCCGTCAGCCCTGGGAAGCATCTGCGGGAAACTTGTGTGTTCCGAAATGCTCCAGATTATTAAGGACTTTTCACAAGGATATATAGTGAAGGGACAAGAAGGAATGGCCTTAAGCTGAAGGACAAGTTTAGATTGGATATCGGGAAGAAATTCTTCACTGTGAGGGTGGTGAGGCCCTGGAACAGGTTGCCCAGAGAATTTGTGGATGCCCCATGCCTGGAACTGTTCAAGGCCAGTTTGGATGGGGCTTTGAACAACCTGGTCTAGTGGAAGGCATCCCTGCCCATGGTCGGGAGTTGGAACTGGATGATCTTTAGGGTCCTTTCCATTCTATGATTCTATGATTACAGGAGGCAAATCCCGATGGACAGGGTGGCACACACCTCCTGGGGAAAGTTGATTTTTTGGTCATCAAATCTTTTTGGATGAAAATGGCCCCATAAGCTCAGAAAGACCCGGGTCATTACTATCCTGGGGTGAAAGATCATGTCTGGAGTGGTTCCTGCCCCATTAAGGGGCATTTCAATGTGTGAGTCACCAGCACAGACACACTGTCCTGAAAAAAGTGGCACTGAACTCAGCCAAGCCATGGACAGCCACTGATCCTCACTGCCCAAGGCTTGGCAGCAGGAACCACTCCAAAAACAGATGTGAACTGAGTCTCGACAGCACAGTCAACCCTCAGTTCTCCCACCTTCATAGAATCATAGAATATAGAATCATAGAATTAATTGGGTTGGAAGAGACCTCCGAGATCATCAAGTCCAACCCTTGATCCAACCCCACAGTGATTACTCGATCCTGGCACTCAGTGCCACATCCAGCTTCATCTTAAACATCTCCAGGGATGGAAACTGAAAATGTCAGGATGAGGAAGTCGAGTTTTGCTGCTGTAAATAACATTAAGGAGTATAAGAAATCTGAGATCTGTGCTCAGAATTACATTGTGGGCATATCCCAAACTCAGCAGTTTAGGATACAATTTCTCTGGGTGTTGTAGACAAATATAAACTAAATGTCCTTATTCTATTTGACTAGAATGTTCTAAATGCTAAAAACATAGGTGTGAAAATCTGTACATTATTGAAAAAAGAATCATGTATATGCTGAAGGAAAGGAACTTGTGAAGAATTAACATTAAATCAGAAATCCACACAGCAAATAAGATACAGAAAGTAACTTTTGAAGTTCTGTTTTAACTGAAAAAAATTTAAAAATTTAAAATATAAACTGTCTGTTCTTCATCCCTTCTAATCTCATTTCTGTTGTAAAAAAAAATTTATAAAATATTCTTTTCTTCTTTTCAGCTCTTCTACAAAACCAGGTTCTTCATCAAAAATGCTGTGTATGCTTTTCTCTTCTTAATTCAACCAGAACATTACACATTGGGTACAGTTTCCTTCTACTAAAAAATATTTCTTTTCTTATTTTTTTTCTTTTTGTGTATCATATGATTGAAAATATTTTGGTTTTCAGTTTAAGACAAATATTTTTTGTTGTTTTGCAGGATCTTGAACAGAAATGAAATCAAGCCATCCTACATATTAGCTATTCTTGTCAGGATTTCACTCAGAACTGTAATCATCGGTGAGACATCATGCATCCCTGGTTGTAAATACACATAAATGACCAATCAAAAAAAAACAGTCGCAATGAAAGTTTTTCAACAGCCTGAATTTGCTTCCAAAATGTTGGAGCCATCTCCTACTGCTGGGAGAAATTAGCAGAACAAATTACTGAGACACGGAGCATAATCTTGTCTGAGTTGAAATGATTCAAATTGATTTGAATGGTCCTGATTTGAGGCTGCTTTGGAATCACCCACATAGTCAAAGCAGGTTATATATCTTCATATACAGGAGGCATTTTCAGGACAGCAATGGTCACTGTGACCATCTTGCCCTGGCAGAATCACAGAATCATTAGGGTTGGACCCTCCAAGGTTGAGTCCAACCTGTGACAGAACATCACCTCATCAGCTAGGCCATAGCTCTAAATGCCATGTCCAGTTGTTTCTTGAACACTTCAGAGATGACTCCACCACCTCCCTGGGCAGCCCATTGCCGTGTTTGACAACCCTTTCCATGAAGAAATTCTTCCTGATGTCCAACCTGAACCTCCCCTAGTGCAGCTTGAGGCCATTTCCTCTTGTCCTGTTGTTTGTCGGCTGGGAAAAGAGACAGACCCTCACCTGGCTACAACCTCCTGTCAGGGAGTTGTAGAGAGGAGAAGGTCTCCCCCGAGAGTCATTTTCTCCAGACTGAGCCCCCCCAGCTCCCTCAACCACCTAAAGTGCCATTTTTAGAAAGACCTCTGCTCTGGGCTTCATCTCTACAAAATGACAGTGCCTGCCAAGTGTCAGTCCCAAGTGCACCAACAGCCTCTGCAACCTAGTCTCCCCCACTCAACTATCAGTGACTTGAATTTCCTTTAGAAAAATTCTCATTTATCCTACGAAACATCACATAAAAGCAACTTAAATGAAATTTCACAAATTATGTGTGCGTATCAGAAGAGCAGTATGGGTTGAGTTTGCAGCTTGATACAGGGCTTAGTTTTCAATGTGGTGTTACAGACACTCTTAAAATTGTTATTGATGGATTTTGTATTCAGCTGGATAGATGATTCTTTATATGCACCTTTTGTTAATACTATTTATTTCAAATGTAATCCATCTATCTCCTCCATTTAATCAACCATCTTCATCTGAATGATAAATTATGTCAATACTCCCTGCAGGTTATTTTCAAATGGAGCACTTTAGGAAAGATCTGACAAGCAGGATATAGGAGCAGAAGTTAGGAGAGATACCAGGAAAAAAAATTGATTCCACTGAAGTCTGGAAAATTGTAATTTTTTTTCATTGGGACCATAGTTTTACTTCTAGACACTCAGTTCAGCTTCTGACTCACTGTGGGACTTTGGACTAATCCCCAACCTCTCTGAGTCTCAGATTCCATATCTGTGAAAGAAAACAACCCCTTGGTTAAGCATTTATATTGAATTTAGATAGGATTTTGATTAACCTCACAAAGCACCATTCTGCAGCTGTTCCTGTCATGTTCTCCTATTTCCTGGCCCATATTTGCACCCAACTTCCCACAAAACTTTTGCCTCTTCCCTGCATTTTGCATGCAGCTGTGTGGTGACTCACAGCCTTAAGCCAACATGATAAAATTCTTCATGTTTACTTCCAGATGTTGTCTCTGCTGTCCATTCACTTTACTGCATATCCTATAATCTATGATATTATCCAACTTGCAACACTTATCTCCACAGTCTGCTGCTGGGAGGTTTGCTCACAGATTTCAACTGGACAATGAAGAAAATCAATCAGAAAGGAAACCAACTTGCCAGACATCTGCAAAAGACAGCCTTGAATTTTTGTACTCCTGAGCTGAAATTATTGGGGTTGATATTGGAAAAAGAACTTCACAGCAAGAAAAAAAAAAAATATTTGACTATTCTCAATAGATCTTGGTTTTGTCATCACTTAGAACAGTTTTGAACAGAACAGTTTTAGCCCTGCCATCATAGTTAGACCTTCACATTAAGAACCGCCATGCAGAGCATCACAGAAGCATTTGCAGCTTACTGAGGTGAGGCAATTTGGGATTGAAAACAGTTTAGAAGGACCATATTCTTACAATTCTTAGAGGTGTTACTACAAACTGGAAACCCAGCCAAGTGTACCACCCCCTAACCTTCAATCTGAAGGGAACTCAACTTAAGAGCAAAATTTACTTCCCACTGAAGTTATATACTCCAGGCATCAACACTTTGGACAGGATTCCAGCTTGGACTAAGACATGCAAAGGTGCCTGACTCCATGTGCAGTCAGGATCCAGCCTCCCACTGGTGCCTGTGGGAGTGTTCGGCTTCCCTTCGGCCAGATGCCACCAGCTTGGTTTGGTTGCCCACGTGCAGGTGAGCAGGGATGTTTGCAATGTCCTGGAATGCATCCACCTGGCCCCCATGCTGATTCTCCAGAAGGGTATGGAGCATGGATCCTGGCTCACATCTTCCGAGTAAGCTTGAATGCCTTGAGATATTGCAGGATAACTCAAACCACACAGGCTGCCTACCTGTGGGCAACTCAATCAAACCCGCTCAATTAAATTGTTCCAGGGGGTTCTACTACATATCCGCTGACTAGAATAAAATCTTAGATGCCCAGTGCACAGATAGACATTTACACACAGGCTTCTGTATTTTCCTTAATCTCAAAGAGAATATCATCTTTCCACAAACTGATTTTCTACCAGGCAGATATGAAATATTTCTCTTCTTGAAGTGTAGTCAGATAACGCAGAAATATTAGTCAATAGGTTTAACAAGACTCCCCTCTTGCTCCATTTACTTCTTGCCATCCTGGCACATTTCAGCAGCAGAAGGTGCAGCTCTAGGTATGAGACCAAATGATGGTTTCTCTTCCTGAAGTCTATTTCTCCCACCTTCAGCAGTTTAAAGATATTGTAAACCAAACATGGGCACTGACACTTTAGTTTACTCTTTGAACAGACATTTGAAAATGAAGGAAGTAAGAAAGGAAGGAGTTTTCTGTACTTTGAAGGCAAAGACACTTTGCTGGAGCTACCATTACAGACAGCATGGCTACTTCTATGATGATAAATTAGACACACAGCAGGCCTTTCTCTGTCACCAAAGCCGGTTTACTCTCTGAAACGGTGTGACCATATCCAACTACCTGTTACAGATGATCATTAGCTGTGTTAACCCCTAAACTGTCTCAGAAATTCTTTGAGAGGTGACTCTACAGCCCAGGCCAAGGAAAGTGCCAGGTCTAAGAACATTTGCTTGTACTGGTTCCTTTACTGATGAGAAAAAAGTTTTTGTCTTATAATGTATAAACCAATATATCTTATTCACACGCTGCAAATACACATGCGTGCAGACAAGAACGTTTAGGTCTGCACCACCAAAATCATTAGCCCTACAAATACAGTTTTATTTGGTGTTATTTTGTGCTGTTTGAGAACATGACCGCTATCCAGATTATGTACCACGGCTATAATTGGAACTTGGGTGAGGGAACTATCCAAGCACCGAATTCCTTGTTTTTCTTGCCTTGGCCTATTACCACCCTTAGTGTCTGGCCTGGATACAGCCACATGCCTCGTCTTTCCCATCAGTTATCAGGGCAGGACAGATGAAATAGGAGAGTGGAACTAGATGATCTTTAAGGTCCCTTCCAGCCCAAACCATTCCATGATTCTATGAAATCAGAGGTTCTATATGTGAGCTTGTTGTCTGGGGTCCCTTAGTAGTCAATGCAGAAGGATCTCACTCTCTATCTAGAGTGCCTGTCACCTCATACTGAGGTAGATATCTGATCTACTTCAGAAGAATTTCCATCTAGACAAGCTTGTTTGTCTTCACAAAGTCAAAAGAGGTGAGCTGGTTGGAGAACTGTACACTGAAAATGTCCAAAAAGCGGCAGGGAGCACACCTACACTTACAGCAGATACTGACTCAGAGCCCTGGGGGGAACACAAGGTCATACAGCAAGAGGATAAACACTGAGTTAACACTGGACAAACATTTCTTTTCCTGGAGGTGAACACCACGTAGGGTGGGCTATTGGAAATTGGAACATGTTCCCATCTTCGCTGCCGCATTTCCTGGTCCAACACACCCACAAGGAAGATGGACTGACAGTGACGTGCCCGACAGGGACTGATGGAGGCGTGGATGAATTTTTGATGACGTTTGCTCCGGGCAATTCCAGAGCCTGTCTTTCTGTTCACGTCAGGCCCGCACAGCCTCTTTGTGCCAGCCCGATGGGCAGCAGTGAGACCACTCTGCTTCCTGTCTCACTTTCTTATTGTTTTGGGGTTTTTTCCATCTTGTTGCCCAGATGTGTTTTTTTTTTTTCCAGAGCAGGTCTTCTTTCACACATGAAAACTAGACCTCAGCCACAGTGTCTTTCACACTAGTTGTGCAGCTTCATTATGTGAATATTTACTTCCATCCTCTCGTTTGTCCTATTCAATGACAAGCTTTCAGCGCACATCCAAGGGCTGATTTCCAATGTTTGAGTTTTGGAAAGATTTCTATTGCAGATGCTGCTTATTAAGTAGTTTACCAAGTCATTACCCCTTAGGATGTATCTTCTTGCTTACACTGGAATAGCTAGGGAGTAGAAGGGATCTCTCAGAATTTGGTTAATTAATCCAACTGCAAACAGTAATTAGATTTTATCA
The DNA here is from genome assembly GCA_035584735.1 of Pseudotriccus pelzelni. Taxonomy (NCBI): domain Eukaryota; kingdom Metazoa; phylum Chordata; class Aves; order Passeriformes; family Tyrannidae; genus Pseudotriccus; species Pseudotriccus pelzelni. The sequence goes on along the minus strand of JAWMRA010000078.1, from coordinate 147,228,164 downwards.
TAATCAACTAATTAATTCTTCCAACTCAGTAGTCAATGTAATGAGCAGAGGAAACACAACCCACTCTTGCAAGACATGAACCTCGGCTTGGAAAATACAGGAGTAAAGGCCATTTAAACCAATTAAAGGAGAGTATATACACTGAGTTCCTCAGGGGGAGGTGGTTCTGGGATACATGGCACAGTTAATCTGGTATTTTTCCTTTTCAGAATTGCTTTGGAACTGATTTCTAACCACCCTCAAATGTCTTCCATGCTTTCACAATTATGTGCTCAGCCTGTCTTGTCCCTCCTTCCTCAACTCCTCTGGAATAACTGTCTTGGAAGCTGTGGTTTGTTGTTTTTTTTAAGTCTCCAAATAATTATATTAAACCATCTCTGAGGAGGAGGAATATGTTATACTGTGAGAGCTTTCCTGGAATGTCAAAAGGAGCACAGTGTTTTATTGATGCATTTACCAGCACACTGCCATGCAGACACCAAGCTGTCACACTGGTGACCAGTGTTGGTGACAGGAGAAAATGACATCAGCATCACTCTTCACCAGAGTTCGCTGAAACCAGGCTGGTTACGCCATGCAAAGACTTGCTTGGGCACTTAAACTTGATCCATTAGGGCTTGATCCATAGCATTTTCCAGTGTAGACATATCTGAAAAGAGTGAATGTATTTAATCACGTCAGCAAGAGAGGTCAGACTAAGCAGAAGAATCACAGCAGCTGGGAACGTATTTTAGCATTTGTATGTCCAAACAGAACAGAACAATTTACAGTGTTTGTGGCACGTCTCCAAATGTGGTTACATTGGCACTGTGCAGGAAGGGCAAGTTCCCCTTCTGTGCAGATGCAATATTTAGGAACTACTAAAATTGGGCTTTTAAGTGTACAAACCAGGGAAAATTCCTGAATGTAAACGGACTAGCAAGGCTCTTTACACTGCCTCCTATAAAATCCTCATGGACAAAGGGATGAAGTATGGACTAGAGGTAGAGTGAAAAGCAAACGAAATGTTGTGAGCAAAGGTTGTGATCAGTGGCACAGAATCCAGCTGGAAGCCAGTCAACAGCATCATATGCCAGGGATCAATACTAGGGAAAATACACTTTAGCACCTCTGCAAACGACATGGATGGTCGGGCAGAATGGGCCCACAGCAAGTTGGCAGATGACACAGAACTGGGAGGAGTGGTTATTACACCAGATGGATGTGCTACTACTGGGAGGGACCTGGACAATCTGTAGGAACGGATCAGCAGAAACCTAAGGAATTTTTTGCATGTGGGAGGATTAACCCCATGCACCAGTACAGGCTGGGTGCCAACCTCGGAAAAACTCTGTGGAGAATGACCTGGGAATGCTGGTGAACAACAAGCTGACCACAGTCATGACAACAACATCCCTTGCAGCAATGATGGTCAGCAGCATCCTGGGCTGTGTTGGGAAGAACATTGCCAGCAGTTCAAGGGAGAAGATTTTTCCCCTCTGCGGATCATTCAACCTCAGAAAAAGCAGAGGGAAGAGATTAATTGGACTCCAAGCCATTGTCCTTTCCATCAGCATCAGCCAGTGCGCCCTACATCCTCCAGGCCGTGCCATATGCTGTGGAATTCCCACAGCCCAGGTCAGGATTGTGGAATCCAGGGAGCACTGTTGATGTAGTTGCCATGAGAGCTATTTAAGGGTAAGCCAATCCCAAAGTCTTCTGGAGGAAAGTGGTGTTCTAGGCCAATACCATCAAATGAAAAGGTACATCTCCTGTCCAGCTCTAAGAGGTGAGGGTAATATTTGGTAGCTGTTGCAGTTAAAACTTTTCACTCTGCAGTCACTGTATTCAGTAATTAACAGTGTTCAACTAGCGAGAAATAACTCATTAAACTGAGGTGACCCAAGTTCTTGCACATGTCCACACATTGCCCAGCTACCTCCACACTAATAGGGTTCTACCCTGGGTAGTGACACAGCTGTTATTAAAAAGTATTTTATCTTTGTCAGACAGAAAATCTACGACAATGTTTCCACCCAGCACTCATTTACCCACTGTGTCCTTGCATGCCCTTTAATTAACTCAGTGACTTTTTGAGCAGCATCAAACCCTACCCACTTGTCTTGTCCTCTCTGAGATCTCTCCCAGGTTCCTGGTCATCTCTTGACGTCTTCGAGGTCTGCCCATCTGCAGGCCTTCAGCTCTATGCTGGGATTTCCTAACCTGAACACTGTGTGTTCAGCTGCTGCTTGCCAAAGGAAAGAACAGGCTTTTCTTGTTCCTGACAGAACATCTGACAGACACTTTTCAAGAAACATGGCAACCTCAGACGTATAAAACTGACATCACAATACACTAAAAAAAATGCACCATACACTTCCTGCCATCTCTGTCTCCCCAAACATTATCACAAATCTCTCTGCCTCTGAGATCACTGATATGTTTTTGCAGAAGTTATTTGTGTCATTACTATCTTCAAAGTCATCACCATGTGAAAAATCCAAGGGATGACTATCTGATGACGCTGTCAGATAGCCGCTTGTGCCCTGACCTGCTTAGTTTACAAGCACAGACGACACTCAGCTAAACTCCCTTCCCCACTACAAAATGCTACTGCTCCTCAGCTGAGCAGCCCCATCAGGCCACAGGCACATCAGTGCAGGCCAGGTTTGTCACGTCTCTGCACGTCTGTGGGCACTTCAGTCACATGTGTCAGGCTGTGAGCTCGGTGACTGAAGTCCACCCATCTGCATCCTTCTGCATCCTCCCTTCCTGAAAGAGCGGCAGCCCCTGGCAGCAGGTGGCTTCATCTTACACCCCTGCAGCCAGATTTATCTCCGCTTGTCTGTCAGAGTCTCAAACCATCTGGCAGCTGTGCAGGTGGCTAAAGGGACAGCAGCACAAAAGCAATAAAGAAATAGCTCCCTGTAATTCCTTAACCATTTTACATTTAAGAATAAGAGGAGAGAATGGCTCGGGTTTGCTGTCCCTCTGGGGAAGGGCTGTAAGTCAGCCAGTGATGCTGTGCAGGAGAAAATAGAAGTGTTACCTCAAACAGCAGCACTGCTGTGAATAGTGGTAACTAATGGAACTATTCAGCAGGCTCTGTGCGAGTCTGTGCAGGGCTGAGAGGAGACAGAGCAGGTTACAAGGGATATGTAACCGTGCATGATGTTTATAGATGAGGGATATTTAGATAGATCCAGTGGTGATGGATGAATTGCAAAGGAAGGCAGTGAGGGAGAAAGAGTGGAGTGCATTACAAAGCAGCAAAAGGACTTAAAATGGTGAAAATTTGGTACCAAGGAACTGTAAGGTAGAAAGGGGGTTAGGAAGAAGAGGATCACTTGTAGCCTCCTCTATCTGTCTGTCTAGGCATCAGTAGTGATAATTTCACAATTAACAAAAATTAGGGCTGGCAGGACATCAAGTAATCGTATAATAAATCCCTGTTCCCAGGTCATTCTTTCCAGATGTTTACCTAGACCATCTATAAAGCTTTCTGGGACAGAGTCTGCATTTAACTCAGACAATTTATTCCACCATTTTTCAACTCTTACTCTCAGAATTTTCTTTCCCAGTGCCTAATCCAACCCCACCCCCACCCCGTTGCATTAACACTGCTTACTTCATGACTTGCTCATGAGGAACATGAGAGCAGGTCATGAGAGCAGGAGAACAACTATTCCCTCCCTTCTTTCAACTTTTGCACTGTATCATAGTATCACAGACTGGTTTAGGTTAGAAGAGACCTTCAAGTTCATTTAGTTCCAACACCCTGCCATGGTCAAGGACAGCTTCCACTAGAGCAGGTTACTCAGTGTCCTGTCCAATATGGGCATAAACACCTCCAGGGATGGGGCTGCCACAGCATCTCAGGGCAACCTGTGCCAGTGCCTCACCACCCTCACAGCAGAGAATTTCTTCCTGCTATCTAATCTAAACCCACCCTCCTTCAGCTTAAGGTCATTTCCTCTTTTGTCCTGTCACTCCATGCCATTCTGAAAAGTCCCTCTCCAGACTTTATGCAAGCCCCCTTTAAGTACTAGAATACTTCAATAATGTCTCCGGTAGTTTAGTTATTATATTTTCCCTACTTTAAATCATACATCTTCTCTCACCTTTTCATCCTAAATCATAGTGAGGAAACCTCTTGCTTAATATCATGGTAAGTGACTCCATCCTTCACAAAGCTTGTCTTTTAATATTTGAATTCCTGGGACTTCCTGAGGATTATACTAAATAAAAGCCTTTGCCATTTTCACTAGCTGGGCATTCTGCTCAATTTTAGGCTTTCTTTAGCCTCAATTTCTGTCTGCAGAATGCAGGCAAAGATTATTCGTGTCCTATCATTGCTTGCCTTTGGAAAATGTCCTTCTCCAGCCTTCCTCTACAGCCCCCTTTAGGCACTGGAAGGTGCTGTAAGGAGTCTCTAGAGGCTTCTCTTCTCCAGGCTGAACAACCCCAACCCCTCTGTTTCCATAGCAGAAGTGTTCCAGCCCCCTGAACATCTTAGTGCCTTCCTCTGGACTCATTCCAACAGGTCCATGCTTTTCTTGTTGTGGTGGCCCTTGCAGGACAACACCACAAGCTTTAGCCCAGCTTCCTCCACGGCTCTCTGTGCATAAAACTGGATCATTTCTCCCTGTAATGCTCACAGTGCACAATTCCTTTGAATGACACAAAGGTTTATGCTTTACCACATGCACGTGAGACACCCTGGCACAGCGGGGTTAAATTTAGTAGAGGCACATCCAGGCAGCAAATGGTTGTTACCAAAAAATCTCACTTCTAGATGAGCTCCTTTGCTGCTCTGCCCTAAAGCACATTCGTCAGTTTGTGGTTTGGGCCCCAATTCCCCTCCCTCTTGACTTTCTCCTTCATTTTAGTGTTTTATTCTTTCCTTGATAAATCAGGAGACTTTCCCATTGCATTGCACTCAGCCCTTACCAAGAGGCTTTATAAATAACAGTAATGACCAGGCAAAAGATGCAATTCGGTTAACAGTGTAATGACTACAGGGATTAGCACTGCTGTATATTTTTTATGGGCGTAATACGTCGTTTTCATTCTGTTGCCGTAATGAAAATAACAAATTAACAGAAGCATTATGCAAATTATACATTAAAAATGTCATGTTTATTAATCTGTCCTGGCAAAAGAGAAGCTGCAGCAATAGCAGTGTTAACTGCTTCATGACCTTGTTATACAACAGAGAAGAAACTCAGTTCAGCACAGTTTGACCTGGCATTTGGGGTCATTTTCAGTGACTTCAGTGGCAGTGTTTGCGTGTTCAGGGCAAAATATATGTTTAAATACATCTCTAGAGAACAAGATGTTAGTAGTTTCAGTTGATCTTTCTTTATCTCAAAGATGTATCTCTGGAACAAATTCCTCACAAAACACTCTACACCTTGCACCTTAAAAGTAGTTGTGTAACAGCTTTTACCTTAAAATCCTGCTGCTAATTCAGAAACCGCTTCGAATATTTACCCAGACATCGAGTCTATTATGTTTTCTACAGTAGACAGTTCTGCCTTGTTCTCTTTGACATTAAGGGACATGGGGAATTTCTTTTCCAGCATACCCTGAACTTAATTTTGCCACTAACCTTGAGGCACTTCGTTGAAAATCCAGAGGTGATTGTTTTCTTACAGCCTTCAGTGATTAACACTTAGTGGTAAGAATTTCTTTGTCCTTGTGTGAAGAACATTTTACTCACAGGAGAAACAAAGATTAATAATAATCAGGAGATTCACCCTTTGCTTTTGTTTATCAAATAATAACTCAGTAATGTAATACAGCGACGAGATTTCCATAATATGCCAAATTGTTGACATTCATCAGAATCTAAAGACACGAGGAAATTAATTTTCTGAATGACATTCAGACTGAAAAAAATGATATTGCTGGGAGCTGTATATTTTTTTGACAAGATAAATGGTCTCTTCAGTTTGGATTTACAATTGAAGAGCAGAGAGATGCTGGGAAACCACAGGCCTGGAGTGATTAAAAGGGCCAGTGTCTTGTACCAAGTGGTGAAGTCGGGATGAGTATCCATATTTCAAGTCTTTCCCTTCCCTACCTCACTGCCTGGATCACATGCCTGTGCAAATTCCATATCTGCTGGAGTATCCATTTGGTGTCAGTGGGGACCTAGGACCTGTCTGTACACACCCAAAGGGAGCAGATGCTCCGAGCTCAAAGTCTAATTTAAAGAAACAGTAATAAACATAATTAAAAAGAGGAGCGGGGAGAGGGAAATAGCCATCAGACAAGTTCAAGCACAAGGCAAACTAATCACAACTCGAAAGAAAAGTGTTTATTTCACAGTTACTGTATTGGAATAAAACATGTGAAGTCATTTTCACAGGAGTTTAAAACCCAATAACAATAAATGTGAAGCTCATAGGAACTTGAGAATTCCATTCTGTGGAAATTATGACATCTTCAGAATAGATTTGTTATACTGAAACAAAACAAAGCCAATTTTTGACATTTCTCACAAAATTTAATTGCCTGAAACATTTCTTAATTGTTTCAGCTCAATCAAGGCATTTCATTTTGTTTTGATGCATTAGAATATTTCGAGCTGAGCTCATTTCTCTACTGAAACTCAACCTCTATATAGAGAAACACTCCTTTTAAAATCAGGGTTTGGTTAGGTTTCTTAAATTAAAAGTGCAAAATGAAATGAACCTCCACTGACTATTCTAAAGAGGCATTTGGCATTCTAACTGTGCTGGTAATTAGAAGTTAGACTGGTTGTCACTGGCAGTCTGATCTCCCAGTGACCAGTAACTGGTAATTACAGAGCATGAGCAACATCTGCCTGTCAGAAACCCATGTGGGCAGTTTGTCTCAATGATTAGTTCCAGCTCACATAACGTGGTCAGGAGACCACCTTTAGATGAGGAACCCATGTCCAGTGTAGTTCTCAGGAAGTAGTTCCGTGTAATAAGAGTCTGTTAAAGCCATGACCTAACAAGAAGAGTCATACAGGACTGGGTAAGAAAATAACCAGGAATGGTAATGTTCAAGCTTTTCTAAAATGAGAAACTGAGCAGTTGAATTATTTCTTGGATGATCAATTTTTCATGCTTTAAGAACAAAATATTGTCAAAATCACCACTTTTCAAAACACTTTGACATTGCACAGCAGAAGTTATTTCACACGTGAATTTTTTTTGTCCAAGATTGGGATTTGGCTCCATATTTTAGCATTTAGATGACAGTGTTTGCATAGCGGTGTCTGCTACGTGTGCACTGGTCCCAAACAGCAAAGGAGCCAGTAAGCAAATAAATTCTTCCTGAAATGGATGCATGGGATCATGGGATCACAGAATAGTCTGGGGTGGAAGGGACCTTTAAAGGTCATCTCGGCCACGATGAGAGCCATGAGCATGGGGTACACCACATTCAGTATACTTGTCAGGTAACTGGAACAGGAGTTCCTTCTTTCTTCAGTATCTTTCAAAATATACAAACAGAATTGTAGATTGAGTCCCCAGTGGAGTCCCCCAGTCCCACATGGACATTGGCTTTGAAGCTCTGAATGGGAATATTATTGAGGAAGTCTGCAAGCCAGGATCAATAAATGGGGTGGACGGTCTACCAGACCTCCTTACTACTGGTCTGAAGTTCAAGATTTAACAGCATCAGTTCACTGGGAAAAAATAAAAAAAAAAAAAAGAAATAAAAAACAAAGAAAGGGAGAGAGGGGAAAAAACCCCTAGTGATCAGTGGCAGTGGTTTGGGAAACCTGGCATGCAAGGCAGGAATGCAGGGACTGACCTTCTTTGCCAAAGAGAAATGAAGGAGGCAGAGAATGCATCACTTTGCACTCTGACTCAGATGGAAAACAGCTTTTCCGTCAGCTTTTATTGAACTGAAATAAAGGAATTTAGCCATGGAACTGGGGCAGGGGGGGAACCAAAAGCAAAAAACCCACCTCCCAGAAAAATCCATCTTTCTTACAGGAGCATAAAGGAAGTCTGGGATGGACAGCATAGGGATGGGACATTCTCTATCCATGTCTAAAAGTGTTGCCTGTTCTCAAAAGCAGTGCAAACATCCATCATGGAACAATACAGAACAGTTGGTCCTGTGTATTTTCTGAGTCCCTTCCAGCTCTGTTTTCTCTCACTGTCTGGAAGACACAGGAAGGGGAAGACCTAGGAAGGGAGAGACATGAATTCAGAGCATGCTGATTTTACAGAGGCTATTCTTAATTAAGAAGCAAACAGGTAAAGGTCCCCATCCATGTTCCTTTGGATACTCTGATTCTCAGTGTGGTTTATTATGTCCCAGGGATTTTTCACACCAGATCCTAGGGGCGATGGGGGAAGAGCCAGTCATTTCTGCCAGGCTTTTCTCTTATCAGTACCTCCCACAAAGCTTCTTTTGATGCTTCTGATCTCTGGGAAGGGGGGAAGAAAGAAATCCAATCTTGATGAGCCCCAGCCTGCCAACTTTGCTGCTGAACCAATGCATTATTCATGTGTTTGTGACAGAGAGGAGTGAGTTTAATGTGCAGAAATGAGCGTGGAGAACTGTGGGGTTATTGCTGGGGATGGGACATGCTCTGCTGTGGCCGTGCAGCAATTTGTGCTGGGAGCTGTCAATACTCCTATACAAAACACAATCCCACCATGTAAAGACTGTAAGTGCCTTGTTTGGATTGCTTTTTGGTTTGCAGATCCTGCCATCACTTCACACTTGTGGTATTTACCGGTTTCTATTGCAAAATCTTAATGAGCTGAAAAAGTGTTATCCAATCTCACTTCAAAACCCCTTGGTAGAGCAAATATAAAATCATAGAATGATTTGGATTGGAAGGGACCTTAAAGATGATTTCATTCCAACCCCCCTGCCATGGGCAGGGACACTTTCCACTAGACCATCTTGCTCAGATTCCCATCCAGGCTGGCCTTGAACACTTCCTGGGATGGGGCAGTCACAGCTTCTCTGGCAATATTTCACATCGCCCCTTAAGTTGTTATAATCAAAGTGACTGAGTCACAACGGGCTGAAGTTTTGGGGTTTTTTTTTAAACTGACATTGAAAATAAAAACATGTATTTTTGACACCTCTTTTGCTTCTTCAAGCAGTCAGCTGGGCATTGAGAGAAGGACTTCATAGGAAACATCCTTCCCACCTTCCAATCTCCAGGCATACAAGGGTTGAGACGGACCCTCTCAGGACCAGCCTGAGGTTTGTTCACAGGGGGATGTATCTGAAATCACTCTCACCTTGTGATGACCTTATAGACGAGGTTTGAATGGTTTGTGCTGCCCGTGTCTAATTAGTTGGTTGTTCACAAATACTAAATTGAACCTCTGGGAAAAGGAGCAAGCATCTCTTCCCATCACCGTTTCTGTCCTGACCTTCATCACATCTGCCAGGGCACAAACAAAATAGAAGCCTATTTATACTATTTTCGCCTGTATAAACATAAAACAAAGGTAATATTTCTTCAGCCAGCATAACTTTGACCTGCTGCACTGACTTCCACTGAGATTGTTGGAAGATCTTCTCCATAATTCATAAATGGTGAGCCAGAAGATGCTGCCACTCTTTTCCAGGATATTTTCTTATTCTACATGTAGTGCCCTGAAGTCATCAATTTTCTGTGGAATAAGTGATGTTTAGTCTAACTTTCAATTCTCTGTAATATATTTCTCCATGTTGCAGCTGTAAAGGCTAATAAGAACTTTGACTGTACAAATCAGAAAATATTGGGTTGGTATGTTAAGATTATTTTCCTTTCATTTAGTTCCAGTGGCCCGAGTGCAAGAAGGAGCTTTGCAAACCATACAAAGTTCACAATATGAAATAATGACACAAAATGAACCTTTGCAGGAAAAACAGAAAGAGCTCAATCTCTTTAGTTCAGCAAAAAGAAAGTTTAAGAGTCTATAACAAGATTATAAACTGCTATGAAAGGAAAAGGTATTGTATAACAAGGGCTTTCAGTTTAGCAAAACAGTGAGTAAGAATTTAAATTTAGAAATGTTTGTACCAGGTACCCAAAGGATCATTTGGTTTCCTATATGTTGGAAAAGCATCTATCAAATAGTTAGGAGGTTAACACTGGCAAGTGCAGAGGGAAATGAAGTTAAGACTTTAATTGCAAGAGTAGTGAAGCACCAAAACTTACTAAACTTGCAGTGGATTCCCCATTACTGAGCTGGGGGGAAGGGATTTCCTTCAATTTTAAGGTATTGCTCAAATTATAATGAATTTCAGGAAAAAAACCTGTTTTCTCTTCAATGGGAAATCAAATTAAGCCATTTCAGTCATTCCTTCTGGCCACTCCCTGTGTGAATTCATTGCTGGTGTAAATTCCAGACGGGTCAGGATCCTTCAGCTTTTGCACTGCTGTGTCTTTCATCCAACTTGCAAGAAGGGAGGGAGGAAAAGCAACATGAGATGTTTAGATATTGCTGAACAAACAGAGTTTTTCCTTCCTCCGGAGACGGGCAAATAAAAAACAAATGAACCAAAACAGATGGCACAGAATCATAACGGTTGGAAAAGACCTCTAAGATCATCCAGTCCAACCATTAACCCAGCACTGCCAGGTCCACCACTAAAGCACCACATCCGCATGTTTTTTGAACACTTCCAGAATGCTATAACATTTGTGTCTAGGACTGCTGAAAGGGAGAAGACAAATGCAAGCAGAGAACTCATGTTCCCAAAACTGGAAGAACCACCTACTTCATCTCCTGCCCGTGCAGGATCACTCTCAAGAGCACAGCAGCTGACTTAATCAGAGGTGGTATGTTTAGTGCCAAGCACCTTCTACCATGTGCAGAGATTTCACTCAGCTAAAAAATTAAGACAATCATCTCAAATCACAACAGTCTAATACCCATTAATTGTATTTGTCGTAATTACATTAATCTTGATGAGCCAGTGTATAGTATTAAGACGACCACCATCTTTATGGTGTTCTTGTTGCTGTACAGTGCTCAGTAAACTCAACCTTTGCTATCAAAGGACATTTGTAAATAAACAATCCCACGCTTATAAGGCTTCTTGAACACCACATCAAGCATTAAATTGGGTTGTTATTAAGGTGGGTTCCAACAGTTCTGCTGATAAAACTGAGACTCTTCAGGCTGCAGCAAGATGAGAGCAGAAAGAATTTAACAAACATCACTGTGCCTTACCTAACAGTGGTACAGATCAGCTGGCTTTGGCACAGTGAGTCCAGTGTCATTATACCCACACAAGTGACAGCACAAACAAGCCCACTGACTGTTGCTGATGTGCTCAGAAGTACAGGAAAGTCACACCCACAGTCATTATCCCCACATATATCCAGCCTTCAGAGAACCCTGTAATTTCCCCATCATTGCATCCCTCTAAGAAACAGGGGATTTAACATCCTCGTTAGACAGATGGAGCGGGAGTGTCTGGCCGACTCAGAGCTCAGCAGAATGAGGTGTGGTGTCTTGACATCTGTGGTGTGGTTTTCTGTCAGTCAAAATCAGGATCTAGACGTTTTCTGCCATGTTCAAACCATGCCAGACTCTGCAGGGTGATGTACCTTCTCTGTTAGTCTAAAGGGTAAAGACGGTATGTAGGAAGAGTCCACCCCTTCACCCCTCAGTGTCTGGGCTGCTACATTTATTCTGTTTCTAAGGCAGCTGATGGGTCCAGAAAAATAGGAAAAGCCAGAAAAAATTCATCAGAACTACTGCTTAACACAGATTTTACTGTCCTTCAAGCTTGAAAATTAAATTGATAATTTTTATCCAGGTCACAACACCTTTTTATCCAGGTCATAACATCGACCCTTGCTCAAGTCCCAGCATTAAGAGTCAAGCTGTATCCCTCCAAAAATTCTGCAGGTCCAGTCTTAGACTCTAACAAATCAAAATAATGGGCAGCTGTGCAGATACCACAGCCTTGCTGGGCCAGGCATAGGCAGCAAACCCTTCTTTCACCAGCCCAGCACAAGGAACCCACACTGAAAATTCTATAAAGGCAAACCTCCCAAAACCTTGCAGATAAAATGAGTCTGAGAGATAAAATGAGTCTGAAAATTATGCCTTTTTCTTCATGCTCTCAGGACCTAACATTAACTAAGTTCTGCTCTTAAACCAATTGCTTCCTGCTTGACATTTATCTGCAGCTTTGGCTCTAAAAGTCTATTTGCACCGTCTGTTCTGTTTTCCTGGAGGGAAATTACCATCTGTATTTGCCATTGTTTGATGATTAGCTACAAGTAGTATCACACACTGCTTTTTCAGGTGTTCGCTCTGGAGAAAAATTCACCTGTTTCAGTGTTTTGACTTATTATAGATTTTAATTCTAATTAATCCAAAACTTTCTGTTCTAAAGAGCTTGTTTTCTCCCAGTGGCAATGGTTTCCAGCCATATTATATAGTTATGGGGTACCACTATCAGGAGTGACTGTGCAAAGCATGTTGAGGTCCACTGAGTTGGCAAAAGCCAAAGCCCAGACCACAACTCCCTGTTTGCAAAAGATACGGTTCGTTATCCTTGCCTCATATTTGTTAACTGCTCTTGGCACTATGAAAACATCAAAAATACATATGGAAAGAAACCATAGTGGATTTCCATGCTGAGAAAACGATACTTCAAAACCATATTTCACTGTAACACTCAAGTGGCTGCCCTTAGAGTCTCTGCAGAAGAAGGGGAAATCAAGACATGCTTGATGAAAGAAGGCCCTGCTCAAGAGCAGTGGATTGGAAAATTAATTTTAAAAAATTGAAAGCACCAAAATAATACTGACCCTGATTTTTCTGTTCCTTCTCTGGCACAATACCCCTGTCTATTAAGGGGCTTCATCTTTTTGGATGAAGCTATTAAGATATAACACTTTTTTTTCCCTAAAGAAGGTACAAAAAATTGCTGGCCAAGTTCTCCCTTCAAATAGTGAGAATTTTGTACTGGTGGCACAGGGAAAGCATGAAGTGAAAAAGAGTTTTGTTTAATGTACAAAAATACAGCTTAATAAGGGTATAACGAGAACTTCAGTGCTTGTTAACACGTTTTGTAAGTTCTGCACTTGGCCACCCATGGCCAAAAGATTAGGGGAATTGTCAGCTCAGTGCATGAACAGCAGGACTCTCAAATCCAAGAGCAGATTTAAACTGAGCTGCAGAGCTTTTTTTCAGAGGAAAACAGAGACCGTTTACAAGAACATGTAGTGACAGGACAAGGCAGAATGGCTTCAGACTGAAGGAGAATAGGTTCAGGTTGGATGTTAGGAAGAAACCCTTCCCTGTGAGGGCGGTGAGGCCCTGGCACAGGTTGCCCACAGAATTTGTGGATGCCCCATCCCTGGAAGTGTCCAAGGCCAGGTTGGATGGGGCTTGGAGCAACCTGGGCTAGTGGGAGGTGTCCCTGCCCACGGCAGGGGGATGGAATGAGATGATCTTCAAGGTCCCTTCCAACCCAAACCATTCTATGATTCTTTGAAGAGCTATCTTAACCCCGAGGGGACGACAGTGCAGGCAGCTGCTTCCTCCACGTCAGTGGTGAGCACTACAGCGATTTTTTTCTGTATGCAGCTACCGTTGCTTCTCTCCTCCTGTTGTTTGCTTCTCCTCCTTTCCAGGGTCATAAAACCAGCGCTCAGTGGTACACCTGCCACCTGCATATTCATCACTCAGGTGAAGAGAAAAGTGATGTATCGATGCTTAAGCAGCAACAGACAGTTGTGTGTCATAACCTGCAGCCCAAAGGCCACAGCACCCTTTAAACACAGCATCCACCTTCAGGAATCGTTATTATTCATTTGCTGGTTGGTTCCCCTCTTGTCAAGGTGCTGCATTCACCATGCAGATAGCACATGTTTGTCTGATAAACCCAGAGCTGTAGCAGCCTGCAAAGTGCCCCTGCACTGGGTTAGCAAAGTAGAAGCATCCTGGATGTGCTGAGCCTGATCTCCAGAGAACACTGTCTGTACCTTCCCTCTCCCCATTGCACCCCAACCCTTTGTGCCATTTTTCACCTTGCAATTTTTTTAGGTTTGCATGTTCGCCTGCAGATCGAGAGGACGTGAGTCAAAATAATCAGGGGCATCGGGAATAACCGGAGACACCACGAAACCCCCACCTTCACAACAAAAGCTCAAGAGTGTGCTTGAGCACAGCTTGTCACTGTTATAACACTTCTCTGGGCAGAAAATCAGAGCACAGCAGGACCAAATGAAAATGGTAAAGTAATAAATATAGATAAGCACATTAAAAAAAAAAAAAGGGAAATTACATGAGGTTTTATGTCACTTTTTTTTTTTTAATATCCAAATCTTGTCTGCCCAGGGAAGAAAATGTCACTCCCCTGGTTTGTATTTCTCTAAGAGAAGTTATTAATCTGTTTAAACCACTCCAGACTGTAATTATCACCCTTTACTGTGAAACCAAACCTTGAAATTTTTGATCTTTGGTATTACTTACTGAAGCTGTCCCTGACTCAATAGCAATCTCATAATAAAAACTGTAATCAATATCTTATTATGGGATTTTTTTTTTATAAATTGGCTTTTATTCCACAGAAACCTATACATTTTCTTGTTTTAGAAAGCCTTTTCTCTCTGGATATCTACTCCATTTTCATTTAATCTCAAATCAAAAACCAGATCCAATGATTTACTTTTAAAGGAAGCAAAACAAATGGAATTTTTAGAAGAAGAAGAAGAATGTCTCTACAGTGGGACCCAAGAAACCTGAATGCCCTTGTCTGGCTGTGTCATGAGAGATCTGACACAGAAGGCATTTCAAGCTGTAGTCACCTCCTCCTTTTCAGCAACAGCTCTACTGTGTCTTCTACTGAAATAAAATGGGTAAGTTTTGGTGCAGCTCAGTTATAAAAATGAAAGAGGAGAAGGTGCAAGACATGAACTGTGGAGCAATACTGAACTTTTGTGAATGTTGATTACTACAAACAATATTCCAGACAGGGAGAGCTCACAGCCTCTGTGAAAAACCCATATAAAGTGTGAAAAAAAATCCAGAAAAGATCTCTTGCAATCAACCTGGCTTTCCTGAGTCATTATCCTCAATTAACATTAAAAAAATGAATAACCCCTTTTTTTTCCTTATTCTGTTAAAGCTGTAAAGAAAGAATTTAAATGTGCAACCGAAATGAATGGCCAGTATTTAGAAGTGAACCTGTAGCAAAGGAAAAGTCAATAAGTTTTATTGTTATAATTGATGAGCAGTAAGGGCACAGTAAGGATACTTTAAAATCTTTAAAGAAGTCTTTATCACAACCTTCATTAAATTAAAAAAAATATGTGCAGCTCAAAAGAGTCAACAAATTACGTTCAGGCTATTATGTAATATGTTAAAATAATAGAAATTAAATTGGGAAGCTTCCAGCAGCAATATAAGACTGAATTGAAGTGTGATGGATGGGTTCTGAGATATGAAACTCGTCGGAATAAATGAGGTAAAAGGACGAAATGACAAGAAACTGTTTAGAACCACGAATATGCTTGATGGGAAAAGGAAATGGGAAAAGTAGCAGACTGAAATTGCAGAGCAGGAGGCATCTTTACTGTCACGTTGCTGCGCTCTCAATTTGATGCTCAAGTTGACACGGTCTGTGAGTCTCTCTGTGCTGCAGGTCTTGTCTAAGCTACATGTGTTTGGCCAGAGAAACCAAAAACAAAGAAATCGGTGTTAATACTGTGTTCCCTGTGCTTTTTTTGTCATGGACAAGGCCGAGCCAGACCTGGTTTGCAGCAACCTCCTGTTTCTACCTCACTGCACCCATGAGCACCGAGGAAGCCAAATTCACCGAGGCACAGCACTCATGGGGTTACGTGGCACAAGCTTATCTTGATCCTGCATCAGAATTTCCCTCCTCTCCAGAGGCTTTTCCAAGGTCTCCCACATCACCAGCTGAGCAGGCTGCTAAATTCAGCACCCCTCTTTCATTTATTCCACTGCCAAGGTGAAGTGGTCAGAACTAAAACCCTTCCCTGCTGTACCCTCTGCAAACTCACCACATGATCCGTTATTGCTGCAAGGGGGTTACAATCTGCATAAAACTTTTATAAATCTTTTCTTTTTCACAGGGGTAGATGATATTTATGATGTGTTTGGCAGCTGTGGGGGAAAAGGGACCGAAGATTTACGACAACCTTCCCGTCCTGCAGTGTCCAGGACATTTTCCTGTGCCTGGAAGTGCTCAGCACTTTGGAGGAAGGCACTCTGAAGGGATCTCAGTGCACCAGCCAACATTTGCTTCAGGTTCCGTTAATATTTAAACATCAAATCTGTCAACAGATTAATTGGCACTGCCACTTTCCAGCAGTTTTATGGGTACTTTAAACCACTAGCAGTCAATTCCTGAAAGGAAGCATGTAACATTTAAATATGTGTGCGTATGAGATAATGGGAATATTAAGCATCCTGAAGAAAAGGCAGAATTGTTACCACGCTGTTCTTGTACTGAATTCCCAATGCTTCCAGCTTTTAGAGAGGTGTTGACAGAAAGAGGTCATCAAAAATATTTAGAAGTTACTTGGGCACTTTTTCCCATGGCAGAGAAGACATTGATATCAAGGACTAAACATGAGCTGCAACAGGCAAGGCAGGAAAGAAGATTTTAGATAATGCAAGAAGCCATTTCATGGAATCATTGAATTATTTAATCATAAAGGTTGGAAAAGACCCCTGAGAGTCCAACTGTTAACCCTGCACTGGTCCACCACTAAACCACATCCCAAAGTGCCATATCCTCATGTCCTTTGAACACTGCCAGGGGCAGTGATTATACCACTTCCCAGGCAGCCTGTTCCAGTGCTTGACCACCCTGTCAGTAAAAGAATTTTTCCTAATATCCAATTGAAATCTCCCCTGGCACAATCCCCTGACAGGATGAGGCCAATCCTGTCACTTGTTACCTGGGAAAAGAGACTGACCCCCACCTGGCTACAACCTTCTGTCAGGGAGTTGTAGAGAGCAATAAGGTCTTCCCTGAGCCTCCTTTTCTCCAGGCTGAGCCCCCTCCAGCTCCCTCAGCTGCTCCTCACCAGAATTGTGCTCCAGACCCTTTCCCAGCTCCGTTGTCCTGCTCTGGACACGCTCCAGCCCCTCAAAGTCTTTCTTGTCATGAGGGGCCCAAAACTGAACCCAGAATTCAAGGTGCAGCCTCACCAGTGCCCAGCTCAGGGGGACAATCCCTGCCCTGGTCCTGCTGCCACACTATTGCTGGTACAGCCCTGGATGCCACTGGCCTCCTTGGCCACTTGGGCATACACTGGCTTGTGTTCAGCCACTGTTGACCAACATCTGTAATACGTGTGAGTTGCATGAAATTACAAGAAATCAGTTGCAGTGCTCTACCCTGTCCATGTCACCATCACCTGAAGAAAGATTCATTTCAACTTACCATCCCAAACTTGGGCATCTCTTGCAATCGGTTGATCGGGCTCTTTCAGCAGCCAGTGGTGACAAAAAATATCACAGGAAAAAAGGCAGTTCTTGGATTCCTATTTTATGATGCAATAGATCATTCTCTGGAGACTCTCCTATCCCTTTTCCACTAACTATTGAGGGAACCTACACAGTTAGATTTCAACTGACGCTTAAAAGCTGAAGTTAGGTGGGGGTAAAGTAAGTAAAGTAATGGCCAGTCTTCGCGAACGAAGAACCGGGGAAGGTCTTTACACCTTCCAGCCTGCGCATTGGATTTTTTAGGTGAGACACACTCTTGCCTCTGATATATGGCATCACTCAAACCTCACTCACTTAAATACACAGGTGGCTTTCCCACCCGTTTGTACAGGCACATGACAGTTAAATATGGGAAGAATTAAGTGAAGAGGGCATAGATTAATACATGGGCTTGCTCAGATATGTGATCTGTGCCAATAGATCTGGGAAAATTTTGCAAGAGTGATAAACCCTACAGTGCATAATCCCATTGCTCCACTTCACTAGCCGAGCATGTGCCAGTTTCAGGAGTAGTGATACAACCTTATTTGCTCTGCAGAGAGATAAAATCCACAAACCAGTCAGAAAGAGAGGAAAATGGGCACAGAGAAAGAGACTGCAGGCCCTAACTGATCCTTCACAAAACGTATTTACTTTGTCTTCGTTCCGTGGTGAATTCATTAGTTCACATTTAGCACCGTTCTTTGGTCAAATGCTCAGGGAGGAAATAAATTGAAGCAATTTGTTCTAGAACTCATAAAATGCTGTTGTATGTCCACCTTTTGACTATGAGACCCATGAAAGCAAAGTTACACTTTGGAAAAGAAACAATTCCCCCCCTGGCCTCCAGAGGTTTTCCAGAAGAAACCCACACAAATATATGTGTGTGTGTGTTTGTGCACATGTGTGGCAGTGGAAGGGACACAACAATTTCATGGTGTCACTACTCCACTACAAAGAGCTTAAGGACAAAATATAATCTAGATAAAGTTTTCTGCCGACCTCTCAAACTTTTCTGCTGGAGTCTTTATCATTGGCACTGCAAATTAGATGGGGTTAATCAAGCCCTCTTGTGCTCCATCACATTTCCTTCCTCAGCCAGAGGGTGAGTAAATGTGATAAAGCTACATTTCATGTTTATAAAGACTCACAGCTCTTAATTTTACTTTTAATTTTAAGCATTCAAGTAATACCTGTGTTCATTCAGCAGCTGTTCTGTGCCTCTTCAGTGAAGCAGGTACTTGCCCATTTGGGAGCCAAGACCATATTTCTGCAACATATAAACAGAAAGGATTTAGATATTTACCACTGAGGAAACTTTTTAAGTTTACCTAGTTACCCTACCAAGCCATCACTCCTTATTTAATGAGTGTTTTCTGGATGCACCTCAGGTCTGTTTCTTCACTGTGGATTTCTGTAATTAACATTTCACTTAAAGCTCAGCGTGATTATTTGGCATTACACTTGGAGCCTGAACTGAAAAATTAATTTATAAAAGAAGAAATAAAGACAGATTTTGAGATATTTGCTCCTTACCTTTATTTCCCTTGCTGGACTGTTATTGAACACACCCCTTTCTCCTGTAGTACAATGTTCTAAATGCCAGTAGCTATAGTTGACTGTTTGAACTTCAGAAATGGGAAATTTCTGAACTTCCAAGAGAGTCTTTGATCCTCTAAGAGCTCATTAAAGATCTTCCTGAATACAACATTATATTTGTGCAACTACTTTGCCAATTAATGGTAATGTCACTTGTAAGTAAACGTGTGGGATGCCATGACCTGGTTATTTAGAATAACAAGCTATTACCGGCTTTGACAAAGGAGCCACTTAAATTAAGCTTTGATAAGTATCTGCAAATAAACTGGCTCTGCATCATGTGTAAATTATTTAGAGAGACAAGTTATCTCTTAATTTGAAAAATCTTCAAGAGGTCCACTTGGCTGGAAAGCTGGCATCATTCTCCCTTAGCCAGAGTCTTTCCAATGGAAAAGAAGAGCATTATTTCCAGGTGATAATTTTTGGGGTGTTTTTTAGTTGAAGTTACCACTAAAATACACTTTCACTACAGTTTTTCATCTCTCAGCACAGGGAATGAGAACATCACTGATTTGGGGATTTCTGTCTTCCAAGGAAAGACAGTAATGTTGATGAAGAGATATAATGTCAAGGATAAACCAGACGTGGTTATAATGAACACCTCCAGTATGTCCATTCTCATTTCCTTCTAAATTGTGCTGCAGCTTTAAGTATTAGCAGAGCTCAGACATCAATTTACAGCTTCAAGGCTCAAATAGACACAGCCTCTCCTAAATTGTATCAGAGCTTAAAACGCAATTATAAATCATGTATTTAATTACATTACAATCTTTCTGTATACACAGAACACTCCAGTTTGCATAATCAAGAGGAAAGACAGAGAAAGCATCAGTGTGAACTCTGAGATCTCAAATATAACATATAATGTACCCAACACAAGCAGCAAAGCCGAAACAGCAGTCCTCAAATTTCAGCTGCAGCAATGAACTTCTGGAAGAGTATTTTACCCTCAGAATACATTTCACTCACATTTTAAAAGTTGTAGTTAAGAAAGAAATTAGAGAAAAAGCTTTTAGCAGGACTTATGAAGAAGGATGAGGTGAAGCCATGCCCTGAGCTCTAAACTTTAAATTGCACCCTGTTTTTTGCTGTGCTCTGAAAGCACAAGACAAGATGGGGTTTTTTTCCCTAGTGAACTTACAGGATTCCCTAAGAGATTGCGGAGTCTCCATCCATCCAGATATTTGAAACCCAACTGGACACAGTCCTTTGCAGTTTGCTTTCATTGGACCTGCTTGGGGGGGTTGTACCAGTTAAACTCCAGAGGCCCATTCCCGTCTCAGCCATTCCGTGATTCTGTGATGTTATGAACAGCTACCCCAGCACGGCACAGAAAACATCTATCAGTGTAAAATAGTTCAATGGGTTCTTTTCATAAGAGCAAATTTCCTTTCTCCACAGCAGGTCTGAGGGGCACCCCTCGCCCACCTTGCTGAGGGACTAGATGTGTTCCATTAAATCACACTCTCGGAGCTGAGGTCTCCGTGGGTAGTTAGAATCATAGAACCACAGAATGGCTTTGGTTGGAAGGGAATTTGATCATCAGGCAATTCCAACCCCACTGCCAAGGGCAGGGACACCTCCTACTAGTCCAGTTGCTCAAAGCCCTGTCCAACCTGGCCTGGAACATTTCCAGGGATGGAGTGTCCACAGCTTCTCTGGGCAACGTGTTCCAGTGCTTTGCCACCCTCACAGCAAAGAATTTCTTCCCAATATCTCATCTAAACTGCCCTCTTTCAGCTTATGGCCATTAGCAGCAGTAGTTGTAGAGCTGTTATACAATGCAAGCATGTTCATGGCTGGAACTCAGAGTTAAGCTGAGAAAAAGCTGATTAAGATGAACCCAAACAGGACCTTCAGTGCCCATGTCTGAGGAGATCATGTATAAGAGAGCATGGAGCACGTGTTTTATGCTCTAACAGCACCTGTCTTGCACTGACAGCCAAGGAATCAAGTTCTAAGATAATTATATCAATAAAACAATCTTATATACCCCTAGGAAATTTTTAAGAAAGATCAAGGATATGCATGGAATTGGCTTTTAGGTTTTGGAGTTAATTGTAAAAGAGAACTTCAAAGGCACACATGGCAGAATTAGATGGAGATTTTCAGAGTACTGCTGTGCCAGGAAAGCAGTTATTCAAATACAAACAGGTAGGATGAAGTAAGACAAAGAAATAAAAGTTAAATAACCAAAGAATTAACCTTAATTTACTCTAATTAACCTAGAGATAAATTGGTCTCTGCCACTGTATTCCACCATCACATTTTGGTTTTTATAAGTTATTTTTATTGGCCAATCCATCTTCACTTCGACTTTCCTTCTTAAGCCCTCATTACTATTCCACAGCTCAACAGCTTTTTTTTTTTTTCCACTGGACATGTTAAATGGTGGAAAAATAAAATGGATCAATACAGCAACTCAATTAATTCCTCATCTTAAATTCTAATAAAATCAATTTGGAGAAGTGTCGTATCGTTAAGCTTACATCATAATGCAGTAATTAGAAACAACTTTCATCTTGCTTATTCCTTTGAAGATTTTAATGGCAATCAATTAAACATGCCTTGCTTCTCCATTAAAGACTTTCAAAATGGAAATTGGATGAGAAGCTAAAGATAAGGCACTGATTACAGAATCTTCCCACTCACCACCATTTCAGATATTCCCCCCAAAATGTGCAAACTCACCATTAAAAAGTTAGCACAAGCTAAGTCCTATTTTCATAGTAACCAGCAGTAAGTTTTCAGTTAATAGATCGTGTTTTAATAGACTGGTGCAGTGCTTTGTTATTTGCATAATTACCAAGCAGGAACTTTGGTGTGGCTCAGTGAGCTCAAATCTTTTTTCAGGTTTACAAACAGACACCTTTAGGGGTTTAGCTACTCTTTTATTGAAAGGATGCAGTTTAGGATTCACTGTGTACTATTGAATCAAAATTTCTCTGCAGGTCTTAAAGAGAAATGGATAAATTTGAAATTCTCTTTCATTAATAGTAATAATTGCAGCTTAGTAGCGATCCCCCTATCCTAGGTGCTGCACACAAAAAAAATGCGAAAAGACAGCACCAGGTTCGAATTTTATACAGTCTGGGCATAAACCAGCAGGTATCTCCATTAATTCTTCTCCTGCTAGGGATTTATGCCCAGAAGGAATTTGCATCCAAAAAGAAAACAAGCACACCCAGTCGATGGCTGAACACCCAATTAGCTGCTCTGGCTCTCCTCTGCTTCTCTCTGGAACCAGAGAAATCCTTGACTGTTTGTGTTTCACCTGAATTAAACTCCAGCAGCATCTGTCCAGCGCTGGGATGTCAGCACTGCATGTGCTGCTCCTGGTGGTGTCCCAGCAGGGCTGCCCTGACCGCACAGCTTCACACCATCCCCCGCCGTGTTATCACCCCATGCTGCCTGAAACACCACTTGGGGCTGTTTTTCAGAATGGTTTGGGTTGGAAAAGACCTTGAAGATCACCCAGTTCCGAACCCCCTCCCATGGGCAGAGACACGTTCCACTAAACCACGTTGCTCAAGGCCCCATCCAACCTTGAACACTTCCAGCAGCGGGGCATCCACAACTTCTCCAGGCAACCTGTTGCAGAACTCCACCACCCTCACAGTAAAGACTTTTTTCCCTAATATCCAATATAAACCTACTCTCCTTCAGTTTGAAGCCATTCCCCCTTGTGCTGTCCCTCCACGCTCTTGTAAAAAGTCCCTCTCCATTTTTCTTGTCTTCTCCCTTCACCATTAGCAGATCAGAGATATTGCCATTGAGGTAATCACGGCACAATAGATGTTTTGGATTAATTCCAAACCCTGAATGCCACTTATTCTCCAGGTCTCTACATTGTCTCTTGTTATTTTTATTCATTCATCTATCTATATGGTCTTTCTACAGTCAAAGAAAAGAAAAGAGTAACATTTAAGTAAAAGACTCTTCCAAGTATTGAACAACTTGTTCTTTAGTCAATGTCATCAGAATTTTATAGATAAAACTATTTCTGGATGTGTCAGTAAAAGAAACCTCATTGTGCCAACATTTGCAGTCAGCCTGAGTATTGATGAAAATATGAAATGGTATAATTAGAGTTCACTGTTATAATTAAAGTTCATCACTCTTTAATTCATTAAAAGTTAGCGTTTTGTTGAAAATGTGAAATCAACTTTTGTCCAAAAACTTTGAAAATTCTCTCTTGAACATCTTATGAAACATTAGTATGTGAAAGCAATTCTATGCTTAAGTTTTCCTGAACTTTCTTATACTTTAAATAGACAGTGAAGGAAAAGTTAGGAAAGTCTTTTAAGAGGGATGTAATACAGTCAAAGCAGAAGAAAAAATGAAAAAGTAGGAACAAAAGCCAAAGAAAAAAGAGCAAAACCAAAAATGAAAAAGAGGAAAAATTTCTTTTTTTAAAAAAGTGGCACCTTCAGAGAAACAGGTTAAAAAGCGTTGACTTACAACATTTTTCAAATAAAATTACATTCTTCAGTCAAAAGCTTGTGTGACTTGGGTTCATCTCATCAAAAGATCTAAAGGTCTACACCTGAACTAGCTATCAAGGTGCCTCCCAATGGGAAAAAATGGCCCATCATAAGGTATAATTCAGATTTTAAAGGTCAGTGCCTGCAAGGTGGGTCTGGTGTTCCCAACACTGAGCAATGCAGGCATCACCTAAGGTGGTGAAATTAATCCCGTCTCTGGTTTCTTGACCTTACTGAGATCACATGAAAACTTGTTCAGAGGCAAAAGAGGTGCAGGGTCAAACACCCAAGAGCCCACAGACTCTGGCAGAACTGAGGCAAGATATCCACAGCAGGAGCAGGTGGAAGCTGGGACAGGGTGAGACTGTGGATTTGTTGGCTTTGTGAAAGTCAGAGAATCACAGAATGTTTTGGGTTGGAATGGACCTCAAAGCCCATCTTGTTTGAAACCCCTGCCGTGGGCAGGGACACCTTCCACCAGACCAGGTTGCTCAGGGCCCCATCCAACCTGGCCTTGGACACTTCCAGGAATGGGAGATACACAATTCCTCTGGGCAATGCAGGGGTTTTCATGGTTGATAGTACAACTGCAACCATCTTCAGGTCCTTTTTCGGAAGCTTGTATTAGCAGCAACTTCACCTGGACTTCATTTCGATTTTATCAATACCCCCACTTTTCACATCAGAAGATCAAATGGTAGAAAAATTACCTTTTACATTGCTTAAGTGGCCTTTGCACTGAGGAGAACGTTGTGCTATTACTGCATAATATTGCTCCAGACGTTTGTAGGCTTAAAGGAAAGCATGTTGCAGAGGGGCGATGTAAATATCTGACAAACTAATTCCACATCAATGTCAATACCTGAACTTGACTTTGAACAAATTTTCCTGTGACATTGATAGAGAGGCATTGCACTCAGCAGGAAGGCAATGAAACGCAGATCACAGGTGACTCTTTTGGAACCAAGCTGATAGCTGGAAGGTGAAGCCCAAGTACTCACTGATGGAAGACATTGGAACATCCACCTTATTATTAGAACTGAGGCATTTTCAAAACAGAAAATGTGAGACACACTACACGACTCCCTGATATTTCAGGGAGCCTCAGCAGCTGCATCCTCTTGGCCACTGTCAGTGCTACTGCTGTGCTAAATTAAGTTACAGTGCCGCTGGTAATTGTAGTCTGTTAAAACAGAGGTCTAAGAGAACACCCACACACCTCTAGAGAGAACAGCACTGCTTTAAAAACTATCAACCCACGGCAGGTCCACCACTGAGTTTGTATTTTCAAGGCAGAGGACAGATAACTGTTTGCTCAGAAACTTCTGGGGAAAAAAATTAGATTGAGCTTGGTTCCATTAACCCTGGTACAGGATCTGCCCTCAGGGACAGCAATCACAGCATGTGTTTGTCAGCCAGGAGGGCCTGGAGAAACTGCTTGTTTGTAGAACTCAGACCACAGTTCAGGTGTTGTATGTACAGATCCCAACCTCACAAACAGCTCTCTGGTTGAGCAATAAATCCCATTTAGTCTTGTCCAGAGCACTGAGCTGGATGTGAATTCCCCTCACGAAACAGATTTGTTTGTCCTTTCTTAAAAGCCCTTTCCACACCCCTGCCCCGCTGATGCTTTTTTCGGCACGGCACAGTTCCTCAGCCCCGTGGGAGGGGTTGAGACAGCCCAGCTTTCTCCTGCCCCCCCAGCAGGCTGAAGCTCTTTCAGAAATGCCACCGAGTGTTTTCCCATCCCTGTGCACAGTGGCTGCTCCCTGCTCAGCAGCAGTGTCCATTTGGGTACCGGGATCAGCACACATCAAGTCCGTGGTTGTTCTGCAACATGGATATCAAGGCTTGGCATCAAGTGCAAACATGCTGACGTGCCAATGGATGCTGCCTGTCACGCCTGCTGCAGTGATTTCTTCCCTGGGAGGGTGGTAAGGCCCTGGCACAGGTTTCCCACAGGATCTGTCGATGCCAAATCCCTGGAAGTGTTCAAGGCTGGGTTGGGCAGGGCTTGGAGCAGCCTGGTCTGGTGGGTGGCATCCCCGTCCATGGCAGGGGGGTTGGAACTAAGTGAGCCTTTAAGGTACCTTCCAACCCAAACCATTCCATGATTCCATGGTTATCCAGCTTTTCATGCATCTATTCAGGAGGTGTAATCCAAGTGTCTGTAATGATACCAGGACTCATTGCAGACACTGGGAGAGAAGGCAGGGCAAGGCTGGCTGAAAACATGAAGCCATAAACACCTGAGCAATGCTCACCTTTCCAACACCCACCACGGGACATTCACCAAATCAGAATTCATGCCAACATCCCTTGAGAATTTTGTAGCGGGGCTCCTGAGCTGTTGACTGTCCTTCTGTTGTGCTCTGGAGAGAAATCAAGCATGAAGGAAAGATTATTTGAAACTAAAAAAGAAACGCCAGTATTTCCTGCTGTGTGCTTTAAATTCCAATGGAGTATCACAGCCTTCTGCTACTCCGGGCCATTCCCAACCATGTACCTGATATTTCACTAGAAAAGAAGTGCAACACATCTTCTACCGTTCATTCTCAAATTTTGAAACAGAAGTTTTACAGACAATTAATTGCCCAATGTCCTGAAGTCCCACAGGTGTTATTTTACACTATTAACCTAAAGGACTGTGACAGTCTCTGATTAGAAGGTGAATTTTCATCTATGCAATGACCTAGCAAAAGTCTTAATTAAGAAAAAAAATGGTCTTTTTACATTGATTTTATTTTTTAGATTAACATAACTACTTTGTCTACTTGCAGCCATGACTTGAATCTGGTCTTTTTGAAGAAATAAAAATACAGAAAAATTAGAGAAACTCAAGAAATTTAAAAAATAAATAAATAAAGGAATTGATTGCTTGAAAGAGAAACATGAAACCTTTAAAGTATTTAATTTCATGAAGAAATTAAGAAATGACAGCAAAAGCCAACAGAAATAATTCAAATATTAAGAGGGAAGCTGCAAAATTTCCATCAGCAGGGATTGTTAAGGAAAGTTTGGACTGGCATGGTTAGAACCCAAGTCAACACCCTCTTGGGGGAATGGCTTGACCAGAAATCTTTCCTAGCCCAGTATTGTCTACAACATTCTCGCCCTCTTCAGCTCTTCTCTGCCAATTAAAAAAAGCTGAAGCTGCACAACAGCAATTTGGCATGCCTGGTTTTTAGCAGAGCAAGGAGTTTCTCCATGTCAGACCTGCAGGAACCAGCAGAGGATGTTTCCTGTGGCTCCATTTGCTGGGGAGAATATTGTCCTTTTCCAACAAGCTTTTCTGAACTGCCGGTTCCACAGCCTGGACAGGGGGCTGTCACTTGGCCCTCGGATCATCCAAACTTTGTTTTCCATACTCTCAGACATGTGGGTTGGGTGCCATAAAGTCACTTTCAGATAGGGAAAGGAGTTGCATGCAGGCTGAAAAATGAGGTTTTTTCCTTTGCTGTCCCTGTAACAGTCTAGACATAGAGATCAGTTGTGGTTTGATTTTTTTTTTTTTTTAAACAGCGCAAATAATGTTCTTCAGGTTATTTTCTGCACATGGAGGAATTGCTTTGTCAGGGAATGGCTTAAATAACAACCAGACAGAGGGCACTAAACTTTAAAAATGTTTAATATTATGAATTTATTTAATTTATGCCTCCCATACTGCTATTCATCAAGCTGTTCATCTCTTCTGCTGTCTCCTCCCTGCCTCGGGAGCTGTGCTGTAATTAAGAAGGGGTTTTATAGGTCACCTGGTTGTCCAGGTTTACCGGGTTAGATCCTGACCTGAGACACACCCAATATCAGGTGTGCAGTGAGTTTCAGCTGGTTAATCAGGTCCTGAAATTAAATGCAAATACTGTGTTCAAGCACCTCTTTCTTATCTCATCTTACCTTCTGTACACATCCCACCTCACCTTTAACGTAGTCTATTAGAACTTAAACCATCTTAAGCAACATTTCATTAATATTAATACAATTATCTTTTCATTCTTACAAAATGATATTTGTGTATAATTTTTGTGCTTTTGAAGCCTTGGTAGACTTGCACAAGGATTTGGCTGTGGCTAAGCACAACAAATGTCTTTGTTTGCCCCTGGTAGCGGTTTTCCTCCTTTGCCCTCACACCTTCTCCTCTCTCCCTGGTTTCAGACACTGTTGCACGTTTCTTATCCCCGAGACTGAGAGCTCTGCTGTTTTTCATTCATACAGATCCTCCCTAAACAGAGCCCTGATCCTTTCCTGAGGATCCCTGGTGCTGCAGCAATGCAAATTCATCATGTAAGGCTTGAGAGCTCCCCTCCCGCTGGGCAGCTTTGCTCTTGGCCACAATGCCATTAGCATTCATAATTTCCAGGAGTGGTTCAGCACAGCAGGAGAAGTTTGGGAATGAGAAACAGGCACAGAAAAAGCTCTGCTGTGTGGAGGGGGCAACCTGCAGTGAGCAGCGAGCAGTGAGCACCTCAGCTGGGAGTTCTGCTCACTCGGCATCAAACCCAGGTTTGCCTTCAAAGCCGGGTCTCCAAATCTCTGACGGGCTGAGGACAGGCCCTATCCCTGTGGCAGGGCTCATTTTCCTCTGGGAAAAAGCAATGCACTGGGAAAAATAGTCCCAAGAGTAGGAAGCAGTCCTTGGAAAAGCTCAAAATGTGTGCAGACATGGCACCTGGGGACATGGCTTAGTTGTGGGCCTGGCAGTGCTGGGTTAATTGTTGAACTTGATGATATGAGAGGTCTTTTCCAACCCAGGTGACTATGATTCTATAGTCTGCTTTCTTCACAAAGAAAACATCTGTGAAGTCTGTGCCTCTGTGGCTGTAGCATGGCTGGTGGCAATCAGGACTTCTGGAGAGCCTGTAGTTCTCCCAAAATTGCGAGACCTTAAGAAGAACAGGAATAAAGCATAAATGTGCAAGTTCTGCTCCTGACCCATCTTTCCTGCTGTCACCATGCTGGTGTGTGCCCTCCTGTGGTTGGCACACAGAGCTTGCAGACTAAGATGGGAAGCTGTGGCTGACTTCTTTCATAATTATTTATACACCACTCAAAGCATACAGATTAGGGAAAATATAGATTTCTGGCAGCGCCTACTTCCCAAACCCAAACAGCCACAGGAACTCTACTGTTTCCCAAGATGACAGGAAAAATAAGAGACATCTCATTGTGCATGAGCCTGTTCCACTGTGCATTTCAATTACTCATGTTGTTGAAAACATCTCATCATGCATTTACTGAAGAATCAACATCTCCCTTTACCCAACCCCAAATTTCCCTTTCCTATCCTTACTCAGTACAGCTGTCAGAAATATTCTCGATTTTTTTCCATAAGATCTGATAATGATTTGAATAAAATGCCTGTCTGAGCAGAAGCTGAATTCAAAGAGTGAAAATCAGCTCCAGATAGGAATTACATCCCTTTTCTACCACCCATGGAAACGTGCAGAGAAGGAGATTGAAACAGTGAAGGAATCGGGAGAATGAAGTTTGTATTTTTCTGTAGTGCAGAGACTAAAGCCCTGAGCAGATGCCAGAGACATTCAGTCTCACCTTTCTAACCACCTTTGCCAGAAAAAAGAAGTTCTACTTAAATTATAGAGATGTAATTACACTAAACTGTGCAGAGGTAAATGAGACTCAGTCATGCATGAGGGTCTTAGGAAGAAGAAAATAGGGAAGATGCTGCGGTTTCCATGGAATTAGTCTTCCTGTCAATCAATTTGATCTGAAAAGCTGGGCTGAGCAGTCTTTCTGGATTTTATTATTGTAGCATGAAGAAATTGCAGCAACTTGAGAGGCCATCCACAAACCAAAAACACTTTCACAATTCTCAGGCATTTTTGCAGCCTTTCAACAAAACTTAGGGATTCAAAGTGCCTGCCTTTTGGTGCACTGCACATTTGCTGAATTTTGCTGCAAATGCCTCCAACTGATTAAATGAGCTGCCTTTATTTATTTTTGTCTTCAAGAACTGTCAGAAGTCCTGGTTTTTTACCACCATCACTACCTGCAGTTCCTTTGAGAGTTAATAGGCAGAAAAGTGAAGACATCTCCTATCCCACTAGCAGTTCGTGGTCCAGAGGGGGATGAAA
The DNA here is from genome assembly GCA_035584735.1 of Pseudotriccus pelzelni. Lineage (NCBI taxonomy): Eukaryota > Metazoa > Chordata > Aves > Passeriformes > Tyrannidae > Pseudotriccus > Pseudotriccus pelzelni. The sequence continues at coordinate 147,198,584 of JAWMRA010000078.1, read as the reverse complement.
CACTAATGGATCCCCTGAGCAGCAGAGTATGAGGGATTGTGCTGTACCACAGCAAGCAGAAGAAAACTCCGTAAAGGAGAGGGAAGTCATAAACTGACCAAATTCATGTATAACAGTAAAGGGCTGTTGGAGTTAATGCTGGTAGGACACTGGAGACAGGGACTGGAGGAGGAGGCAAAAAAAGCTGAAGGAGTAGAAAGGTCATTTTTCTGAGCACTCACCTCTTGTCCATGTTTGTAGTTTTCTTTCAACAAATCTGCATGTAAACAAAAGGTCCCTAAATTGCCTATTTGGGGTAGGAGAGGGTTCTGATCTCTGTGCATGTGCAAACACAGGCACATGGATTAACCATTTTATTCCAGGCATTATTGGGGCATCAGAAGGAGGTAAACAAGTGAGGAAATAGCACGAGGAGGTCCTGGCAGCAGAAGATTCCATAATCTTTCTCTGGGCAGAGTTATAACATAGGTAAATCTGTCTGTGGGAAGTGCCTAGGAAAGTCAAGGGCAGGCCTGAGCAAAATCTCTGCCTCACAGATTTCTTGGAAGCTGGAAGTCAATTAAAATAACCTTTCAGTGTTAGTTTACATACTTCCAGGAATGCAAAAATTGCTGAATTTGCGAGAGCTGGAACACCTGCAGGAGCCTGGAGAGACTGGAATCCCAGCAAACACAAGAACAGGTCAACCCTCTGAACTCAGCTCTGGGATTTGCCTCTGGAGAACAGGGGCAGAAGAGCTGGGGGGAGGTGGCAAGCCATTTACCCTCTGTGGTTTCCTCTGCCAACCAGGCATCTCCCCATCCAATCCTCATAAAATCCCGAGTGCAAGTCAGGACAGATTTTCTCTACATATTACCACAACTGGTGCCTTTTCTTGTCTCCTTGCCTGCATGTGGCCAGGCTCAGACAGACAATTTGGGCTCTCCTCTGTCTGTCCTCAATGCTTTATGCATCACAGGCTTTGCCTGGTCTTTGAAGCTGCTAAATTTAAGCAAGAGCTGTTGTTTTTCAAGCTCTCTCGTGTCTATGAGCTCTCTGTAGGCTCGCAGTTCCCAGACACCACTGAAGTCTTGTCACAAAAGCAAACACCAGTCCCTGTGGCTTTCATCCACAGCATTCTGCAAAGGAAAGTAAATGTGATGCATAAAACCAGATTTTTTTTTTGTTTATTTGTTCCTGGAAAACTGAAAAGGGGAAAAAATCTCTAATCAAGAGTGAGGTGAAGGTATTTTACTTTGTTGGATTTTTTTTAAGCTTAGTGAGGCCCATGGGAAAGAGGAACTACAGAGATACAAAGTGAGCAACTTGGGTCTAGTGAAAGGTGTCCCTGCCCATGGCAGGGGGGTTGGAACTGGATGATCTTTAAGGTCCCTTCAAACCCAAACCACTGCGTGATCCTCTGAAAGCTCTGTCATGACTGAGTGCAACACTGCCAGGAAAACAAAGATATGAGACACAGGTCTAAGTTACTGCAGCTCCACACACTGTAGGTCATTCACCGGCAAAAAATAAAGGAAGTTTAAGTTGACACAATTGTCCTGACCTGCAGTGTGTCAAAAGAAGGTCCTGGGAGTGATAACTGTGTAGCCAATGCAAGATGACCTCACTTTGCCATGTAACTCCACTTTCTGATGGAGCCTCCAGGGTGGCCATCACAACAAACTATTTCAAATACAGCACAGTGAAATTTGGGCCCATTGTGACTTCCTTAAAGTCATAGAGGAAAGGGTAACAACATCAAGGAGATAACACGAGCCCACCATCTACACTTTGCATCCCTAAAGGGCCAAGCTGGTACCTAACTGAAAACTTTGTTACGAAAACACCAGCCTAGATGCTGCTGGCACTCCAGGTCTTATTCACCTAAGCTGTTTTATTTTCCTGACACCCTGCAAATGCTTTCTGCCTTTCCCAGAGCCCTTAATGCATCGCATATTTGTAGCAGCGGAGTTTCCCTGGGATAGGGCCATTTGGTCGGCTGTACAGCTCAGATGGAAGATTGTTTTAGATTAACAGAGCCTGTCACTTCTAAAGTAACAGCTGTTACTCACAAAACTGGACATTTTCCAGCTAACCACTGCTCTGAACAGAAGAGTAAATAGAGGCCATTTAGCAGAGGCGAGAAACTCGGAGCTGCTGGAGAGTCAGGACTGTCACAGGTGACAGCTGCCCTCGGAGTGGGGAGTGGGGTCAGGCAGCACAAGTGTCCTCCCATCTGCTTCTTCTTCAGCACTAATTGTCAGCCTTATGCTTTACAGTGGCTGACGCCTCAGGTAAATCAAGCCTTGACGTCTCTCGTCTGAAATGAGCCCACGGAAATAAGAGCAGAGATTTTTGCAAGATGTTTGCAAGCTGTTTATCCGAGCAGCCAGGAGCTGGAGGAGCTCACCCAGGGAAAGGTGTAAACCCTCACCAGTAGAGCTTTCAAAAATAGGTTAAATGAGCTCCTCTGACAGCTCTGTTTGTTAACATTTCCACAACGTGGAAACAAGGAGACTTCTTCAATATTCCTCTGTATCTTGTGACACTCTGAGCTGCTAAAACCTGCTGAACTCACCTGCTAAAAGAAGCAGATATATTGAAATGGCTAATAAATCAGTGGCTCAGCCTTGTTCTTATCTGAGTAGCTTGTATTTAAAGATCACATAAAATCACAGAATCATTAAACCATAGAATGGTTTGGGTTGGAAGGGACTTTGAAGATCACTTGGATCAGTTTCAACCCCCTTGCCATGGGCAGAGATACCTTTGACAGTTTGTTCAGAGTCGCAGCCAGCCTGGCCTGGAACATTTCCAAGTATGAGGAACACGCAGAATAATAGTAAAACATAATAATAAATAAATAATAATAATAAATATTCTTCCAATATCAACATGAAGGTCTAGAACTGACCTGATGCGAAAGACATTACTCCCTTCAGACCACTTTCTGGCAGTCACATCGCAGCAGCACAACTCTAGAAATATCCCCCAGAAAAGCCCAGAGGTGGAAGGTGCTGACAGTGCTCTTGCTCCAGCACAAGCAGTTAATTTGTGGCAGAAGCTGCCAAATGAGGAGCTGTGCCAGAATCATGGAGTTCCAACGCCCTTGCCATTGGCAGGGACATCTTCTGCTATCCCAGGTTGCTCCAAGCCCCTTCCAGCCTGGCCTTGAACAGTTCCAGAGATGTAGAGTACACAAACTCTCTGGGCAACCTGTGCCAGGGCCTCAACACTTGCACAGTAAAGAATTTCTTCTTAATATCCAGTCCAAACCTACCTTCCTTCAGCTTAAGGCCATTGCCCCTTGTTCTCTCATTACATGCCTTTGTCCGAAGTTCCTCTCCAGCCTTCCTGTATTCCCTTTAGGTACTCCCTATATCCCAAAATAGCATCTCGCACTACAGAGCCCATTCTTGGGCAAAAGCTTGCCCCATACTGGATTTTCAAAACATCAGGGACTAGCATGTCCTGCTAAGGGTTGCACATAAGAAGAAATATCCATGAGCTTCATTTTGAAAGGACACAGGAGCCTTAAGCAATGTTCAGCTCTGGGTTTTGTTTTTATAAATACTGTATGAAAGGCAGCACCAATAGGGAAGGGAATGCTCATGCATTTCTTTGAATTTTATTTCTCAGTCAATGCAGAGCCAAAAAAAGCCTCATTATTCTCATACCTACCAAATGTACAACTCCGAGTGAATCAGGTCCAGCGAACGGAGAGAATTTCATCACCTAATTTTTTTCACCTCTTCTATTGAATAGCAAGGCATGACAGAAAAGTCTCCAAAATCAGATATTAACTTCCAAAGGGTTGATGGTGACAGGATTTCCTCACAGGCGTGAACTGAGATAGACATCCCAGAAGGCTGCTTGCATCTGATCTCAAAGGCACTCCCCGGCAAACAATCGCCTTTCTCTGCTCTCCTGGGGGTCTGTTTGATGCCTCCCAGCAGAGGTCAGAGCTGAGGCGTGAAGGCTGCACCCACATCACATATCCAGAGTGACACACTGTGCTTCCTCAGCTCATGTGAGTGCCTGAGCACTGTTCTCTCACAGAGCAGGTTCCCTTTGCCACACGTGAAAGCCTCATTAGCTGAAACTCAGTCCTGTATGAAACACAATGAGATGGATTCCCAGGCCTTTTTTATCTTCCCCTTTTCCAATGCCTGAACCGTCTGATAGCTAATTCAGAGGGAAAATGTGCTGCTAACGAAGGGAGTAAAACAAATTATTTTCCTTTCACTTCAGATCACTCCCGATTTCTCAATTTAAACTGCATTCAGGTTGAGCATCTCAGTGCAGTCTTACAAATAGAGCCCTCTCCAACACTGCTTCTCTATCACCACCACCTCCTCAACTAGGGATCAGCTCATCACTTGCTGAGAATGTGTTGGCTTTGTGACTTTTCCAGTTACCTTCCATAGCCTTTAGATGTCTTTATATCAAGCTGTAGGTAGTGTCCTACCAGGTAAACGTGTGGGTGGCAGTAAGCACCCCAGAGCCATGAGGAAAACATCACTACAGATACAGCAGATGGAAATTCCCGTTATATTACACATCCCAGTAAAGGGTTATTTATCTCTGATGCACCATCCACAGAGCTATTTCCTAACTCTGCACACCTTGGCCAGTGCATCTGCTGCCAGGTAAAGGAAAATGAGGCAAAACCATGCTGGAAAAGGCCATGACAGTGTGGCAGCTCAGAGAGAGACAGCAGGAGATGTCTGCCCTTCGTGCTGTCATTGTCCTGCTGGTTCCTGTGCTGGAATGGTGGGTGATGACTCCACGCTGATGTCCACACAGTTGTTCCAATGTGTGACGATAAACAGCCCTGTGGAGGAGTGGGAAAAGGGTGCAGTGTGGGCAGGAAACGAGGGAGGAGGTTTTGGAGAGAGGAAGAATGCTAATATGCAGCTGGAGAGGGATGACAATAGAACAATGACAGAGGAAATAAACAAAGGAGGGAAAAATCCAACATGCACATGCTGTCATTTTTTTAACCAAAGAATCCTGAGGACACTGATAATAGTGGTCCTTGTCAGGTCAGTGTCCAGCAGCAACCTTTAATGAAGGCCATCAGCCCTGTCGCCATCTGCTCTGTTCTCACTGATTCCCATTAATTGTGTCACCAGAAATTTAAACCAGTTTAAAATCACAGCCTCTGCAGGGAATTGTTTTCTGTGGGCCCCACTGATGGCTTGACACACAGGTGGGAGCTGTGGGGACAGAGTGAGCACTGAGCTCTCTCCATCCATACATCCTTCCACACTTTCATCTTTCTGCCCTTCCATCCCTTCTTTCATCTGTTCCTCTCCTTCATCCTTCCTGGGGAAAGCAATAACACCAAGGCTTGGCTGGGCATGACCTTTTGTTGTGACTTGGAGGAACACATCTGTTGGAGGAACACATCTGTCCTTGGTCTTATCAGATATTACTTCCACTGTTGCACTTTACTCTCTAATGGAGACGATAAGACAGAGAAAGAGAGTAAGAGTAGGAAATGGGCTTCAAATCCTCCCACGGAGCAAGTTCAAAGCACACCCAAGGAGGTTCATCATCTTTACCACAGAATGATGCTGAGAAGTGGTGGGTTTTCATGGGTATGTTCTTGCCAAGAGAGCCACTGATTTTACAAAATACAGAGAAACCACCTCCAGGCCAGGAAATCTCTGAACACCAAGTGGCTGGATGTCAGAAGAGTAATTTGGGAAATACATGTTTATCTTGTTCTTATACCTGGTGTCACCCTGAACCACTGCCAGGCTACACGGCCAACAAAGCCTTTCTTATGTCCTGTTATCCCAGGACCTATTCCATACTCCATGTAATCAACACCTCCTCTTCCCTCAGAGCCTTCTTTCCAAACTGACCCACTGTGCAGCTTCCAACACAACATCAGTCACTCAGAGGCTCCAGGGACCATGACACCAGCTCCATGTTAGTCCCAGTAATACTTTAGTCCCTTCTGCCTCAGGCCCCCACACCAAGAAACTCAGATTCCCAAAGTCAAGTCTGGGAGATGGAAGGAAAGTGTAAAAGCAGGGAGACATGATTTGGGAAAGGGAGAGTAAGCTAAATAAATTCACAAAACCAACAAGTTGTCTTATCTTCTGCTACTTCAAAGTCTGCACTGTTTTTACTCCTAGCTTACACTTTTTCCCCAGTTACCAGTGCCAACACATCCTCTCAGAAAAGATGTCTTTAAAGCTTTGTTTGCTTCATAAAATGCTATTTTTGTTGTGAGGTGTGATGAGTACCTAAGAAATCTCTTGTACCCCTGTCAAAGACAGAAATCTATCTAAGGAAGGTGTCTTTTCTTAGGGAGCAGCATGAGCCGAGTCCCAAACAGGTCTGTGATATATAATTGCTTCCAATAACTTGGATTATCTTAGTCTTGGCAGTTGCTGGCCTAAGGCATCTTATCTAAAGGGAAAAAGTGCAGCATTTACAGGTTGGCTCAGGGCATCTCATTTAACAGTGTCTAAACTATTCGGGCTTTGCTTGCCCACAGGTTTAAACACCACCCCCCCCCCCCATTCTCTCAGGCAACCGTCTCTTCGGGCAGTGTATGTGTTGGGCTTGACCAAGTGCCATCGACACAGTTCCTGTGCCAGAAGGGAGGGGAAATAGGCACCCAGACACCCATTTGAGCACAGAAATTCTGTCTGTACCATCCTGGGGTTGCAGCATGTTCCTGCAGGCTCAGAAGAAATTGTTTGCTCTGGTGGCAAACTTCACCACAGCAGCAAATACGTTTTCTGATGCAGCGTTGCTGGGCATGGCTCCTCTTTTTTTTTTTTAACCCCTTTGTAAAAATGTCTCTTTAATGGGTTTTTGAGGTCCTGAGAGTCCGTCAGGGACATGTGTGTGCTGGGAGAGAGCAGAGGACAAGCAGCCACCCTGATTAATGGGAGGATGATGAATTGTGTGCATGACCTGAGACGTTATTTGTGCCGTTTTCATCTCGATCTGGGAGCTGCCTCAGCAGAGCAGCCACTCGGTCAGGGCACTGGAGAGTCACAAGGCTCTGAAAGATGCGCTTTGATGTGCAGAAACAATGGTTGCTTTTAATTTGTCTCGCATTTCAGGGCCCTGTGCTGCTTCCCCTGCAGCAGGGAGAGGGAGGTGAGGTCCTGCTGGGTGTCTGCTGGGCTGCACTGGGATCACACCCACAGGTCCACCCTCAGAATATTTATTTGACAGGACAAGAGTGAGGAGAGGCAGTACATGACATGCAGATCAAGTATCGGCCACAGAGGCTGCAGAGGTTGCCACAAGCTTGACAACACACTTAAAACGCTCCCTGGCGTGCTCTGACTACAGAGACATCCTTGTTCTGCATCCAGCTCTTTGGTCAGAGTGGGCTACACTGAAAATGAGGCAATGATCTGCCACTGACTGGACCACTTCCATCTTAACTTGGAGCAAGAGACCTACTTTCAAGGAGGTCTTTCCCAGAAAATGTATAAATATCATTTGAGGAGTAGCACAAACCAGGGACTGCTCCCAAAGGGCAGAACAAATCACCCTTTTCAAGTAAGGATGTTTAAGCATGAATATGCCAACTTGTATGTGTCCTCTGGACCAAGGAATGGGCTCTTATTTATCCATAAAACATTGTCATAGAAACTAAGCTCTGGATAAAGCTGAATTTATTTTAGGATGACAATTATAGCCCAGTGGTATTTATCCAAGAAAATTAATACAAAAAAAATACAAACAGACCTTCTTCCTCCGTAGACTTAGGTCTAAAGTCGAAGAGGAACCAGCAGGAACCTGAAGCACCGCAGATTTGATTCCTTCCAGTGACAGCTATTGATGATACACCTTCAGCTGTGCCAGCTTGCCTGGGTACTTCTATGGTTTCCCATTATCCTGCCACTTGAGAAAGATGCAGGATTACATTCCTGTGTGGCAGTCTCACTGTATACACAGTGACATTATGGCTGCAGGCTGTTTGTAACTAGGGCATATATATTATTCGCCATGTACAGCACCTGGATTGAACTCTCCTGTCCCACCAGCTCCCTGTCTGCCCATCTCTCACCCTGGAACAGTTTTCTATCCCAACCCTCCTCTGCTGCTCTCTGCTGTTGTCCCCACCCAAGCAAAGGGGGTAGGTCTGTGCTGTTGGCAACAAGAGACAAAGGCAATAACCAAAAATAAATCATAGTTAGCATAAAACTATAACACCAAACACTTTGGCCTTGAGTTACATTTTAGCCCCTTCCCATGTCTAGATCCAAGCACTGTTCTATTCCTTCAGACATGAGGCTGCCTCCTACCTTTGCCATCACTTTACCATGTCCTTCCCTCAGCCTTGGGATGTCATGCCCAAGCCTTGCCTCTGCTGTAGCTCTGAGTGTGACTGTCCACGTCCAACATCCTCTCCTGCAGATATCCAGGGTCTGCTCTCCATGCTCTTTGTGCTGCATCAGCAAGCAGCATAAAAACAACGTAGGACAATGGCTGTTCACAAATTACATCCCGTGGATTTGGCTACTTGCTGTGGTGAGATATCACTGCTTTCCAGAGAGGAAAAATATCAGACTTTTTTGGCTCTCTGTTTAAATTTTCATTGAAATTTTAATTTTCCAAATGGACTCCGGCCAGGCTGAGCTCATGGCTACTACCAGGCTTTGGGGCCAGGAGGGAATGTAGATTTTAGTGCACTGTCTCTGCTTCACTGAAGTGGCTGGAATTATTCTTGGCTTGTTCATGTGGAAGGCTCTGGAATTCAAAAAGTATAACAAACAATTGCTTATACAAATTAATTAGAGCTTTGAGATGTGGATTTCCAGCATGTCAACAAAAAAGTCCACCTTAGGAAAGGGTTGACAAAGTCAGTTCCAAGCTCCAGCCTTGGCTACAGGACAGCAGTGCCTGAGGGCAGTTCAAGAAGAAAACCAAGGGAATGGGTTGACAATTTTGTTGACAAAATAGATCTTGTCTCTTGATTTCTTTATCAAGGCAGAGGTTTCTTCTGAACTGATCAATACTGTCCTGCACTCAGACATTTGCAGACATCTGCCTAACACAATGCAGAGAGCAGTTGCAATGGCCACAGTTCAGTGGGTTGACTCACACACGTGTTGCTGCAAGGCTGGGATGTGCATCAGTAGGAATTTTAAGTTTTCAGATGGCTGTGTTCATCTAATGAACTAGATATAGTATATATTTCTAACCAGTGTTTGACTTTGGATCAAGTTTCTAAAAGAGATGTTAAAATGTAGATTGAGAAAATAGTCTGGAATTCTACAGGACATAAAGGGAAGCTTAAAGGATGTGAAATCAAGTCCACGAGGAGGATTTCAGAAAAAGGAATAAATAATTAATACCTTTTCCCTCCATGAGTAAAAAAAAAACAGATGGGAAACTATGTAGAGGCTTCAAAAGAGAAAATCATGGTCTATAGAAAGAGACTGCAAAGTCCATTCAAATGTGTCTCACTTGTCCATCAAACAGAGCCAACCCAACAAGCTGGGTGAAATCCTACTTTGTCAAATGGAGCTTTGGTTTTTCTCCCTTTCTCTTTCATCCTCTGGTGTTTCTTGTTTCTCTTGCAGGATGAGGAGACCAGGGTGACCTCTCCCCAGCTCCTTTCCATATCAAAGCTGTGGAGCTGAGTGTGATCTGACAGGAACTGGGTTTGCCAAGCAGCATTCACTTCATTGCTCAGGACTCCTCTGAAGTTCCCCAAGCACTGTGAGTGACCACTGCTCTTCCTGGCACAAAATATCCATGAGCAGAGCCACTCCTGGCATAAATTACCAGCTTGCAGCACGGGAAGACTTGTCTCTACCTTGGTCACTCACACTTGAAGGTGGCACTTCAGCCCATTTCTGATGGACTGTGTCATCCTGCGAGGTGTGAGCAGCCACCTCTACTTTCCCTCTGATCATAACTTAAAGGTGACCTTGCAGCATTCAACAGGTTCATAGTTTGGGATATGGAAAGCTCAGAGAAAAACCTTTTCCAAACATCTCAGGCTCTCTCAACAATGAAGCAAATGGAGATTTTTCCAGAGCAAGAATTGTTCCAGTCTTAAATGCTGGTGAAAAAGTAATGCTTGGTTCCTATGTGCTCAAAATTTTGCCCACACAACTCTATTTTCCATTTTGCTCAGGCACTAAACTCACATGTCCTCACAGTTTAGCATTCTTCATGCTTGGTAACTTGACTGGCTCAGCTTGAGTTGACTTGCCTGAGGAACCATGAATTTGACCTTCCAGTCACATCACCTGCACAGAAATTCCTTCTGAACCCTCAGACTCTCCTGAGACCATCCAGTAGAAGCCAATTATCATATCTGGTAGTGCTGAAAGCAATATTATGCACAAAACTTTCACACATGCTGAGGGTTGAACACTTCTCTTTTCCTTGGTCATGGTGGGATTCCTCATAGTCTTCTAAATTCCTAAGAATGCATTTCTATAAAGGGCACATCTCAGAGCAAAATCTCAATAGCAAATGTCTCTTTAGGAGCTGTACCCATTCCAGGCAGAGATAAGATTATCTCACATTTAAGGATGTTTCTGATACATTTAAGGCACAATAACTATTGATTCCCATGCACAAGCAGAGGGGTAAATATGGCAGAGATGATTTCACAGCTTTGAAAAATTCCAGAAAGGAAGAAAAATAAATAAATACAAACCAGACAATGCACATGTTGCCAGATGAAATCATTAAGGAACAATGTGTATTTTCTGAAAGTATCAGAGCCTCGTAAATACAGTGAAATGATTCATTTGGTTTTTAACAAGATGGAAACAGCAAGTGCACGGTTGTACCCGCTGATAGTCACTCTCTGGGCACGTGTGGCTGGCAGCTTTCTCCAGTTATGTACAGCAGGTTGGAAGAAAACTTAGGGGAAGTAAAACAGGAAGTTTAAAAGGAAAAAGAGAAAAAACAAACAAGCAAACAAACAATTGAGTAGCCTCAGAGCAGAACATCAGGAATATTTGTCTTTCTGTGTGGTAGAAAGTCCCTGAGGTGCCAGTAACACCAGGAAGGCAGTCACACAAAGCGTAGCGTGGCAGTCACGAGATCATGGAACGGTTTGGGTTGGGAGGGATCTAAAGGTCATCCAGTTCCACGGGCAGGGACACCTTTCACTAGTCCAGGTTGCTCCAAGCCCCATCCAACCCAGCCTTGAGCACTTCCAGGGATGGGGCAGCCACAGCTTCTCTGGGCAACCTGTGCCAGGGCCTCACCACCCACACAGTAAAGGATTTTCTCCTAATATCCAACCTAAACCTGCCCTCCTTCAGTTTGAAGCCATTCCCCCTTGTCCTGTCACTCCATGCCCTTGTCAGAAGTCTCTCTCCAGATTTCTTGTAGCCCCCTCAGGTACAGAAAGGCCACAGTAAGTTCACCCAAGAGCCTTCTCTTCTCCAGGCTGAACAACCCGAGCTCTCCCAGCCTGTGCTCACAGGAGAGGTGCTCCAGCTCTCTGATCATCTTCCTGTAATCCCTGTGCTATTTTAGTATTTCAGATTGTACTTGTCAGATTAAAAAAAAGTAATAAAGCCAAACATTTAATAACTCCAGAAGGTCAAAGAGGTCTGGGATTTAAATGACAGAGATCGGACTTGAATGAGATCTCCATGCCAGACTGTGGGGTGGGAAACCTGAAGACACTAAGCAAAACACCATATAGCTCAGAAAACAAAGACATGTGAGCTCTTGATCTCAAGCTTCTTTCACCAAATAGCTTCCTCACAACCTCCAGGGAAAGCTTTGGCCCCACTGGCTGCATCAGCAGACACTGAACCCACAACCCAGAGCCAACGCAAAAACAGTCTGTTAGACCACCTTGCCACAGTCATAGTGGGGCAGGGACTTACCCTGGGCCGCAATATCTGCTGGTGTAAACTGGCATCACAGTCAAAAATGGCAACGACTCCCACTCCTCTGCAGGAGGAGTCAGCTGAGAGCCTGGCGGGGAGTTAGTCTTGCTTGAAGGTGGGCCAAAATCAAGGCCAGTGATGCTGATTCAGAATCACAGAATCATTAGGGTTGGAAAAGACCCTTAAGATCATCAAGTCCAACCATTAACCCATAAATGCCACATCTGCATGTCTTTAAATCCCTCCAGGGATGGCGTCTTAACCACTTCCCTGGGCAGCCTCTTCCAGTGCTTGACAAAATGCTTGATTTGATACATGTTTTCAGCACAAATGCAGTGGCTGCAAGTTCTGAGTTCAAAGAAGAGGCTTCCTAGTCTTGACTTTGATTACAGAGCGTCTTCTTGACTTGGACTTTGGTCTGGTGAGCTGGGGCAGCAGCTGCCTTGCAGGAGGTACATTTATCTTCCAAGGTGCTCAGTGAGTGGGCAGCACCCACTTTCACTCTGCTCCAGGTAGATCTCACAGAAGGATCTCACAGATCTGCAGCCACAGGGAGAGTGAAAAGCACTGCAACAATACTGAGGTATTGACTTTATACAGAAAGAGGGTAAGTTAAGGTTAGACATTAGGAAGAAATTCTTTACTGTGAGGGCAGTGAGACACTGGAAGGCCCAGAGAAGCTGTGGCTGCCCCATCCCTGGAAGCATTCAAAGTCAGGCTGAACGGGGCTTTGAGCAACCTGGTCTAGTGGAAGGTGTCCCTGCCCATGTCAGAGAGGTTGAACTTGATAATCCTGGGATCCTGGGCACAATTTCTGCCACAGATTTATTGCTTGTGGCAGAACAAGAGCACTGTCATCACCTGTCATCTGTGGGCTTTTCTGGGAGATGTTTCCAGAGTTGTGTGCTGTGATGTGACTGCCAGGAAAATGGTCTAAAATGAGTAATGCCTTTTATAGCAGGTCAGTTCTAGATCCATATATTAAAGCAAATACTAAATACTAATGAGAACAAAAGCGGTGAGCAAAACCCAGTACAGTTTGAGACCAGTTATCTGGCTCAGGGCCAGCACACCGTGACTGTTTTCTGGCACTAGGGCCTTCCTCTGGCAGAGCTGGGTTCTTTACATTTGATGGCTTTTGATGGACCTTTTTTTTTCCCCCACTTTTAATTTAGCCAAGGCCATTTTACTCCAACCAATTAATTCCTGGCATTCTCAATCATCTGTGGCAAGGAAGTAAAAATATTCACAAAAAAACTACAAGAAGAAATGAAAGAAAAATACTGTTTAATGTGCAAACATTGAGATCTCTCCCTCTGTCCCTTTAGTCACCTGATTTACTGTAGAGTTTTCTGTTCTTCACCTTGACAAAGACTCTTTCCTTCTGTGACCCTCACTGTGGAGGATACATCCTTGTAGGCTGCTGTCCTTGGAGCCAGGCTCTCAGACATTTAAACACATTTAGCTCTCCTCTCCAGCTTTGTTTCCTATTAAGGTGACAGTCTTGTTAACCCTCTTCACTAAAACAGGCAATTGGAGAGGCAAATGCTTCTCTGCATGTGTTATCTCTGGCACTTAACTGGCTAAATAACAACTTGTTGCCTCAGGAAAGGGCAATCCCTTCATCTTTCACAACTATGTGCATCATCCAGTGTGAAGGGCATCTCCCGCTGATCCTTGTGTTTGATACATCCTTGTATCTGCAGGTTTCTGTACAGGCACACTGGATACAAACAGACACATAATATAGGAGTATTGCTTACTGTGGTGTGTGAGGTTTGTGTTTAGCAACTATTTCTGAACAACTTGGGGCAAGAATAGGTCATGGTTGACCTAAAACTGCTTCCTTCCATGAAACCATAGTTTTGTTGTCCTTGCTGTCCTTTCCTGCACCTGCTTCAGCGCATCCTCCTTTAAGAAGTGCATGCATAGTTGCCAGAATTAATAATAACAAAACTAAAGTCAGAAAGGTCCTCAAGCAATCCTCTTGTCCAAACCCCGGGTCCAAAAAGGCCTTTGAGATTAGACCTGATTACTGGAGTCTTGCCCCACAAATCTTATTAATATCTCCAAGGATGGGAGCTCTACAGACTTTCTGGGCAACCTGTTTCAGTGCCTGAATTAGCATTGATAGCAAGGAAATTTTGGCGATAGAAATTCATCTCAGTCTTCTTTAACTATTGGATTACCACAGTCTGGAGCAAATTTAGGACGAGCACCTGCCAGCCCTGACCTGATTAGCATTGTATCTCTGTCCTTTGTGTCTCATTATCACTAACTCAAACTAGTTCTCCTCGAGAGTTCTGGCTCCAGGGACTGGGGATGCTTTCCAATTGATTGCCCATGGTCACTTCTTGTTCAGATCCACTTTCAGAATATTTACTTCGGCTTCACCGGCAACATTCTGGAATTCACTTCCTTCAACCTTTCTGTCCACTGATGCGAAGTTTTTCCTTGTTACTATAGAAAAGAAAGTCAGTGGATCAAACCAGCCATCATAAGACACTTCCCACATTCTTTCTGTCTGGATAAACTTGGGGGGAAAGCAGAAAGTTTTGATACCTTCTTGCTTTTTTTTTTTTAAATCCTTCTTTATCAAGACTTGAAAAAATATCCTGTTTTCAGGTTTCCAGATGGCCCCAGCTCTATGATTATTTATTGTGTGGACACGAGGAGGCTGGTTGGCAGCAAACAAAGGTCCACAAATTTTCAAAGGAATTCAAACCACTTGTTGGAAACCTAATTAAGTATCATACAGACTGGATGCATGCTACAGTGATTGCAAATGCTTTGTGTCTCAAGAGCTATCTTAGCACAGACATCAACTTCATAATTTTAATTTCCTTACACTCACCCTCTCTTCAGTTCCGCCCGGGTGATTTATTTGGGCTTTTCAAGTGGGATAAATTAGCATAAATTGAAATGTCAATATCAGGCAAGAGGAAAAAAAAAACACAACAACAACCAAAAAAAAATAATTGCTGTTGGGAAAACTATGTGGGTTTTTTCAGTTTCCTGAAGCATCCTTATTTTTAACTAAGGAAGCACATCCACTTCAGAATGCTCTGACCTCAAGTAGTTTAGCTGCTCTCATAAGGCAGAAGAAAGTGCAGGTCGTGCTTTAGAAGACACTACTGGTTTGTCACTCTCATTTTCCCATTCTTACAGTGCAGGAGTGGATAAATATCATGAATAAATGGTTAAAGATCAAAGAGCCCTGCTGGGTGATTGGTGCCCTGAGTGCAGGGGATGGGCTATGACTGACCCAGCAATCTCATGTCAGTAGCTGAGCAACCACGTTACAACAGCTGGGTGACATTCCTATCCTTCTTGATTAATCACAGAATCAACTAAAACTCAGACATCATCCCAATTTAGTAGCCCTGTAACCTGCCTGCCACAATCCAAGTCCTTATTCCTCTCTCAGGTTACCTGAAGGGAGGTTGTAGACAAGTGGGTGTTGGTCTCTTTTCCCAGGTGACAAGCCACAGGACAAGAAGAAAGAGCCTCAAGTTGCACCAGGTGAGCTTTAAATCGGATATTAGGAAAAAAGTTCTTCACTGAAATTGTGGTCAGGCACTGGAACAGGCTGCTCTGGGAAGTGGTGGAATCACCATTCCTGGAAATGTTCAAACATGTAGATGTGGTCCTTGGGGACATGGTTTAGTGGTGGACATGGCAGTGCTGGGTTAATGATTAACCTGATGACCTTAGGGGTCTTTTCCAACCTCAACAATGCTATGATTCCCAATCTCATCCCAGAGGAAGGATGGAGAATATCTCTCTGTCAGAGCCTTATGCAGAAGAGATTCATGGAGGACAAAGGATTGACTACTGGTTTCATTTCACACAGAGGATGTTCAGATGGTATCACACCGGGCAGCAGCAGGATATAAGAAATTACCTGTCTTGTGAGCAATTCATTGCTCTGAGTACAGACAAGAGTTTGGACACTGAAGAAACCCAAGAGGTAAAGATGACTCCTAACACAGTGAACTTCCCAGCTGAGGTGACAGGGATTAGATGTGCAGATGATAGTGATGTGCTAGATGACACTGTTTTTTTAAAAGCCAAGGTCAGCAAGGCAGTGACATTTCTACTTCATCTTGTCCATTCTCTAGTCTTTAGGAAACCCTTCATTTATCATCTCCATCTGTGGCATGAAATCAAATCTAGAAACAACCCTTCGAGAAGTCATAAGCACAGGGTTGAGAAGCAAAGGAGCTTCTTCTGTAACCATATCTGTATGGGAAGGAGGATCTCTGTCTTTCTTCACTCTTCACCAAAATTTCCAAGCAGCATTTGACAAAAAAAGTGCTTAAAGGGAGCCAAAAATAAGCAGCCAGGTAACGAACAAAGTGCCTGGAATCAGTCACTTCAATCAGTTGCACGCGGTTTTTGCAGCCTGGGTGCTGCAGCCACTGATTTTTCATACAGCTGTAACTGTCTTCCCCTGATCTCATGGTCTTCCTGTCCTCTATTCATGCTGCTCATTTCCCACGGTCACAGACCACAAACTCCTGTGCCCCTGCTCACAGGGGGTGCGAGCACTAATCTTTGATTCTCTGCAGCCGGGTTTTTCTCTCTTGCTGTTATTCCATGCCAAAAGGAGGAGCAGATTTTCAGAGGTAGCAGGAGTCAAACGTTTCAGAGCTGGGAGCTCCATTATTTCTGTACTGCAGGTACATTATAGCTCCTCGAGGCTCATTACTTCGCTCGCCTTCAAGAAAATCGGAGACCTTGAAGGGATCAATAAGTACATTATTACTCTCGTTCAATTGCATTCCTGCTTGATTCTGAGCCATGCGAGGGAAGGCAGTGCTGATTCACACAGTCAGATTCATTCCCGGGCAGTTCAGCTCCGAGGTGGTGCCAGTCACCTCTCCTTGCACGAGGTACTTTGCCTACAAGGGTAATCAGAGCACATCGTTATCTTAAAGGCAGCAATGAATATATTAGGGATGAGGCACAAAGGCGGTGAAACTGCTGAATGTTCTATTTTTTTGACAACCTGTGAGCTCTCTGTTTGCTCAGCTGTGGAATTGCAGCAGCGTTTAGGGCAAGAGAGACTTTGCTGCTTATTAATTGCTTCGTTCGGGACAAAGTTCTCTATCTCTTCTTAGAAAGAGAAGGATTCCCATTTCCTCAGGCAAACTATTAAACATCTTTGTGTCTGGGCCCTGTTTTTATGCCATAACAAAAGCCTAGAGCCATCTGTGTTGGTTTATGAGCCTATACTTCTCAAAATAGGAAAGCTGTTCATTTCCCAAACTCAGTGCACAAAGGTGAAAGTCATCTCCACAAACTACTTTTCTGCATGTTGGTGACACCAAGCCCAAAGACCAGGTTCTCATCTCAGTTAAATTGGCATCAATCTGCTCATTTTCCATCATTGCCCAGCTGACTTTCAGTTTCCAGATGCAAACTAATACCTTTTGCAATCCCTCCTTTCGTTAGTGCAGGTACTTGAGGCAAGAAACATGACGAGGCTTGGTTTCATCTTCATTTTAGAAAAAGAACTTTTATGATGAGCTGCAACCCTTCACCCTCCCAGAAGCTTTCTGCTAAAGGACTTTTCTTGGTCATACAAAGATCTAGATATTAATTTCTATCTCAAAGCCACCAGAGTTTGAAATGAAAATCAGATGCTTATTTTAACAGAGCACAATTAATTATTGGAGCTTTTTACAATGGCATGAAGGAAAAATCTCCACTATTTGACCCCCTTAATCAGTTTGATATCCTTCTAAGAAGAATTGTGATAAAGTATTAAGCAGCAATCTGAATGAGATTATAAAATCATGTGGAATATCCACCTAAGACATCTTTCTCCACATCCTGAGCCTTTGTATCTGTTTATTCTTTTGGTGGATCCAACATTCAAAGCACTAACCCATCACTGTCCAAGCTTTGCAAATAATTGAATCTTCACAAGCTTCAGCTTTAAACAAATTTCTTTATGTGGTGTCATTGCCAATGTGAAGGCTTTTAACAAGACTTCTACAGGCAGGTGTATGTTTTTCCCTTAAGAAAAAATCCAGAAATCAGCAGTATATAGCCAAGCTGCAGCACAGAAAGGGACAAATGCTGCCAGGGCAACATTATCCCCTGCAGTCCATTCTTCTGTAGGTCTTTTCCCATTCTGGATTTTCTCACTGTCAAGGTGCTTCATTTCAGCACCTCAGGGAGAAATAGACTCAAAACCTGTTTGCTGCACAGACAAAGAGAGAAGTCCTTCTTAAAGCAAAGAAATGTTTAGGAGGATTTTCTAAAGTGTCCTTACAAACTGGGGTAAAACTGCGTTGACATTCAAGGGATTACTTTCTCCTCCTGTTCAAATGCATTTACCCAGGATATGATCTTCAGGGAAACGGGATCAGTCTTCACCTCCTGGGATCATACAGGGGTTTACAGCCCAGGCTGTGGCAAGGACCTGAGGCAATGTGAATGTCCTTGATCCTTCCTGCTTTCTTCCTGAAGAATGTCACCATTCCCTAGGTCTTTGGCATTAAAAGTATTAAATTTGTGAGAGTATGTTGGAAAATGTTTGGAAGTGGAAGGATCTAGCCTTAACATTCTTATCCCATTTCTGCATCAGTTTTCCATTTCGTGGCTGAACCAGCTGGATGGAGTGACTTTGGTGGATCTCCACTGACCTGTGTTAAGTGAAGGTCTAAGAAGGCCAAACCAATACTATGGGAGACTTAAATTTTCCAAAATGTGGACCAGTTGTGATTCATAATAAAGCCTTCGTGTTTCTTCTCCAGGGAAGGATGGAAACCTGGTTTTCTGACTGACACATTGCCCAGCCTTTGGCACTGGAGAGGACAATTCCAGAGGCTGTGAGATCCCAGCAGGCAGTGCCCATACAAAATGCAGCTGACACGGTGCTGGCAGGAAAACTCCAAGCAGTTTGCTGAATGGAAAGAAAAAAACAGACTAAAACCTTCCTCAGGATGTTGCAAATGACACAGATCAGCAATCCCAGTGGCAGGTGTGTTTTTCTCAGCATTTTCTCCACCACTTCTCCTTACAAGTCCAATATTTCCTGCTGTACTTCTTTGTTCCCAGAGACTCATTGCTGCCTGTCAGACAGAGGGATGTTTTAAGCTGTATCCTGCCGTGCTGCAGGAAAACTCCTGATGCTGGTTTTGGTTAACCTGAATTTCCTTTGACATGCGTATTCCCAGGTGTTCCATCTAGAAACTGTGTCATTTGCTGGATGAGCTTGTGTTTTACAAATAGCAAAAATTATCTCCTAATGAAGAAGGAACAAGGAGAAATCTACTCTTTACTGCCTGAGAGTTGCAGCCTTTAGCTAACAGTTAAAATTCAGAAATGCTGCTTTGAAAGGAATGACTTGGAACGGGGCCTATCTTCCCTCTGCACAGCAAAGACCCATTGCAGTGTAGGAGCAGCACTCAATAAATGTGGTAATTAATCAACTTTCTTTAGGAAGATATCAGAGACAATGCTTCCCAGACAATTCAGCCGGACAAATGTTTCTGAGTCACAAGAATCAGATGTGATTGACTGGATTAAAGAAGCAAAGGGGCACAGACATAGATGGTTCCTGCAGATTTACCCTTCCCGTTTCAAAACACTGCCCTAAAATACCTCACTGGGGCAGATTTGTCGGATGGGGAGAGGTTTACAGTAGCACTTTCCCATGGCACACCCCCATTTCATCCCAAAGCAGCTCCAGTTCTGAGCAGTAATAAAAAGTAAATTACATTTATTAAATCCCTTGATCCCACCTTTAAGGACTGCCAGTAACAGCATTTTCATAAAAGGAAATGTCTCTCTCAGGCTCCAAATCTTTCCATTTCTGTTGGAATTTAAAGTGGGGAGTCATTCCTTCAGAAAAGATTTCTGCCAATGGCTGACACCTGTGTTAGGCACAGTTACTGTCTAATAAAATGTTGAGCAGGCCATGCTATATTTCAAACTCTGCAAAGGCCAGATACAAGATGGATATCATAGGAGTGAGATTTCAGCTTGACAGAACCATTTGGGTGGGAAGGGATCTTGAAGGTCATTTGTTCCTGCCTTGGGCAGGGACATCTTCCACTACCCCAACTTGGTCAGGGCACCATCCCACCTGGATTCTTACCAAGTGTTCAGTGCCACTGCTCCAGAGACTGGGAGCTTCAAAACTGCTTTGTGTTTTGGGGGGATTTTTGGATGGATTCCCATCGGAGGAGAGGTGGCATTGGAGGAGATGAAGCCCCTCCTGGAAGCAGGAAGGGTCGAGGGGCCAAAAACACACAGCACAAACCCTGCACATTCACAGCACCTCTTGGCCACCTGTTTACAACCTTGGCAGGACTCAAGGACATCTGTACAGGCCAAGATCAGAGCTCCTGGTGTCCTATCCCCCGGTATGGCAAGCACAGGGGAGCTAAAGAGGAGTATAAGGACAGGCCTTAGAGAAAATAGTTCTCTGATCCACCCTCCCATCGTCTGGTTTGGTGACTTCACTGATTTTAGGAACTTCCCCACTTGAGAACAGGACCTGGGGCACTGTTGACATGCCCTTTGCTCCTCCTTGTTCTCTGCTCTTGGCAAAGACGTCACCAGTCTCTCACTTTGTCAGTTCATCACTCTCCATGATAACTAGATCTACTTTGTGAATAGCCAGAAAACAAGCCCAAGTCAGACCACTGGTTTTTGGCTTTTTTTATTCAACAGATCAAACCAGTGTGGTTCCTCACCTCTTGCAAGTGGGAACAGGACTCTCAGTGACCACTCCACTGTATCTCCTCCTCCAAGAGGAGGGAGGACTGTGAGGGTGTGTTGTCACAGTGCCATGTTCACCTCCCAGTGAAGCATCTTCCAGGAGTTGTACTCAATAATATTTATAAAGCCCTAGCAGAATTAGGTTGATAACATCCCACCTACCCACTGAAAAAAAAAACAACTGAGGACACCAACTCCTACCAGTGTTTTCTGTTCATTCCTGGCATCACAAACGCTCCTTCTGCTTTGAGACTCCCATCATCATCTTCAAAGTTCTTAGAAAAATGAAAAGGCCCTCCTCAGCGAGCTCATTTTTCTGCTGCAGAGCTGCAGCAGCTGTGGTTAACAAAGATGTGAGGGCTGAGACTTTGCCAGGATGATGGATGGTTATTGGACTCAATAATTCCCTGAAAGCAGCTGCATGATGCAATTCATGTCTAGAAGGGCAGTGCATTTACCATCAGTGATGGCAAGAGACTTAGACTCCAAATTTATCTGGGAAAAATTCTTTTGCCATGGATAAATTAATTCAGGAGATCAAGAGAAGGCAAAGGAAGAGGAGCAAGCTGTGAACAACAATCCTTCATCCTCTCTGTATTCCCACAATGCTGGAACAATGAAGGAAAGTATTATTAAAAACACATACAAAAGCAGAAAACCTGCATCTAGTTCTTAAATTTTACCTATTTTTAAATGAAATCTTACTAGGATATGATTACCCCCAAATAAAGAGAAGTGTCACTTTTTTGGACTCTTCCATAGGAATATCCAGAGTCACACATAAGAACTTGCAGACAAGGAAGGAAACGAAATGATCCAGCTGCTGGAATTTTTGTTTGTTTAGTTGTGAAAAGACTTCAAAATCTGTCTCAGGTCTCCTCCAAAGCAGTCTGGGCTGTTAGGTAGAGCCCAGGCTTAGCCAGTGTGCCACTGATTTAGCTGTGACTGGGAGGAGAGTGCTGCAAGGGCTGAGAGGTTGTATCTGCCATGGATTTACAGAGGGAAAAGCCCTTAGATCATTTATCTCTGAAGATGAAGGACCCTGTGTTCACTGTACTCAAGGGAACAGCAAGAGTGTTAGTATATTACTGTGGTCCTAACCCATTTAATATTTGACTAAGCAGGAAAAAGAGGGGGAAAAAAGCTTTTAGAAGTTCAAGAGTATCAGATGAAACCTTAGATTTAACAGTCTCCCTCTCTTCATTTACCTGCTTTAATCTTCAGGTATGAAGAGACTACTTTGAAACAATTTAGGATGTTTTTGCAAGAAGATCACAGAACTGTGGAGTTAAGCACAGAAAGCACCTACTCTAACCCTCTGATCAGAACAGGGTCAGCTAAAGCTGTTTGCTCAGCTGAGTTTTGAATATCTCCAGGGAAGGAGGCACACAACATATCTGGACAAACTGTTCCACTGTTTTGACCACCCTCAAAATAAAATAAAAAAAAGAAAAAAAAAGTTAAAAAATATTTTCTTACGTTTTAATGAAATCATAGAATCATAGAATGGTTTGGGTTGGAAGGGACCTTGCAGGTCATCTGGTTCCAACCCCTGTGCCATGGGCAGAGACACTTCCCACTATCCCAGGTTGCTCCAAGCCCCATCCAACCTGGCCTTGGACACTTCCAGGGATGTGGCAGCCACAGCTTCTCTGGGCAACCTGTGCCAAAGGCCTCACCACCACCACCACCCACCCAGGGAAGAATTTCTTCCTAATATCCAATCTAAACCCACCCTCCTTAAGCTCAAGGCCCTCCCCTCTTGTCCTATCACTGCATGCCCTTGTGAACATCTCAGCTGGGAAGGGACCTACAAGGATCATCAAGCCCCATGGATAACATGAGCTTGTAGAGGCTGTGGTCAGCATGGAAAAGATGGAAAGGAGGAGGCTGAGGGAGAAGTAAGAAAGGCACCCTGCAGAGTGTCTCCAGTAACAGCGAAGTAGCTGACAGGGTCCAGGCAAAGACCCGGCGTTGAAAGCGCTGGTGAAGCACTGCTGGTGGTCACTGTGACAGTAAGGTAAATTAAAAATATGTGTCAAGTAGCAGGGTTTACTCATTAAGGACTTCCTCCCTGAGTAATGGCAGCAGACACGAGCTTGCTGCTGCCTAATAACTTCACAGCGCAAAAGCTTGTTTCCCCAGGACATCCGCTTTCCTCACAAAGCCAGACGTGCTTTTACCCTTTGGCCTGCCTGCCTTACCTTCAGCACCGGGAAAAAACAGTCCACACTCCATAAAGATCCAGCATTCCCGCTGGAAAACAAGGAGATAAATTCTCAACACCGTGTGATGGAACCCTAAACTCTCCAAATACATGTGCCATTGCCAGGACTGTGAGATTAAATGCTTTTGTAGCGCTCAGTCGGCTGAATGATCTGTTGTTTTTCCTTTTTCTTCAATAAATTTACAATTTTTTATAAATATCCAATATTCCTCTAGAGTGCCAGATTATCTCCAGGTAACTGCACATCATTGGTCTACATGTTTTTCCTCATCAGCAGCTCAACACTCAGACTGATGTTTGGGGTTCCTGCCAAACTTGCCTCTATTCAAGCTGAGAAAAAAAGGTCTCTGCCATTTAGATATGGAGGAGTCCTCTTTCTTCTGGGCATCTCTATGACTTTTTTTTTTTTTCCACCAGAAGTTCCACACTTGCAAAAGAATTTGAAATAATCTGAAAAAAATGAATAATATATGGAACAAGATGGGCAAAACACAATGTCTCTTGCTGGGAATCTAAGCTGAACTCCCCGTGCCAGAGGGTTTTTGCACAGGATCTGTTGCTGGTGAAGAGCCCTGGGTTTGGTGCCTGCAGGTGCTGTGGATTTGGGAAAGCTCCCTGTTTGATACAGCTGAAAACAGGTCCTCCAAGAAAACCAGATTCTCCAGGAATTGGTACCTGAGTTTTAACACCAAAATGCATTTTGTAAGTTTTCTCTATGTGATAACTTTGCAATTATTACTTCAGAGAAATATTGAGAGGAAGTGCTGTGTTTGTGTCCATTTTCTTAGAGACAAATGAAAGGGAAAGTGGAGCCAATTTAACATCTCTTTTCTGACCATCTTCTGGTATTTCATAATCATAAACAATTTTGAACAGACTACATGGCAGAAAAGCATCCTGCATCATTCCTATGGTTTTAATTAAGAGACAGAGCTAAGAGACCCAGAGATCATTTTCTCCTGTTCTTCAGGACTGACTGACACAACGATATTTGTCTTCTTTTGAATCCCTGGTTCAAAATGATAGCAGAATACATCAAAACACAATGTGAGGGTACGAGATATTCGTTACTGCAATTAAAAATGGCAGCCACATTAATTAGTCATCTCAGCATAGATGGTGGAGAGGTGAGATTATAAATTTAAACTGCCAGGGTCACAACAGCAACAAAATCAGAATATTAAGCCAAAAAGACTTGTGGGAAAGAGATAATATTTTAACTACCTCTATTTTGGAAACGTTCATCAATTGTGAAATGCCATAGGAGTTAAGAAAACATTTTATCTACTAAAACTGATTGAGTGTTGTTTCTCTGTAGAGAGGAAATTCTTGCCTGTTTCTATTTTTTGTTTCTTCAGAAAAATTTTGTCTCCAGAGACTGTACCAGGATTCAAGCCCTCTTGAACCATTGCTACTAGCCATAAGCTTGAATATTTTGTTTTGTTTGTTAAGGAATAAATTTGTTATTTTGTCCCTGTTAGTCAAGTTAACTTTGCTTTCTGTGCTGTTCCCCAAGCCCAGCAGAAAACAAACGAACTCATTTACTAGAGAAAAAGTATCAGAACTGGAAACTGGATTTCACTGGGTTTCAGCAAGATATTCTCTTGCTTTTGCAAATATAAAAGGAGGACAATTAATTTACCTACACCCTGAATTTTGGGTTCCAGAAACCCCAGTTTATGAACAGTTCAGGAATGTTTGCCTTCATCATGGATCTAGGATGAACAACCTTACCTGCCACAGTTTAATTCCTTTTTCCTGTAATCATCCATCACCCCTTCAGAGCTCAGTAGTTTCAAATTTTTTAAACAGTGTTTTTGGAAGATGTGAACAGTTGGGGTTTCATTTTCTGGGTACACACCATAAACACGGCTTTGGAGAACTTACCAAAGGAAAGAGAAGTAATGGGCCTTGTGGAAACCTTGTCCTCCTCTGCCTTCCAAGCCCCTGCTTTTCTTACAGAATCATGGAATCACTGAGGTTGAAAAAGACCTCTAAGATCACTGAGTCCAAGAATTAACCCAGCACTGCCAGGTCCACCACTAAACCATGTCCCCAAGCGACACATCCAAGGATGATGACTCCACCACTTCCCTGGGCAGTCTGTTCAACTGACTGACCAGCCTTTCAGTGAAGAAATTTTCCCTGATGTCCAATCTAAACCTCCGCTGGCACAACTTGAGGCTGTTTCTTCTTGTCCTGTCACTTTGCTACTTGGGAGAAGAGCCCCCACCTGGCTACAATCTCCTTGCAGGTAGTTGTAGAGAGCAATGAGGTCCCTCCTGAGGCTGCTTTTCTCCAGGCTAAACACTCCCAGCTCCCTCAGCTGCTCCTCATCAGACTCGTGCTCCAGACCCTTCCCCAACTCTGTTGCCCTTCCCTGGAAACACAAAGGTGTCTTTCCACACATCCTCTCCTTCACCACACCCAAGCACAGGTGCACGTCCCCACACACCACCTGTGGCATCACCACAGCTCTGCTGCCTCTTTTACTGTGGAAAAAAAAGGGCTCAGATCTTTGGCAGTTCCTCAGGATAAATCCAAATCACTCACTGCTTTGGTGGGGAGCCAGTCCAACACCCCAGAGCTTTCCATCACAAATCTCCATCCTACTGTCCAATGCTCTCCTTGCACTTCTTCTCTCACAGCAGGAACAGCTCAGCTCCCAATCCTCATCAGTTCTGCCTCTTGCTAAGAAGCCTTGAGCCATCTTTAGTGCCGTAAACGGCATAGAAAGACACTTTAAGGCACTGCCAAAACTAATAAACAGCTGCCCACAGCTGTGAAAGACTACAGAGGGCATGTAATGATGAGTCCTGTCACGTTTCCCAGCACTGGCAACCCTGTAGGGCTCAGTAAGTCAAGTAAGAGCAGCCAGAGAGAATTCCTGGAGCTGGAGGCTGTTCTGCAGCCTTCAACAGCAGAATGGAGGATGCCAAAGCGAGGGTGGATCTGTGCAACACCTCAACACATGCAAAGCCCATTTCCAACAGCCACTCACCTCCATCTGTCCCCTGCATCTCCTGGGGCCCTCCTGGCCTCGAGCTTTAAACTCGAGATTTATGCAAACTTAAGAGAGCAGAAAAATAGTCCAGAATTGGCCATTTCCGTTTGTACTTTCTGCTGTTGGGGTAGAGGAGAATTGGCCAGTGGCAACGTCGTTATTTTGGTCAGAATAAAAAATGTTCCAAATACGAATGTAGAAAATAATGGTAAAGTAATCTGTCCTACCTCTTGGTCCTTGCAGATGCCAGAAGACTATTTCTCCCTAAATAAAGGGATAGCTGCAAAGAGATCATTTTTTGCAGGAAATGCAGCTCTAATGAATGCCAGGACAAACAGCTGCTGAGTTCCTCCTGCTCTCCATCCTGAAACATTGCACCTGTTCATCCAGTGGCTTTTTGGAGCAACAGGGCTGATTTTGTCCCTGTCACAGAGTGAACTGGGTTTTAACAGGGATTTATCCTACCCCCACTTTACAGGAGGCTCAGTTCTCCTTTCCAGATCAAGTTCCTGTTTGCTGGAACAATATGGAATAAAGCCCATATTTGCTAGAACACAGAAAACAGAAGGCCATCAGGGGAAACTATAAGTAATCTCTGGCACCACAGCAGGTTGGATTTAGCTGGTTTTTTCTAGGAAAAAGGGCTCACACTTCCTAAAGCACATAAAAGCACAACCATAATTGCACAGCCACCAAGAAGTTGCACAGTAAGGAGATGCTGATGAGTGAAATCCCTCTGCTTCCCAAGGGCTTCATTTTAGGTGGCCCCAATACCATGTGAAAAGATGAAAAGGGGTGGGAACAGGTTGTGATGTGATGTGATTTAATAAAGGATGTGATATGGAAGTTCCCAGGCACCCAAGGACACAGATCTTGCCCCGAAAAGCCAATGTGTAAATTGAACCTCTCCGTGTGTGCAGGGTCACCGCCGGAGCTGAACAAGTGGGGATGTGAGGGTGAGTTTGGTTTTGTTTTCTGGATTTTTCTTTCTTTCTTTTTTTTTTTTTTAAGTGTTCTGTGCTGCAAAAACATGCAGAGACTCTGGCTATGCCACGGGCTGGACTTACAAGAATTTAACTGATGAGACAGAAATTTCAAACAGTGACGACTGTTTTGGGCTTGTTTGGCTGTGGTTGGAGGAGGATGCACACAAGTAGTTCTCAATAATTTTGTGTAGATTTAAAAAAAAAAAAAGACACAGAACACTTTGTTGCCTGTATCAATAATTTGACTTTTGCTATTCCATAAAAGTAAGCAGACTCCTGTGATTCCATCTAACATTTCAGTAGGAACTTCATATGAATAACACATCTCACTGAAGAAGAGCTTGTTTTCTTGTTTCTTTCAGTGGTAAGGCTGGGGCAGGGCTTAACATTCTCCTACAGTAACATTCTTAAAATCCTCTATAAAACATCAAATTCTCATCATTTTTCTGCTCATCTCGGCATGAAAGAGCCAAAATTTAGTTGTCTCTTTCGATACCTAAGGTAAATTTTGCCTTTTATAAATTCAAAGTCATAAGGAAATTCTCTCTCCCTCCCTTGTTTCCTTTGGTTGGTCTGGATGAAGGCTACTTTACGAAACACTCTGTGCCTGTGTATTTGCATATAGCTTAACATAATGAGCCACTAATCTTATTCGAGGCCTCCAAGCACTATTGAAATATAGATTGTTATTAATAATAATAGCCCTTACATGTTACTGGTGCTGGAATGCCAATCCTTCCCTCCCTGCTTGCAAATGCAGCAGCAGGGTATGTTAGCTGAATTTCACATGATTATGTCAGGAAAACAACATCAACCACAGCAGAAACTGTCTGCTTTTTTGAACATGTTCCTCCTTTGAGTGAATTCTTGTAGTGCAGATTCTTAAGCTAAAAAAAAAAAATAAGGAAGGTATTACATGTGGGAAACTTCAGAGTGAGGTTTCAGCTGAACTGAGCTGACACCAGTCAGGCAAGTGAGACTTCACCAAGCCTGATAAATCAGAGAATAACTCTGGAGTCTCATCATTTTCACTGATGGAAAGGCTGTTCGTGAAAGTCCTTGATCCCAAGGCTCAGAAAATGCAGCTGAGCTGGGAAAGCTGCCATGACTCCCTTGCCAAAGTTGTCCAGCTCTGTTGGCCACAAAGATGCCACTCTTCAGGTTTTCCACCCTTACAGCAAGTTAGGAACATTTGTTGCACAACAGTATTCCACCTGTAAACAACATTTCATGGAGACAGAGACATTGTGCTGAAACACTGATTTTGGTGAAATATTTGACAGGAAATTTGGATTGTTTTGACTTCCTCATTTCACTCTGGCATTGAAATGTTTTGTTTTGGTAAAAGAAGAGAGGGTTTGTTTTGACTTTCTTGCTCTGTTTTATTTCACCATAATTTTACATTACAATCCTTCCAATACTGTGTTTATATATTTGCCTATTACAGAAACAGTTCCTTCAGCCATCTGAAAATAAGCTGAGATGAAAGAAAATGAGTATATTTCATCTTTTCTCTGAGCAGTATTGATTACTTTACCACATAATGTTTGTACAGTCACTGATGTTTTGGATGGCTTTTTTTTTCCTTTTCCTCATTTCACTAAAGTCCCATTTTGCCACAAAGGCAATTTTCAAAATGGCAGCTTTTCCTGCAGACAGGAACATTTATTTACCATCAAAACTAATGTGCTCGCTAACAGTGTCAAATCACATTCAGCTGCCAGGACAGTCAATTTTCCCACTGCCTGCCCAGGGCTGCCCTTTTTCCTGCTGATTTACAGGCCCTCTTTGTACAACCTTCCTCTTGCACTGGAATAAGTTACCTGGGCTCCTCACTGGGGAAATAAGATACTATTTCAGGCGCAATGGTCTAGTGGAAGGTGTCCCCGCCCATGGAAGGGGGTTGGAACGAGGTGATCTTTAAGGTGCCTCCCAACCCAAACCTCTCTGTGATTCCATGACGCTCCACAGTGCCCACAAAGGGCAGTTTGTGACTCCTGGTTCAATGCAATGGAAAACCAGGGCAGCAATAGGATTAAATTTTCACATTAATCCTCGTGAGGGTGTGCAGAAAATCCAGGAACATCTCCAGAGACTTGAGCACCTTGGTTCTGAACAGCATCCTGGTGGAGTTAATAGAAGGTACCTCTCTTACCCCCAGAATGTCATCTCATGTCAGCTTTTGATCCAAATAAAACCCAGTAATCAGAGCTAGGGAAGATCTGTGCAGTCTGTGGGCTGGGAACAAGATCTCTGCTGAAGATTTGCCCTTGCTCTCTGATTTCTGGAAGTCAGGAGAGGCAGCCCAAGTGTCCACCTGGAAGTCTAATAACTGAAATATTAAGCTCAAAGCCAGGTACTGGCTTCGCAGCCACAACACTGTCCCATGTTATATCCCATGTGAACACAGCCCTGGGACCCCCACCACCACTGTCCCAGTGCAATAAACCCCCCTCCTATTCTGCATAGCCCAACTGGTGTTTTCTAATGCTTCAGGGTGTGTATTCAGGCTGCTCTCTTATCTATCTGATGTTTCCTTTCAGATTTATAACCATTTCCCCCCACTTAACTCTCAATATTCTTCATACCCACCATGCATGAAAACTGATGTTTTATTCAGGGGCTGTTGTCTCTGGCCACACTTCTGCCAAATTAAATACTAGCAGCATAACGATGCTGTTGCACAGCTTTAGTTTTAATTCTCTGACAAGGTTTTTATTGCTCCAGATTTTGACTAACATATTCGTATTTCTCGATGCTTTCCTCGTTCTCACTTCTATTTCCACCCCTGTACTGCTGTTATCTATTATTACCAGGTTGCCACAGTAACTGCATTCCTCAACACTCCTTATTTGTTCCACACCAATTGTTATATGGTCTGTGTTTGTTCCCATCCTTGCCAAGGTCTTGGTCCTTTTTTTTTTTTTTTTTGTGTGTGTGTTGAAATTTCGCCCTTTTCCCCTTTGTCAGTGGTTTGGGAGCCTTTGGCTACACATCTTGGGGCAAGAGAGAAGAGAGGTACCTCCTCCTCCTCCTCCAAGGGCCCGTGTTCACAGTTCCCGTTAAAACACTGCTGTTTTCTGAGGCAGCTGGCTCTTACACATCATTCCCTGCACGTCATCAAGGTTTCCACCTCCCTGACCATCCAAGGAGCAAGGATTCTCCCCCTTCAGCCTGGTGCTCTTCACAGGCCTGCTCCGAGCCTGAGATGCAGCAAACCGCCCACCCCAGCAACTCTGCCCTGCAGTAACATCCCCATGGGCAGCACTGGGCAATCCCAGATCCCACTCCACACCAGCGCAGCCTTCCTGAAATTGTTAAACGAACTCCTGCGCGCTCGGCAAGGGGATCTCCTTCGCTCTCTCTCTCTTTCTCAATCTCTGTGTTTTGCTGCCCTCTCCTGCTGAGCCGGGAAAACCTCCCAGATCTCTCAAATCGGGACTGCAGAGTCCCCCTGGAAATTATGGGCTCCCTCATACCTATGAGAGGTCTGGTCAGAGCAGGGCAAGCAGGTACAGAGCGTTAGCGGAGACCAGGATTAACACTTTCCAAGCTCTGGAACCCAGCCGTGGAGCGAATGCTCTGCAGAAGCAGCAGTAATGCAATGCTTCTACGGCTCGACCCAAGCACTACAGGGGGCATTTTCCAATGCCCATCTTGCCCTCAGGGTGATGGAGATGCTTCTCTCCCCTTTTTGCCCATCTTGCCCTTTTTCCTTAATTCTCAGGAGCTCGGGGTGTGGTGGTGGGAGGAGGACAGAGAAGTGCCAGCATTGCAGATGCCGCTGCAGTGGAGCCTCTGAGGTCACACTCTGGGGCTCCCAACTGGCTCCACTCCCTCAGTAACAGCAGTACCAGCAAGGTCGGTGACTGTGACCGCCTAAACCAGCAAAGGGCAGTGACCCCACCCCCTTCCTGCACCCTGGGAAGCACCTCGCTGCAAATATATCTGCCTTGGCAATGTTATTGCCTACAAAAATGGGACTTATTCTCCATTTCAGGCATCACTGGAGTGATTTCATGGTTCTTTTACTGATCTGTTGATTAATAACCTTGCTGTGCTGCAGAACAAAAACCTCCTTGGGGCTGAAACACAAACCCATCACAGAGGGCACGAACTGCTACATTGCTGCTCAGGCATCAGGAATGGAGCTGCTTTCTCCGATTAAAACTCTCAGAGGTGAGAGGAGACTGGGGCTGATTTTAGTGTTTTCATTCACTTTATCCCTGAATGGAATGCAAATGACTTCCTCTAACTCACTCCTTGTGACTGGGTGCTGGGACATCCCATGGCAATGCGGTCAACAAAGTCATAGAATAACTGAATCATGGAATACTTTGGGTTAGAAGTCCCACCTTCCTGCCATGATCGGGAACATCTTCAACTAGATCAAGTTGCTCCGAGCCCTGCCCAACCTGACCTTGAAAGTTCCCTGGGATGGGGCAGCCACCACCTCTCTTCTCCTCTCCCTTCACTGCTCTCAGTTGACAGCTGTAAAACGTCACTGAATCCGTGGCTTGCTTTAGACATCGAGATGTTTTCCCCACCTAAAAACAGGTTGGCAGAAGTTTATACATTGCAACATGTGTTTTACATTCACAACTTCCTTGTGTTCTCCGTCACTTTTTTCTTTCCGAGCCTGTGATCAAAATGCCAAGAAAGGTACCACTGACAGGAAAAGATATAATTTAATTACAAGAAGGGTTTAATTACAAGAAGGATTTAACTACAAGAAGGCTGTAGAGGGTCTTTTCCCAAGGTTTTGCAGTGACAGGACAAGGGGTAATGCCCTTAAGATCAAGGAGAGTTGGTTTAGATTAGATATTAGGAAGAAATTCTTTACTGTGAGGGTGATGAGACACTGCCACAGGTTGCCCAGAGAAGCTGTGGATGCTCCACCCCTGGAGTTCTACAAGATGAGGCTGAATGGGGCTCTGGATAACCTGGCCTAGTTGAAGGTGTCCCTGCCCATGGAAGGGGGGTTGAAACTAGATGATCTCTGAGGTCCCTTCCAACCTCAACCATTCTATGATTCCGTGATACTCTCTCTGAACATAATTCCAACCTGACTAACACAGACATCAGGTGATGCTTGTTCCACTCAAGCAGAGAAGAGAGACTAAGGCCAGGGTGGTGCTACAGATGCTGCACAAACATGGACGTGGGCATAAATGCAACAATAAAAAAAGTCATGGAAGAAAAAAAAGAAAGCTGAAAGAAGATGGACCTTGGAAAGTCAACTAACACAATATTTATTGGCTTTTGATAGAAGAATTTATTGAGCAAGAAAAAATGACGCCAGCCAATAAAGACTTATAAATAAACACATTGTAAGAGGTACCCAAGCATAAGTGGAGGAATATGAAACAGGAAGAGGGAGATATCCAAGGCAGGGATGGTGGACATGTTACCCACATGCTCAGTGCGCAGGGAAGGGCTCAGGTGAACTGGAGCAGTTGGGATGGTGGTGGAGAGGGTGTTGTAGAGCCTGTCACCAGGCTGCCACCAGGGAAACATTGACTTCTCTGAGCAAACAAGGTGCCCCAAATCTTTCCCAAGAACATTGTAAGTCCCTTATAATGATGTCAACATCTGGAGCTAAGGAACTATGGGGGGGGAGGGTAGGGAAGGAGAAATAAGAGGGGGAAAAAAAAAAAAGCTGGGAAATGGCTGGGAAAACTACTCCAAAAAACAGTTTTATTTTAAATTCAGATGCCAACTTTTACACTGAAATGCTGAGCCACAGGAGAATGGAATCAACTGAGCCTGCAAAAACAAAATAGGCCACATTATTAAACAGCACTTTTAAAATTAGTTTTGATGTTCACTTAATTATATCCCCTTGGCTGAGTAAGAAAAACAGAACCTTGCCTTATTATTGCCATTTCACATTGTTTTGAAGGTCTTTGATTGGGTTCAGTGGATGATATTAATGGGATCTGTCAAACAATAGGATAATCTTCATCTCAGTGAAACAGTTATCTCTCCCAAAGGCACGTTTTTTGATAAATGGCTCTTTCATGTAGACACAAGGCATTGAGTCATGTGTTCAAAATATAATGGCTTACATGATTAACACAGAGTTAACATGGGAAAGGCATAATGTACTTAAGAAAAATCTCTTTATTCCCAAGAAGGAAAAGAAAGATGGGGTAGAAAGAGTAATATTTACTGCCAGATCTACAGCAGCTATACCCACTCATGGTATAATTATTAAAATTCCACTTCCCTCCAGTCAGGAGGGGGTCCAGGGAACTTAGGACAATATATCATCTGGAATTGCCTAAAAATGTAACTCTGTTGGAAGAAAATTCCTTGATAAGTTTATCAAAATTACTACCAGAATGAGTAATTTCTTCCAACACAGTTAGAAGTTGAGTGTAAAATCAATCAACTCAGTGAAAGCGGAAAGGTGTGTTTGTCAAAGCAGTATTACCAGCAAGGCAGCATATTACAGCAAAAGTGCAGCAAAATGCACTTTTTTTTTTGCTCAGAAAAGCTATAATTTGGCAAAGAACTTCAGCATGTGCTCAAATTGTGAAGTATATTACACACGATGGAAATCAAGCAGTGAGGTTGTTATTCCCCAGAATGGTGTAACTGAATTTCCTCCATTTGGTAATTAACAGAGCATGGGAAAAATACTTTAGAAATCCAAGAATAAAAGTATCCAGAGCAGTAGCAGCACAAGTCTGGTTGGTGCAAGACTCTTGGCTATGATGTCCAAACCTCACAAAGCTTGTACAAATACTTCCACTACTGATTCAGCTGCGATTGAACACGCTACAGACCTGAGAATAAACCAGAGTGCCTCAGGCCTTTCTGGAAACCCATTCCACACAAGAAACACGAGAATCCTGACTTCTCTTATTTATGATCCAAAGCAGAATCTCCAGGGCTTTGTCAAGGCTGAGAAACGTGCACGCTCCAGGGCGTGTGGCAACCTCCAGCTAATAGAGGTCAGGAGGAACAACAACACCTCCTCGCTGGCACGTTGTCCCGTGGCAGCAGGACTACCTGCAGCATCTTAAGGTGTGGGCCAGGGGCTATTGCAAAAGGCAATCACTTGACCTTGTCTGTAATTCTTCTATCTCTGACCAGTAGGGACATCCCCCTGAGGGTCTCAAAGGATCTTGGTAATGGGACACCAGCTCACAGTGAGATCCCTGGGATCAAGGTGGTCCTTGCTTCTTCCCCAGCTAAATGCAACCCATCCAGAGGCTTGAGTGTCTTTGTGTGAGGTGTGTCTAACTTGTGCAAGGTGTGTCTAACCTGAAAGGAGTTTGTGGCAAGGTGTGGATTGGCCTCTTCTCACAAGCAACCAGCGACAGGACAAGAGGATATAACTTCAAGCCACAGCAGGGGAGACTCAGGTAGGACATCAGGAAGAATTTCTTCACTGAAAGGTTGGTTAAGCATTGGAAGGGGCTGCCCAGGTTGGTGGTGGAGTCACCATTCCTGAAGGTGTTCAAGAAACAACTGGACATTCCACTTAGTGCTGTGGTTTAGTTGACATGGTGGTGATCAGTCAAAGGCTGGACTCGATGATCCTGGAGGTCTTTTCCAACCCAAAGGATTCTGTGAGTCTGTGATTCTATTCCAGCTTTCAGGTTAACCTGAAGGGTGCAGGAAATGTAGCTGTCCTTGCCTTACAGT
The DNA here is from genome assembly GCA_035584735.1 of Pseudotriccus pelzelni. Lineage (NCBI taxonomy): Eukaryota > Metazoa > Chordata > Aves > Passeriformes > Tyrannidae > Pseudotriccus > Pseudotriccus pelzelni. Next base: position 147,164,138 of record JAWMRA010000078.1, on the reverse strand, counting down.
GTGTTCAAACAGGGTCCCAGCTGGTTTTGCATCTCCACAGCACAGAGCCCAGTGCAGTGTAAAAGCAGTAGATCTGCTCTGGAGGGGGCAAGTCCGGGTCACTGTGGAGGAATAGTGAGCATAACCAATGAGGGGAATAGGGAAAGGGATGAAAGAATGACTGAGAAAACACGGGAGATAACGTGATGAAAACCCCAGACCTTGTAGGTTCTCTGTGCTGATCACATTATTCCTACTCCACAGTGATTCCCACTGTAAAGCACCCAGTTACAACTCAGCACTGCAGTCCCTTTCCCCAGTGTGCTGACCTCCCATCTCACCTGCAGAAATGATGGCCAAACACAGCAAAGCCGAACTCTGCAGGGCCAGAATTTCTCCTGGAATGGTTACAGCCATGCTATGCTCCAGCCTGTCCCAGTAGGGCTGTGTGGAGCTTTGACAGAGGAAATCTGGGCCCAGTCCTGGAGAGTTCATGAACCTTTCAGCAATACTGGCCCTTGTGCCAAAAAATCCTGGGCTGATATCCAAGAAAAACTCCAGCTCCAAGAACATCCTGCCTTGCCAATAGCTCTTCTGCATCCATCCACCCAGCTCACACCAAGAAATGCTTGATGCTCTTTTCATCTTTAATTGCACCCCCAGAAGTGGTGAGGGATCTTGCAAGCAGGAAAACAAGAGAGAACAGGGAGCCAGGTGCCTGCTAAAAGCAGCTCCAAGGATCCTTTCTGCTCTCCGATAGCTGGTTTAACAAGTGGGTATTAGTTCACACGAAATTACAGCTGCATTCCTGCAGAATTATACACTCCATCCACATCTGTTCTTTCACTGAATATCGAGGAAGAGGGAAGGAGAAGCTGTTAGGCTTTTCCTCCCATTCTGCAAGCATTTGGGCATTTGGTTTTATGTATCTGTTAACCTACTCTGGGAAAATGACTTTCCAACACATGGCATGAGCCCAGGGAGCTGCAGATAAAAAAAGGGATTTGATGGTGTGTGCCACTACAGACAATAGCTTTGTACAGGCATTGTTAGGACAGGCATGGCAAGCCCACAGTTGCCAGGCTTCATTTGCTCTCTACACAGTCCAGAAAAGCTCTCAGGGACCTGAACCTCATCCCTGGACCTGCAGCAGTGCCAATCTGCCAGGACCTGCCTGATTATCTGACCCCTCGGTCGCTGCGGGAGAGAAGCAGAGGATGGACAACCCAAACTCTCTGGTGGCTGCTGGAACTGTGTTGTGCAGCCCAGCCAATGCCACCCTGATGTCATCGAGTCATAGAACACCCTGAGTTGGAAGGGACCCACAAGGTTCATCCCAGTCCAGCTCCTGGCCCCCTGCATAGGACAACCCCAACAATCCCACCGTGTGCCTGAAAGTGTTGTCCAAACCTCTCTTGAACTCTGGCAGGCTTGGGGCCGTGTCCCTTTCAAAGTCTCCCTGCTGTGTCCTGTTCTGCCTAGGCACTACCCTCGGAGCTCTTCCAGGTCTCCAGAAATGTGTGAAATACCCACATTTTTCAACTCTCAGCCATACTGAAAGCCTGGCAAGCTGCAGGGAGGAGCAGAGAGGTTTCTGCCCTGGAATCAGAGTGTGCACCCAATGCCCGGAGTCTCCTCCCAGGCTCCTTTTCTCAGGAAAAGTTGGGATATACTCAGGAGACTTAGACACCCACCAAGCAGCAACAAAGGGCAGCATGCTCTGTGCCGGGTTCGAACTTCTTTCAACCACAGGGCGCACAGCAGGTAGCTCAAGGGTTCACAAAGCAGTGGCACATCAAAGAAACCACGACGTGGATTTATTTAGGTTCGGTCAGACAGGGTTGGACAGGGCCAGACAAGCAGGCTGCTGTCGTTTGCGCTGCATTCCTGGCTACTGCAGGCTCAGTGAGCAGTGAAACCCTGCCCCTCATAGCTGTACTAAGTGGGCAGGATAGCAGTGGAGCAGCTTAGCACCACATCACTATATAGCCTATACCACTGACACCGATTTTCCTTTCAGTCAAGGAAAAGCAAGGGGAAACTCTGCTTCTACCGCTGCCACCTCCAGGAATTTCCAATCATCCATGCAGAGAAGCCTGTTATCATGGCTTTGTAAATTACAAAGGAAGCAGAAAATCCTGCTGCTGATTTGACAAGCAGTGCCATCCCTGTGAGGGTGCAGGTTCAGGTCATCCTGCCACCTCCCATTCCCTCCGCGGCTCTGAGAAGGCTGTTTGATCTCTCCGTGTCCTTCAGATCTGCCGCCGTAAAACCAGGCTAAGGCTGCTGACCCAGAGGGCTGCTGTGAGGAGAAAGGGCTTCACTTATCTCTGGTACCACACAGAAGGAACCAAGACAGAGCTTAAGGAGAGGAGAAGGGAATTATGTTCCACACTGCTGCTTAATTGAATAAGCTGCTATTTGCAAGTAGTTGGGAGGAAACACTCAAGTGTCTGCGAATGGGGTGAAAGAGGAGAATTCCTCTAATCTACATCTCATTGTCACTGAGATAAATATGCGTTTCTCTTTCTTACCAAATTACTGTGAATGGTGCAACACCAATCTCTGGGTATGGATAGACAGCATTTGTGCTTAGCACTGGTAGGACAAAGGATTAATGAGACCTTCCTTAACGGTGATGCCTTTTAGCTACTGTAATCACCTAATACTTAAACTAATGGGGAGCTAAAACCTGGAAGTTTCACTTATTTGTCTCTTGGAAAAAAAAAACTTTTCTCCCTTCAGCCTCCCATCCAGTCCAACTTACGAACTCCAGTTTTGCTGCAGATTTACCCAATAGTGGAACTGGGAGGGGTTTAAGCCTGTTTTCAGCCAAAACAGTGGAGAGCCCAGTGCCCACTGAGCTCTCCTGCACATCAGCAGGCCGCACATCAGGACCTCCCCTTGGGCAGGGATGCCTTTTAAGGTTACTCCTTGAACTTGAGAGAATCCTTATTGTGTCAGACAGACACTTGATAATGAATTCAGAATAAGTGCACGGAAACACTGGCATTTTGATTGTGCACATATAATCCTTTAGGTATAAAGCAATGACCAAGTCTGGAACTAAGTCTGGTTCCAGGTGCACCTAAATTCCCCTCTGAGAAGGAGTCTAAAATGCAAGGATGTCCTTTCTAAACCTCACCACTCAGTGCAAGGGTGTCCCTGACAGTTCTGTCTGCCACTGTCCTCTATGCAGTAATTAATCAAGTGTCGAATCTTGTTAAACCACTGTCACATTGATCGCCAAACTTTGTTAAATCACTTATTTACATCAATAAACATGTTGCTACTTCTCTGTTACCAGTGAACTGCATCACTCTGTGAGAACCTGATCTGGCCAAGTCTACAGCGGAGGTTGCCAGACCAGCTGCAGCCCAGACTCAAAACAGACACAGATTACAGAAAGCCAAGCTCAAACACCTTCCCACGGGCTGCACTTTGCCTTCACACACTCCTCAACCCATGTCATCTTTATCTCAGCATTCGTGTGTGCAATGCGAACACGAGTTGGACCCACACACATGCTGAATTAGCCACAGGAGCACAACTTTGGCGACTGCATATGGTTTTGGGTGAGGATCTATCAAATCCAGGCTGGAATAAAAGAAAACTCAGAACCTTCCCAATCCCCTGACATCACAGGTAGCACTCAGATTTAGGATATCCACGCGTAGGTGTTGACCTGTACCTGTGGGAGAGTGTTAAAGCTCCCAATAAAATCAGTGTGGACCATGGGCAGCATTCAGGTGCTTACACAGATGTCTCTGGTGCCATTTTAAACACCCTGGGCAATCCTATCTTACTCTAATTTAAGCCTGAGCCAGGCACAGGTCTCCTGTATTGCCTCTGCTCTCTCTACCACAGTTTGAGTACCATGGTCTATGTCAAGTTGCTTTAGAAGGCCAAAAAATCAAGTCCTTTCCCTGGTGAGCAGTGTCATCTGAGCCTGGAGAATTATTCACTCTAACACAGATGCCTGTGAGCTATTGATCTAGAGAGAAGTCAGTCACTTATAAGTCCTGTGCTTTTTCTGTCTGGCCCATAGAGATTTTTGGATGCCATGGGGCCTGTCAGATAGCACTGGGCACCTTCATTTGGCAAATGAATCCCACCTTCGTGCTGTCATTTGCACTAGTGAAAAAAACAACGTAAAATGCTTCCAAAAAGAAATCATCCCCAGTGTCAATATAAATGATCTCATGAGGTATAACGCAGCTGGCAAACAAATCCAGCTTTGTGGGTCAGTTTTAATTTCTTTTCTCTGAGCAAAATTCCTACCTGACATTTAAAGCCTGCAAGTTTGCATTAAATAGTAGCATCTCACTTAACTGATTTTACATTTATATTGCCTCTCTCATGTGTTTGCTGCATGGGGTGCTCACTGCGTTCCTTGCCAATAAGCCATCCAGGGAAGCAGAACCACATTAATGGTTGGGGAAAAAAAACAAGAGCCAGTCAATAATAACCTCAGTGGTAATTTCATGATGAGACACTCACTCGCATCTTTATTTGTGCCTGGGAGCCCTCCTTGTTCTTGTTATGAACCCTCGGGCATGAAAAGTGGATGTGATTTCTAATTTAAATAGAGTTTGTATAACCCTCCAAAAATGAATCTTCATGAAATGATAAAGCGGGACTCTAATATTGTGTTTTGAAGGGCGCCACATGTTCTGAATAATGTTGTAGGTGCATAATTGAACAACAGAGACCGGCACCACTGCCCTTCCCGGGACAGAAATGGAACCCCTTGGATGTGCTTCAAAGATTTCATGCAGCTGCATAAAACATAGGGTAGATAAAGAATCTGTGCTTCTGGAGCAGAAGCATGGGCAGTATTCCCTGAGGCATTCCAAGAGGTCATCATGGCAACCGAGCTGCTGACCCACAAAGGGCCAAAGGGATGCCAATGACACTGATCAGAGTATCTTAGAATATGGAATTATATAATGGTTTGAGCTGGAAAGGACCTTAAATATCATCTAGTTCCAACCCCCTGCCATGGGCAGGGACACCTTCCACTAGACCAGGCTGCTCCAAACCTTATTCAACCTGGCCTTGAACACTCCAGGAGTGCCTGAGTTGGAAAGGATCATCAAGTCCAACTCAGTATTTGTTGGGATGTGCTATAGTGCAGATTACATCTTGTTCTGAACATCTGAAATAGAGGGTGACACCTATAAACCTATAAACTTTTGCCAAAGAGGTGGCATTGACAGTTAGACGTGAGGCTCTCCACTAAATGGGTAAGTGGAGTTTGCTTAATTATTGCAAATTATCAAAAGGCATTTCTTTCTCTGACATGACACGTCAAACCCTGCTAACAGAGCTCATGTGGACATACAGCTTGGTACCCTTTGCACACCATAAATCAATGTGGTATCTCTCTCACTTATCAGAGAATCAATAATTCACCAACAGCCCTTTTCAATGGATTGCCAGACCCTTAGATATGGCATAAAATACAAACCACCTTGATAAGGTTAGAGCAGGAAAGAATACGATTATTTGAAGATAGACTTGCATCACTGGACTACAGGTACGGGAAACTGTGATGTCAGATTTCATTCCACTTTTGCAGAACAAAGACCTTCCTTAATTGCCACAGTGTCTCAGATAGCTTCTGCCTCCTCTCCCAAGTGAAGTGGCATCTTCATCCACAGGTTCTCTGTTGTTCACACTGTCTAAAGCAATTTGAGTGTCAAACACAAGTTTTGAAAGTGTCTTTTACATCCTTCCTTTTAGATCCATCCCCTGCCCTGCAGCAAGAAGGAAAGAGGTGTGGTACAAAGATCATTCTAGATCACTTAAAGTATCATTTCCCAGCCTCACTCACCTCCTAGTGGTCATTTCCTTCCTATTTCCTTCTGGCTTTTTAACCTCTGTACTGTGATCCTATGCAGAGTTTAGGGCCAAGTAGGCTGAACAATGTCCTGAATACATTAAATACCACTCACATTGATTCAGGAGGGTGAGCAGGTCTCCAGCACGCAGCTGAAGTAGTTGCTCTCACCTCCTTGCTCCTCAGAGCAGCTCAGGGTACCCAGTATGGCCTCCTAACACAACAGGGGAGAAGTCAGAGCATGAAAACCACGTTTCTCTTTTATCTCAGAAAATAAGAACGTGTGATTTGCACAGTCAGCATCAAATGAGCATCGCTGACATGAAAACCAGGTCGTTGCCAGTCCCATCTGTGTGTTACGCTGGAGGTTAAGGTGAACTGGAGGGAATGCTGGCTGATGGATATGAAAAAAAAAAAACCAGCTTGAAATCAAAGGTCTAGTATTGCTGAAATTCTCTGTCCCGGGAAAAACAGTTCCTGGCAGGGAGAAGCTTTTCTAATGTGCTGGCATCGGAATTAACCCCTTCCTCTGGAAATCATTTTGTCTTATAAGTGAAAAATTATCAAGTCCATGCTGTAATGATGCCAAAATCCACTTTAATGACAGGTTAAAAAATTATTAGAAAGCAATTCTTATCTCAGTAATACACAGAGGGAAATTGTGGTGAGGAAAGGGACTGCTGGGAGCTCAGAGGGGCAGGACCTGGAGCTCAGGGGTTTGGGGCTGGCAGCTTTTTAGAGGGCCTGTGCATCTTTTGTGGCCCAGAATCTCATGGTATATATGAAATTTTTGAGGGGAAAAAAAAAAAAAGAAAGGCAGTTATCAGTCTTACACCAAAATGGTTCAAAGAGAGCCCAGAGATCTGAGCTTTCAAAACTGAAAAACTAAAAAATGCCATCTACAAAAGCACAACCTTCAGAGGTGACTCCCACAACTCTAGCACTTGTCCATATTAATCTGCTCTAAAATGGCATTTTTATGGGGTCCTAGTAAGTATTTCACTGGAGGAGGTTGGGACCAGGGAGGGGAGGGAGGAGAAAAGGGAAATTCTTGACTGTGAGGGTGGTCAGGCACTGACACAGCTGGCCCAGGAAAGCTGTGGCTGCCCCATCCCTAGAAGTGTCCAAGGCCAAGCTGGATGGGGCTTGGAGCAACCTGGGATAATGGAAGGTGTCCCTGCCCATGGCAGGGGGTTGGAACTGGATGATCTTTGAGGTCCCTTCCAATACAAGCCTTTCTATGATTCCCATGAGACAGTACAGACCCACTACACATTAGGACAGTGTTTTGCTCCCTGCAGAGCTGGACTTGCTGGACCCAAGAGCTCTTTTCTGCTGCAGTTTTGTGGTTGCTTATTGTCCCTGGCCACTGGGATGCTCCTGAGGGCCAAAGTGTCCAGGTTGGCATAGCAGGGATCTAACAATAAAGAAAGATTCCGGTTTCCCTTGTCTGTCCCTTCAGGCTTCATCTCTCCCCACTCAATGCCAGAGAGTCACAGCCACATCATCTGGTACGCCGTGGATCCCTCAGTTGTCCAAAAGACACGACACATGAGAAGAAGGGAAAACAGAGACACACAGACAGCGTTTCCCTCTCCCCTCCTGTCCTCCGTTCCAAGCTGGGGGTTTCTGAAAGCTGAGTGGGTAAACCCAGGCAGTAAGAGATTGCAAAGCAGTTTGCCCCATGTGTGGGTGTTGGGGTTAGATGGCCATTGGATGGGATCAGTACAGCAGCTTTTTGGGTTCTCATTCCCTATCTCTCCACTCTGTTCTTGTCACACTGCAATGTCTGTCCCACAGCTGTTTCCACAGATACAGGAGAGGGCTGGGGGAAGTCAGAGATGAACCTTGGACTTCTACCTCTAAATCTCTAATTCTGTCCACCTTTGACGAAAGCTTGACTCCACAACAGAAAATCTTATTTCCACTCCCCTCATTTATATCACTGCTGGGAAAGGCCTTACTTTGCTTGCTGTTATTTTAACCCTTTCAGAACATTCTGAAGGAGAAGTTTCTCCACTAATCCTGAGCAAAACACGCCATGCTGCCCACCAGGATCTCCCTTCTTTCTAGTTGCCCCATCCCAGCCATCACTGGACTGAACACGTAACCAGCACAAGGTCTCTGAGTAGTGTCATCCTACAAGTTCTGAGTCCTTCCCCATTACAGCACAGCTGTAATTGCTTTGCTTGTGTGCCTTCACATGGGTTCAGAACCTCTACAGCAGCTCTGTTGTGTTTGAAAGACCTTTGAGGCAACACTTTCCCCAGGACCAGGGGAGCACAGAAGGCAGGGGAACCCCTAAAATGGACCTTTTACTGGGCCAGTCTGGGAAAAGCGTCTTATCAGCACACAATTACTGCAGTCCATACTCTGCAATGTTAACACACCACACAGTGTCTGTGGAAATATTGGAACCACAACAGAAACCACAGGGTTCCCAAAACATGGATATAAGTAAATGTCCTCTCTACCATCTCCTACAATGGTGGCCCATTCAAAAGATGTTCAGGCTGAGGAGAAAGCTGGGAAGCTAAAAAAAAACAAAAAGGCACAACAGCCCTCACCCACTCAAGTTCCTTGCTCTGGGAAGAGCAGCCTGAGAAGCCTGTGGGGCTGTGGCTCACTGATGTCAAACAGTGGGGTGGGGGTCACTCTTCAGCCCCTCTGGAGCTGACTCCCCATTTCTCTGCACTGGGAGGACAGCCCATCTCAGAGATCCGAGGTTTAGCTCCCACAGCTTTGATATCTCCATCCTTCCAGCCCGATGCTCAGATTTGCCCAAGCTCCGCTGACTGCAATGTCAAGACAACAACCTGGGAAGAGATGGAGGTGCCCCCACCATAGACTCAGGTCAACTTCACACTCTGAGGGGTTGATCTGTAAGTCTGCCACTCTTCAGCTCCAAAACAACGTGCCAAACTCCTTCCCTTACATCGCAAAAATAAAAACCATGGAATCACAGAATACCCTGAGTTGGAAGAAAGCCACGAGGATCATCAAGCTGAACCCTTGACCCAGCACAGGACAGCCCTATGGACCACACCACATGCCCAAGAGCATTTTCCAAACACTTCCTGAACTCTGGTAGGCTTGGATGCCTTCTTCATGTACTCTGTCTTATACATTGCCTGAACAGACATCACTAGTACATTATGAGAGGCATAAAGGAGAAATTCCACCAGGAGTTACCTAAAGAAAAGTAATATGCCTTTCCCTTTCATGCTGTTTAAACATTTGTACATTTTTATTGGACCGTAGATCAACTTCTGGGGGCAGAAATTTATATCAAAGATAGTTTGTGTTTTCATTGCAGAGGTTTATTTGGCAAATAATTTGGCTAATTAAATGAGGGAAAGGAGAGCACACTCCCTTTTACTGAGCAATAAACAGGGGTAGTGAGTTAATAAAACAGAAACATAGCTACCACGGTGGAAAGAGAGGGGTTTTTCCAGCTTTTCACCTTCATCTCAGAAAAAGGCAGGGCTCTGCACTCACTGCTGGGTAGCCAGAACTCACCCAGGGATGGTGGATGGCTGCACACTTCCCACATTGCTCCTCTCGAACATGCCCAAAAAACCTTGCAACCACTGAGCACCCCCTGCCTGCTACTCATCAAATCCACCCTGGAGCTGCTGTGCCTTTCTTCATCCCTGAAGTGCTCTGAGCCATGACCAACAACACCTGGCAAAGGAGCAAGAGGAGCCTGTGGCTGCTGGGTTAGCACTGAAACTACTGTCTGAGAAGGTGGGCTCCGGGAAACAGGTGCAAACGGGATTCAATCTGGCAGGCACTGATACACGCAGCCAGTCTTGTGAAACTGGGGGGGGGGGGAAAGATCTTCCTGGGGAAGGAGAGGTCTGTGCAGGATCACCCTGAGACCCCCCCCCATGCACCGGAGAGGTACAGCGAGGTGCACACCAAAGGATGTGCCCCAGGGGCAGGTCAGCCTGTGCTCTGGGGGTTCGGTGCTCCTACACCCCAGCAGTCTGCAGGTCTTGCTGCACGGAGCAGGCTCCCAGGGGAGGGTGTAAACCCCGGGCACTACACGGGCAGAGCTCTGCCCTTCGCTCCAGGTCCTTGGGTTCAGCCGCGGACGGCAGCGAGGGCGAGGGTGGGCAGAGCCCAGAGGCAGTTTCACACGACCTTCCTCCCTGAACCAAAACTGCTGACGTCCACCCAGACCCGTTCCTGGGCACAGGTCCAGGCCTTGCCTGTGAAAGTTTGTCCCCCTTCCAAAACACATCAGCTGGAATTGCTGAATCCCTGAACCTGCTCTGAGAATAACCCTGGGCTGTGGTTCACCTACTGCCTCGGTTTGCCTCAGTGTGCAGTTCTCTGGTAGCAGCCTGGAAACCCCCACTCCCCATCCAAAACAGGGATATGGAGACAAAAAACACCTTGCAGGTTCACTGAACGAGCGTGGAAATTAGGCACTAGCATCCTCGGTTCGTAGACCAAACCCTATCTGTCCTACACAGTTGTTTTTTTCCTTTTTTTTACTTCTGTTAGTCTTACTTTCTGCATAAAATAAATAAGATAATTATTCCTTTGAGAGGTGCCCTTATCTTTAAGAAGATACCTGGGTTTCCATGTCAATAGATTGATTCATATTTCTTAGAGATAATAAAAAAATTGCCCTGGGGAGTTCTGATTTACATTCAGCAGCTGGTGAGAAACCTATTGATAAAAACTAAGAAATATTCAAGGAAGAACTGGACAGGTTGTGTCTGAGGATTATCTCTCCACCCAAATAGATGTGTAAAAAATAAATAAAAGCAATAAAAGCTGTTCCGTCTGAACAGAGATAGAGACAGTTTCCTTTCGCAGTAAGAAAAGCTGTTACTGTAGTTCTTAATTATGGAATCAAAAAATGGTTTGGGTTGGAAGGGACTTTAAAGGTCATCTCGTTCCAACCCCCTGCCATGGGCAGGGACACCTTTCACTAGACCAGGCTGCTGTCTCTGGGACAGTGAAGGAGAAAAACAAACAAATACTGAATTGCAGAATAACAGTTCAGGTAGTGATTTAGCCTCACTCTACGTATGGGCTGGAAGGAAATTAGTTTAAAGAAACATGATAAACTGATAAGTGCATTGTGGCAATTCATTTCTTCCTCCAACACAGGTCCAGTCCAGTCTGGGGGTTTCTCAGCTTTAGTGGGCAGAGGCAAAGACCATCACAGTGTAAAAGGTCTGAGCTACGTTTAGCTTTTACAGCAGCCCTCAAATGGCTAAACTTCTTATTGAAAGTCAGAGGATCATAGAATCATTTGTGTTGGAAGGGACCTTAAAGCCCAATTCGTTCCAACTCCCTCCCATAAGCAGGGACACCTTCCACTAGACCAGGTTACTCCCAGACACATCCAACCTGGCCTTGGGCACTTCCAGGGATGGGACATCCACAATTTCTCTGGGTAACCTGTTCCAGTGCCTCACCACCCTCTCAGTAAAGAATTTCATCCTAACATCTAATCTAAATCTCTCTACTTTCCATTTAAAACCTTTCCCCAGCCCAGATACTTACAAATGCTGCTCATGAACAAAAAGAAAAGAAACCTTTTATGGCAGGAAAGTGATATTTTTCCCATTCCTCCTGGGGCTGTGCCTCAGGCCTGGAAGAAAAGATACCTGACACCTTCTCTGCAATAATTCTTGGAAACTTGGGAATGCAGAGAGAGAGAGGAGTGTCCAGGAAGGACTGCTGGCACTCCAGAGAGGTACAGCAGTGATGTTGACCAAAAGCTGACAGGAGCTGTCACATCACAGCCATGAGCTTTGACCTCTTCCCAGCTGAGCTCTGCATGGGCAAATACCACAGCACCTGGGACAAACTGGGAAAATAGCCTCAAATCCAGCCAGAAACTTCAGTGGGGAGGGCGGGGAAGGGAGCAAAACAGGATCTTTTCAAGGCAGGAGAAGCACCATCTCTTGAGAAGCCAGGGGCATACCTGCTCTCCAGTGGGATGGCTCTACATCTTCCTTGTCTTTCTTCAGGGTTTTACCAGCACAAAAAAAGACCCTCCAAACCTCTTATGTGGCCAACTCAGAGGATTTAAGACTAAGATCATGATTTGGGGATGTACCATGAAGATGATCAGGTCCGAGGGATTTTTGCAGCACCCTGAAAAGAGATGGGTCACTTGTAAGGAAAATAAAACAACTCCTCCCTGCTTGGCCTTGTGTTTCCTCAAGGAGGCAGATGTTTGATTCCAGGATTTTGGCAGAGACTTGTGCACCAGAGATAAGAAGACCGCAGAAAGGCGAGAGCAGAGAGGCAGATATCTACACTGAATCCTAAGTATTTCTGTCTGAGGAGGGTGTAGAATGTATAATAAACAATTCCAGCAAAATGCCATAGCCTGTTAATTAACTGAAAAAACAATTTTATAGAAAATCTTTCGCACTTTTGGAAATAAGTAGCAGCCCTATTTAAGGCTGCCTATTGGTAAACAAGCCCAGGTCAGTGGAAATTTTTCAGATTTATGTGAATCTCAAGATTTATATGTTTTATTAATGATCAGAAATGTCATATTTATCAGCCTGTGGGCCACAACAGAAATGAACTGATGAAAGCTAGAACTTGTGCTTGGTTGGGCTGACTGCTCCCATCCTGGTGACTGGCACTCAGGGGCAATCCAGTCAGCTCCAGACACTGAAAACCCCTGAGTCAGGCTTTAAAACCCACATGCCCTTCTTGAAACCCCACAAGAGAATGTGACATTTATGAATAATAATAACACAAACAGCAGCAGCAACAACCTTGGCATCTTACCCTTGGCTTTCTGCTGTATTTCCAGCTTGTATTTCTCAGCTAGAGCTTATTTTTGATCATGGAGCCTGAGAATATAATGGGTTAGAGGGTCCTAGGAGCTGGATGTATCAGAAAAAAGATTATATATTGCAAAACTAACCGTAAAATTATGCAACAGCGTTGTGCCTGGCATCTTTACAGAGAAAAAATTACTATTTTCTCCATTTACCTAGACAAATCTAGCAAATATCTGTCCTCTCAAGCAACTGAGAGACTTTATGGGACAGTAAAACCCTGATGAATAAAGACAGATAAGGAGCAATACATGACTGGCTTAAAAAAAAAAAAAACAACCAAACAAAAAAACCAACAAACAAACTTGCCTTACAAAATACTGGAGCTGCTTAAAAACCATTGGGGAAGTATTAAGCAACTTCATAGCTGATTTCAGTCTGCAGGCTCTGGGACAACAGGGGTTTGCATCCCAATGACCTTCTGCACATGAAGCATTTTTAGCCCCCTTTTTATGTGTGTGTGCATTTGGACATTTTTAGTTGTATCCTTTTCTCAATTTATTCAGTTTTGCCTTGACAAGGCGGAATAAAAGATCAGCCACAGGAAAGACATAAATATCCTTGATTTTCATTTTCCAAAAATGGTCAGTTTGGAGGCAAAAAAAAATAATTTATTTTGTTTAGAGGATTAAGGCAAATGCCCCATTTTGAAATAAAAAATGTCTCCAGTCCAAACAAACCTTCTGGCATTAGGAATTGTGCGATTCGATTGTGCAAGTCCAACGTGTTTCAGCCGACCTGGGGCAAAGGGAGCAGCGCTGGGCGTGTTCAGGAGCTGCAGCCACAGCTCTGGCCCCTGTCCCCATCTCCCTCCCTCCCTCAGCAACCTCCAGTCTGCTGCCTCAGTTTCCCCTCGGTGTAAAACACGCTAAAAATAGCAACTCTCCTCCCTGAGGAAGCTCTGAGGAGTAATTAACTCGTGCTTGCAAAGTGCCAGCAAGCACTAATTACGACCATTATGCAGGAGAGGAGCAGTCGGGGTTTGCTTTGGTCCTGATGGTGCTTGTTTTCCCGGGACTCGATAAGCCACGGAGTCAACGAGCCATTGATGGGGCCATAAGTGACTCCCCAAGGCACTGCAGCAGGTTCTGAAAATATAAACATTAACAAATTAATTTAGCTCTCCAACAGTCTCCTCCGGGAAAGGTAAGGCTCCAGCCTCCCCCTCACGTGGCAGGCTGGGAGGAAGAAAAGGAAAAGTTATTCCCGTTATTCCAGGCTGATAAAGTGCCTGGGCCGAGCTGCACTTCCCCACCCACCCCTTGATTTGCCCTGAAAGTTTAATGAGGTCACAGGAGCATCGAGGTGGCTCTGGTGGCAGCACCTGGAGCCATGTCCTGGGAGCAGGGAAATGGGAATGGATTCATCACTGGTCCAGGCTAGTGCAGGAAGGATGGGGGAAAACACCTGGTTTTGAAAGGAGAGAAAGAGAAGGAAGAACTTAGGCTAAGGAAATAGTCAAGGCTTGCCCTGCACCTTCTGGCCAAAAATCGGGTCTTGGCCGAAAACCAGGAATGGTTTAGGGAAGGATCAGAGATAGGGACATTACTAAATTCATCGGTGGAATAGGGATTTCTGGTGGCAGACAGGCCTTTTGTGAACACAGGGGTGTTACAAAATAGAGGATCCAAGCTCTGATGTGCCCAAATAAACATTTTTTTCTGCCTGGGAGAACAACAGCTTCTCTGTCGGCCTCAGTTTTCACATCAGGAGAGTCTGCCAGGTCAATAGGTCTGTGCAAGTTCAACCAGAAAGGTTGATCCCATGGCAGGGGGGGTGTAACTAGATGATCTTTAAGGCCCCTTCCAACCCAAACCATTCTGTGATTCTGTGAAATTACAGAAGGGTCCAAGAACATGCCGTTTATTTGCGGTCTGCAGAGGTCCATCCTCTGCAGGACCTTTCCCAGGCACCGCTCCAGAGATGGGCATCTTTCCTCACCATGACCCCACCAGGGCCTGCAGGATGAGAACAGGCTTCCTTCAGGGTTGAAAAAAAAAAAAAAATAGAGAAAATAGCCAATCTCAGGCTTAAATGCAGGCTGGGAACCACAGCTCAGATTTAATTGCACTCCCCAATTAGACAACTGAAAGGAAATAGTCTTGCTGATTAGTGTCTATTTGTGAAGACCTAACGAAGCAGGGAGATGGGAATAGTCCTTGGCCTGGACATCTTCCAAGGTGGTAGCAGTAAAAACGAGGAGCTATTCCCACAGTCCTGGGAAGAGACAGTGCAAAGGAGTCCTCTTTCACAGTTCTTTCCTCTCTTGCAACAGTTTCTTAAATTAAATACTTATATATGTGTATATGCATTCATGTACATACCCTAGCTAAACGAGGAAAAATTTCAAATCTTAGTGTCTGAAAAGTGGACCTAATCAAGCAAAATACCATCAATCTTGAAATTTCCCTCACAAGACTTTAAAAAACCTTTATTTCAAAATACAACCTGAGCTTTCCAAGTACAGTGCTTCATTTATAGATTAACACTTTAAGTATAAAGCCTTCCAAGTCCCTTCTTGTGTCTGCAAAATGTTCTGAAGATGGGAGAGCTCAAACTCACCCTCCTTAACAAGCAAGCTGGGAGGTCTCTTACCTTCTGCTGGTGAAAAATCAGCCCTGATGAGTCAATTATTGCTACAAATGTGGGGCAAGGGTTGATGGGGATGGGGATGTGGGAGAGGTGGGAAGGAAGAGGCAGCCTGGGCATAACAGATGTGTTCAAATACCACTGAGGAAGGGTGACAGTCCCGTGTCAGGACAATCTGGGGCAGGTCCCACCAGAACAGCAGCAGTGAAGAGAAGCCTGTCTCTTGCTACCTGGAAGCAAAAGATCCATCTTTCGCCCAGGGAAAGAAGGTGCCCCTTTAGAGCCAGATAGTCCTGATCCTCCTGCTCACTCCTAAGACCCTACAGTTATTAGGATTAAGTTGGAAAACCCAGCCTGTGTTACCCCAATAGGACATTAGATGTCACCCACGCACTGTACTTACTGTCCGTCCCCCTCTCCTGGTCCCCACATGGGAAAGTCCCGCACAGCCCATTTCCCCCCTCATCCCAGAACTGCTGATTCAAGCTGGGGGTGAGGTCACACGGGCCAGGAACCTGAGGTGCTCTCAGTGCCAGGAGCAATGCCCGCAGCCTGGGATCAGAAATCTCAGCCTGGAGGAGGTGGGATTGGAGAACGGTACCCACGTCCCCACGGCCTTGCAGGACAGGGCTGGGTATTGGGCAATAACCCAGCGCAGTCAGGACTCGTGAGAGGGTCCAAGATGCAGATGTTTAACCCTGTACACAATCCCTGACCCGTCCCAGCCAGCACTGCTCATGTCTGGGCACCCTTTGAGGGGGGCTGAAGGGTTTGGAGACAAGCCCTCGCTGGGACGCACCCCTAATTTAGCAAGGAGAGAATACAGTTGTGTGAGATTTAAGTGTTCTGTGTCACACACGTGTCCGTGGCCAGGAAATGGGTTCTCAGAAGAGACTGTAGCCAGAGATGGCACAGGGGTGCCTGGATCAGCCCCACTTTGTCAGGCGGCCAGGCTGCTCTGCACCCCCCCAACCCTGTTCCCCTGGCTGAAGGTCTCCTTCACACGACCTCTCCTCCAAGGACTGCTTTGCCCTCCCGTTCCCTTGCTGAAGGAGGGGAACCAAAACCCTTGGAGTGTGGCCACGAGGCTGGAAAGCTGGGATGGGGCCAGCTGAGCAGCCCCACTCCGGGAACCGCCCCTGGTGCCCCTTGGGCACCCTCCCAGCCCTACACCAAAGTGGGGCAGGATCTCCCTGAGGCCTGACAGGGTCTGGCAGCAGGAATCCCATCATCCCACAGCTCCACGGATGGGAGAAAGAGGCCGACCTCATTAAAGCCATGGAAATCCCCTTCCACATTCCCGGCTGCGGTGTTTCCTCTCTCGCAAGGGCGTGAGGCGGTGGCAGGCGGGGGGAGGCACTTTGGGGAACATGTTTACAGAACTCCTGCCAAACCACAGGAAGTCCCAGCTCCTGGGGATGAAGAATGAGAGGAGGAGGAGGAGGCAGATGAGGCCAAGTCTCTGTCAACTCTTCTCCACTGCCACTGGCAAACAAAAGCCAGAGCACAGCAGCGCTGTTATGCTGGGCCATGTGGGATGCAGGAGGGGCTGGAGTCTTCCCCCATTGCTGTTTTATCTCAGAGCAGCTCAGCAAGTGAAGTCCACTGGCAAAGGGAGGGAAAAGGACCTGGGAAATAAGTTGTTTTCTGCACATATCTAATGTTAAGCACACCACAGTGGACACCAGAGCTTCTGGCTGTGGCAACTGAGAACAGACTCTTACAAATGTGATCCAACATGCAGAAAGCTGATACTCAGTTGTCTCAAACTGATTTGTTCTGATTTCTAAACACCATTCATTTGTTGTGCTCCTATTTACCCACCCGAGGGATGTTGTCTTGTGCAGTTCCCCTGGGTGTCTGAAGGGCTGGCAGCAGAGCAGCCCAAGCATCCAAGGAATCTAGTGGAAAGTGTCCCTGTCCATGGCAGGGGGAGTGGAACTAGATGATCTTTAAGGTCCCTTCCAACCCAAACCATTCTATGATTCTGTGATTTTATGAATCTGCTGCCATCACCACCACTCCCAGCCCTGAGATGCCACTTGTCCAGTGGGGCTGTCAAAGGTTTGGGCAACAGCTTGAAGATGCTCCTCCTTTGATGAGAAGGTGTTGGACACCACTGCAACACATCCCAGAATGGCAAAGAGCTCTGGAGGCTGGGCACTGTGGGCCTCTCCTCTGCTGACACCACCTGAGCAGGATTTGGGCAGCAGGTCCATGCAGCAGTAAATGTTTCATGCTCCTCTTCATTTCGTTAGGGACAACAGCCTTACATCAGTCAGGAACATTTCTTTGTGAGATCACAAGATCTCGCAAGATCACAAGGTCTGGGTGGCCTTGGTTGCATCCTCAGTGAAGACCTTGCACTCACAATGGCTTAATGGCTTTAAGCAGGCAGAGGGTATGTTTAATTTAGATATTAGGGAAAAATTCTTTACTGTGAGGGTGGTGAGGCCCTGGCACAGGCTGCCCAGAGAAGCTGTGGCTGCCCCATCCCTGGAAGAGCTCAAGGCCAGGTTGGATGGGACTCTGAGCAATCTTGTCTACTGGAAGGTGTCCCTGCCCATGGCAGGGGGTGGAATGAGATGGTCTTTAAGGTCCCTTCCAACACAAAACACTCAGCGAACCTGTGATAAGTATCTACAGAGAAGCACTGCTCACCATTCATCAAAGTACTCAGTACAGCTGCTCCCTGGCCTCACCATTTCACAGGTTTGATGAGGACAGACACTCCACACCCTGATTTATTTATCAACATTTGCAGGCAGAAAAACAAACTACCTACCAAAACATTGCCTCATATTGCTCAAGCCATCCCCAATTGCAAACTAATTCATAACAAACTGCATTTAAGACCTAAAGAAAAACATAAGTTCATTTACTGGACATGCCATTTCAGAATGAATAATATAACTCTTGTTTAGTAGCCACTAAAGAGACAGATTCAATAAAAGATAGGATCAGAGTTTCCAAGAGGTTTCAGTTGACAGTGAATATCATATTGAACATGGGCAGGAATAGAAGTTATTGTATTTGATATAATTAGTACTTCCCTCCACCCCTGTTAGGCAACACTTTATCAAATCACAGATGTCCAGACTGAGTTAAGTGTTGCTGGAATACCTTGCAGTCAAAATCTTCGTGCAGTGTTCATTATCATTAATTAAGTGCATACAATTCCAGTTCCCAGAAGAATGTCCTTTTCTATTAACTGAGCCATATTTAAACTCAGGAGAATTCAGCATACATTTTTAATAGAAATTGAACTGAGAGTATTGACATTCCTTTTTTGTTTACAGCAGCCTTTTACGTCATGAAACCATCATGATGACCCAGGGAGACTGTGCTTCTCCTTTTCAGCTAAAGACCTCAGTTCTTTAAACCTGTCCTCCTAAGTCAGATTTCTGAGATCATTCTATCACCCTGTTCTCGGCCTAGATTCAGAATTACATTGCCCCACTTCTGAGTAGCAAAAATTGAGTTTCAGGGTAGGTGAAATGCTTGGTTACACCTCCCAATATGCTCTTTGCTGTCTCCAGAGGAGCATGGATTTCCTGACTCACATTTCCCAGTAACCCATTGGCCAAACCGGTTGTTCCCCATTCTGTATTTGTACCTCTGGATGTTCCTGCCTTTTTCCACCCCACGTGCCTCCCAACTGAATCTCATCCTATTTTGGAAAGGCTGTTTCTCCACCAAGTTGAGGTCACCCTCCGTCCCAGTGTCATCCTTCAGTGCCATTCTCAGTCCTTCTTGACTCCACATGTCCCGCAGATCCAATAATTCTCCGTTGTATTCACCCTCCATCCTGTAGACCCCTGCTTGCCATCACCTTCCCATCTCAGGAGTCTCATTAACAAGCATCCAAGTTTTTGTCTGTTTTAGGAGAAGATCCCTGAAGAAAGCCTTGCTGGAGCAAAGACACATGGCACCTGCTGCATCTCCCTTTCCAGGACAACCCCTGCAAAGAGAATTTGACTGATCCAAACATTTCTTCTTGACCAGTCCCTGATGGCTGAGACTCATTACCCTGATACCTGTCATGTGTTTGGAAAATGGTCCTTTAATTGCTTGGGTTTTGCCACACCGTGTGTTTCCTACCCTGTTGACCTTCCCATTTCACTGTAGACACACTGTACACTCAGTCTTACTTGGACTCTGCCTCGTCGTCCCTCATGCTCAGCATGAAACAAGCCTTTTACAGGTCACTATGGGAAAAAACCCTCTCTAAAACACGTCTTCTAAATATTCCCGCTGCCTTCAGTGAGAGTTGGGGTGTCATTCTTAAACCTAGTCCATCAGACCCTAAGACAACACTTTAAGCACACAAGTAACACGCCACCAGCTTCACTAAAGGTCTCCAGAGCTTTGGCTCTGGCTCGTAACATTGTCGAGACTAAATGGCTCCATCCGTGGGTAAAAAAAACGCTCGCAATGCTTATCTGTTCCAAGGAACACCTGTGAAATGGATTCACACATGACTAAGGGCTTCCAAGTCTCAGAGGGAAAACACACGAGCCAAATCCTGCTCTCATGCTCAGCACTGTGGGTCAGCCCGGGACTGCCAGGGCAGGTTTGTGGCTCTCGGCTGTGATGGAGCGTGACAGCTGACAGTGAAGCATGCTCCTAACATTCCTCGCTAATATTCTCTTGGAAATACCTCCTCCCCAACAATTACGAGTAAGGAACGAGGCTTAACTGAAGTGGATTCCAATGGACACTGTCTGCTCTCCCAGGATCTCCCAGTCCCAGTGGTTGACATGTGTCCAACCCAGAGCTGTGGTGAGCATGGTGCAGTTCTCAAGGTGGTTGACGGAAGCTGGATGAGGACTGCCAGAAGTCTCATTCCTAACCCGAACTAACTTCCATCATTCCTTGCAAGGTCATCCCCCAGGAGGGAAAAAGCAGTGGGAATAGGTTGCGGTGTTCTAACCATTTGAAATGACTCGTGTTCACCTCGTTGGAGAAACGAGAGCCCAGGAATTCTTCAGTGCTTCCCAGCCAAGCCCATACCCCCATTCTTTACAGGGAGGGCAAACATTCCCACGAAGGCTGCGCTGAGGAGCAAGGAGAAAATCCACATACAGTGAAGAATTGTCTCCTCCTCCAGCAGCAACCCACGGGGTTTGTGTGTGGAAGCTGCTTTGTATCTGGTGATGTGACTGAGACTTGTGCTAAGGCGCCTCAGGGGACTTTCAAACACACTTGGCACAAGTACCTACATTAAAAACCGCTCCCTGGAATCCTTATACAACCAAAGAAATAGCAATACTTCCTTCCTGGGGCTTCTTTATGGATCTTCAAGATAGCAAGCATTAATTCCAGCCTCCCTGTCAGTGGGGTTTTTTTCCTCTACCATTTTGGAGCAAGTTGCTCATGGTTACAACAAGGAGGAATCAGGGCTTGCGTTTCTCTCACTGCGCAGCTGAGACCTGGTTCAGACTGCTCATCTGTCCTATGGGAGACAAAAGTCGCCCCAAAGCCAGTCCCTCCTTGCCAGAAAATGCAAACAACAGGACAAATAAACCAGCCAGCGCCAGCCCTGTGTCAGTCAGTCAGCTTTCCCTCTGAAACGAAAAGCAAAGCAAGTCCCAGAGGTCTCTCCAGCTCCAAGCATGGCTTTGTAATTATAAATTATCCCAAGATTATCTCTGTCCCCAGCATTGCTGAATTCACCTCCGCTGGGTTTGCCGGGGGATTAATTGCTGCTGCATCGGCTGCACTGCAGAACAAAAAGCTGGGGATGCAGCAAACTCCTAATTACCACCATCATTCAGCAAGGAGTGATAAATTTAAAGCCAAATACATGAGGAAACACTTTTTGGTTTAGCACAGTTTGCAATTAACCAGCACAGACATTGCTGGGAAAGGAATCAGGGAAAATGAGGCCAGGTATCCAAAGGGTGTGAGCAAGAATGGGAATTAGGGTGGCACTGAGAGAGCAATGCCCACAGCTGACCCTCCTGGCATCAGCAGGCACCATCCAAGGACAAACAGGTGCTTCTTACTCTTTCCACATCTGGAATGGTGTTTGACAGTGCCTGAGTGCAACATCCACCTTATCCCCTGACATCTTGTGCTCCCATTGGTGGAGTGTTGGTGTCAGGAGACTGCACTGGTGCCAGCTTCTAAGACTAAATTCTAAAGAGCTGTTCCAGGACAGCCCTCCCATCCCATTTCTTTCCCTGATGGACCACATATCTCACGTGGGGAAATGTGGAGATATCTGAGGAGAGAAGATACCCTAGATGCCCGGTGCCATTGCAGAGCATTGGACTTGTTTTCCAGCTCAAAGTCTCTGGTTATCCCCTGGATATCCTGCCTGAGGATTAAAAAAGGAGGAGGTGCATCTCTACCAGAAAAGTCTCCAGCTTGCAGAAGTCACCCACAGCCCCACCATCCCTGTCCATGGTGGGAACAAGCAGTAAATGCACTGCTCCTCACTGAATCTGGGCTGGATCAGAGTAAAGCTGCGATCCACGGGACTGCAGGAAGGCCCTGGACACCAGCACTGTGGCCACTCTGGTGCTGTGGGACCTCCAGGCACATGGAAATGTGGTGAGAGCTCTGGACCCAAAGGCTCAGATGAAACACCAGAAGCTCCACGGCCCTGAGCGGGACCGGGCTGGAAATCTGTCAGCCTTTCTCATGAGATTTCCTCTCTCCCTCCTGGTTCTGTTTGGACTGGAAACACCATGAGAATAACTTTCCTCCTTGCATTTCAGCAGTTTTGCTTCCGGGCCTGGGCTAAACAAGGAAGTGCAGAGGCGTGGGAACTGAGGGGAGACACAAACACACGGGAGCTCGGGCTGAGCGGCTCCAAATCTCTACGTGCGACTCGCTGCCTCCATCGCAGAGATTCTCCTGCCAGCTGAACTCCTCTGCATGGGCTGATGCCTTCAGGTGGAGGTGGTTAACCCAGCCTTCCCTGTGGGTCAGATCCTTCTCTCCCTCGGGCACTAAAGCAATCCCAGTAATAACCATTCAAATCTTACAGCTGTGAGACAAGAACACTTGGACCAGGATGTTGATGCTTTTTAAAGACACATTACCCAGCCCACAGGAGAGCACTTGGACACAGAGTCCAAACCTCCAAACCTTGGTCCTTTTTCTGCCTACCACGAGCTGCAGTACAAGGGTTTGACTTCTTGATGCACTCAGAATCTCAGCACCCTGAGAACAGAGTCCATTTCAGGTGTGGAGTACCACAAACCATCGGCACTTCCTGCCAGGCTGAACCATTCCTCCAGGATCCAAACCTCTTCACTGCTCCGTGCCCTCAGCTGAGAGAACAAGGTGTGCCCACAGGAGCAGGTATGGCATGTAGGGATGAATAATGTTCCTCTTACCACATATATATTTCAGGATAAAATTCCAGCATCACCACAGGCTAACGCACCACCCAACATATGTTTAGATATTCAGCATCTCAAAGCTACAAAGAATCAGGAAATGCAAAGGAGTTTTTCCCATCCCAACCAGCTTGCAATTCAAGGCATTGCTCTTTCCCATAAGCCTCCACCACACTGGCATGGAAGTCTCCTTGGGATTATGTGGATCTATCCAGCAGTTCAAAGGTTAATTGGAGCTACACCAGCATTATGAGCAGAAAGGAAGGGACAATTTCCAGCAGCAAGGTCATGGAGCTACTGAGCACATCCCTCTGGAACATTCATCATTATTTAATTATCACTGTACTAATAGCTGGCGTGAATTAAAGCATTCAGGCTCTCTTAGGCTGGAAAAACCAAGCTTTCTGGGTTTTTTAAGGACCTCAAAACAGGAGGTGGTGTAGCATCCTCCGAGCCCAGCTGGCCCTGTCTCTGAGTGCTTAAGGCAAACAACCACACTACTTGGCTACACAACTTCGAAACAGGACATGGCCCAGACCACGGGCAAAGAAGTTCAGGTGCACTGCAAGGACAAGCAGACAGTGCTGGCATTAGCCAGGAGAGGACTCAGTGGCTACAGAGGCCATTTAAATGGCTTTAAGCAGAAAGAGAGTCCATTTAGATTAGATACCAGGAAGAAACTCTTGACTATGAGGGTGGTGAGGTACTGGAACAGATTATCCAGAGAAGCTGTGGATGCCCCATCCCTGGAAGTGTTCAAGGCCAGGTTGGACAGGGCTTTGAGCAACCTGGTCTAGTGGAAGGTTCCTTGCCCATGGCATGGGGTTTGAACGAGATGATCTTTAATGGTTCCTTCCACCCCAAATCTATGATTCTACGTTTTCCAATTCCATCTGAAAACCTGGCTGCATCTGCATACTGCTCAGCACCAAGGGATCTCCATCTTCCCAGAGGCTCCTCGCTGATCAGGTTACATCCGAATTTGGACCCATTAATACCTATTGCAAAGCCACCTTCCCTTCCTGGGCAGTGCTACCTGCTACCATCCCCCAGCCAGGTTCTGCTGTCCTCTTCTCTGCACTGAGCACCATTATGTGCCTGCTCTGTACACCATCATTAACCGCACAGCTGGAACGGCATCCCCAGAGGCACAGGCACAGCTTCTCCATGTCCTTATCTCAGAGAGAGGCACAGCCCTGAGCCACGACCTTCTCTCCCTGTCAGAAAAAGCAGCAGAGGTAGAAATGCATCCAAGAGACACTCTGTGACCCCGGTCCCTGCCAGCTCTCTCCAATCTGCCCTGCCCAAGGCACTTTTCCCTGTCACAGTCTGGCACATCTATTTCAAACGCGGGGGATTGCCACATATCACAGGGAACGAGAAACAGATTCCCACTGGGACAGCAGGGCCCTGGAGCAGTGTGGCGTCAGTGACATGCCCCTGAGGTTCAGAGAAAGAGGACACAACTGCTTGTTAATCCTGCTTCCCAGCTGGTGATTTCTAGGGATAACCTAGCCAGGGAGTTCTAGGGAAAACTTTAAAAAGAACTTCTAGCAACGCTCTGTGAGAATAAAATCCCCAGCACTGCAGCTCACAGGAAGGCAGTGCTGCTCATTACACAATAAACCATGTGAACCACTGGACACAGACCCAAGGATCAGGAAACAAGCAGCAAAGTGTCTAGAAAAGTCACCTCTTTCATTGCTTGGCATTAGGAACCCAAATATGGCCCCCTGCATTGGGGTAGATTACATGGTGGCTCTGAGTCCACCTTTCAGCCCGACTTCACAATTCCAGCATTTTCTTATGTTAGCTTGTGCTTTTAATTTTTGAAATTACTCAAGTTCACATGTCCATCCCCACCACATTCCCCTCCTTGCCCTTATCCCAGGCCCTCTTCCCCAGCTTCCCAGGCCACCGTGAGCCCTCAGCCTGTTCTTGACCTCAGCATTGCAGTCTTGAGCTCTATAGACTTTCCCTGTGACTTTACCCATTCGCACTTCTATAAATTCAAAGATGTCTTGCCTAAGAGTAGAAAAAATAAAGCATCCTGGAAGCACAAGGTAAGGCCACGTGGTTGCACCCCCAGAAGACGAGGACACGATGCATGGCCAGCTGGGTGCTACAGGGCACAGTCCTGCAACTGAGGGCTAAGAAATGAATCAACAGGACAGTTCTGCGCCTTTACACAGGCAAAAAAAAAAAGAGGCAGGGGTGAGTAAAGGTGAGCCACGAAATCAGAGCTGCATTACTCAGCGTGGTCAGTTTGTCACTGCAGTGTGATCGACCACCTGAGTCACAGGAGTGGAATTCATTTCACTCAGATTTAGACCTCTAAAACGTAGAATCTTATGTCTGGCCATGCAGCTTCAGCTTCTTTTACAGTCTGTGATTCATTTTGACCTCTCTCAGACACTATTGTAGATTGAATCACTCTCTGGTTCTTCCTATTTCTCTGCATCCGCAACAAAGGGAGCCGATGATGACTGGTTCATCTGAAGCCAGACATCTCAATCCTACATGCCAAAATAAGAGCAAAGGAATCCCATTCTGGGTATTGTCATTTCTCCCTAATTGAAGGGCTTAAAACTTTCAAAGCAGAAGGACAATGACAGCTGAATTTGTGGTGGGGCTTTTCATGCCAGCATTCAGAGACTGTTTCTCCCCTGCCAGCTTGCTCAGCTTAATTCATGGGAATGTCTAGAAACAGGAACCCCTGGAGCACAGCAAAAAAATGAGCCAAGCTCTGACATTTGTGTGAGCAACCAGTTCTTAATTATTTGACTAATACTGGCATTGTGCAGCAACCATGTGCACTGAGGGGTCTGCAGAGATTTTGTTACCACAGAGACCTGTGGACAAATCTCCACATGGAAGGTGGGTCCGGTGTTTCTGCAGTGTTTTGGGTGCAAGAGCGCAATGCCAAAATGCAACTCTTTCCAGGGTGCTTGAGGAATTTGTAATGAAACCATCCTAAAATCTAAGCTGGGTCAGGAAGGATCGGAAAGCCAGGAAAAGTGGGCTAATGATCAAAGCAGGAGACGTATCACAGGCACGGAGCAAACTCTCATGTTCTGGAAAGGGCAAGAGCATGTTGGAATCAGCACTGATGGGAAAACCACAGGAATGGGGTTTTCTGCACAGAAAGGACACGATTACCCTGGAGGAGGCTGCAAAGAGGCTCTCTGAGCCATGAAAATGGAGATAAAATTACTAATAAGCCCCTGGAGGCTGGATACCTGGGGAGATGGGGGTTCTCCCTTCACTAGGAGATAGCCCTATTTTCTAGTCATATTTGACCTTTCTCGTTTCATCTCCCCACCTCCAGAATTATTGCTAGCAGAGGGCTCTGAGGCAGAGCAGAGCCAGGAGGGAAGGAAATGTCTCGGGCTGTGCCCACGGGCTGCACTCAGACCCCATGGGGCTACAGCAGGGCCAGGAGGAGAGTGCTGGGGAAGGAAGTCCTACGGCAAGGTCGGACAGCAGCTGTCTCCAGGAATGAATCCAGAAGCAGCATCCTCCTGGGATGGGCCAGGAGGATCTTGTGTTGACTGACTGCCCTTCCTGAGTTTGGGAGGAAATTAATCTCCCACCATGGGCTTCAGTTTATTTTTATATTGCAAGTTAGCCCAAAGGGAAAAAGAAATGAATTTAAAAAAAAAAAAAATTCTATTCCCTAAAAGGAATCACAAATTTCACAGCGACCTAAGGAGATTAGTCAAATCCCTGTGACCGTCAGCAGTTTCACTTAGGTCAAAGCCTGGCATAACTCAATCTCTGTGAGAAGAGAGGAGTGGCGTGGACTGCCCAGCTCTGCAGGCAGCCCAGCCTTTCCAAAAGGGCCCTTCTGCAATATCTGGAGGGAAATATCCCTTTCGCAGCCCTGCAGCAGAGAGGCGCAGTCAGACTGACACGGAGCGCAGACAGCGAAAGGGAGCGTTATCTCTTGCAGATACCACAGTGAGACCTTCCAAGCTGGGAAGCAGGAGGAGGACCAATTTCCCAGGCTAGGAGACATCAAAGACTGTGTGAAACCTTCCGAAAATGCTCACCCTGAATTTCTCATGCATGGGTGGGCATATGGGATAATTCTCTGTAGGGTCAGGGAAACATAGAAAGTGGAGCAGTCGGGTTCTGATTTGCCTCTTGCTCTGGGGGAGAAAATGAAGAGAATTTAGCTCAGAACCTAAAAATAAATATGCCACCCAGAGGTCTGGTTTTGTGTAAAAGTTGGCCTGGGTTAGGTAACCTAGGGCCTTTTTTGGATGAAATCATTTCCATCCCCTGGCAAACATGTCTGTGTTAATGGGCTCACAGACACATCAGCCTTTCAAGCTGTGCATCAGATTTCATCCAGGGGATCAGTAATGTGGTGCTGCTGCTGTGGTACTGCTGCTGCAATGCACTCAGTGAGCAGAGGGGTGTTGGAAAAGGAAATTGAGGACAAACTTTTGGATCTGGAAGTGTTCCAGGACAGGCTGGATGGGGCTTTGAGCAACCTGATCTAGTTGAAGGTGTCCCTGCTCCTGGCAGGGAGGTTGCAACGAGATGATCTTTAAGGTCATCCAGCTCAAACCATTCTAGGGTTCTATGATTACTCTATGAAGAAATAGGACTTTCAGCTCATACTCCAGAGCTTTAAAAAGATCTGCCTCCGTCCCAGTGAGAGGAAGGAGCCTCCTGATAGAAACCCCATGTTAAGTCTCCATCTCTGTCCTGTGAATAAATGGTATTGCTTTACACAGTAACATGAAGCCAAAGAGGATGGTAAAGTCCAGTGTCTTCCCTCCACTGCAAAGAGGCAGGAGACTTTTGCAACTGTTTCTCTTTCCCTGGTAAAGCTGTTGGTGCAGTTTTTAGAAGAAACACGAATTTTTGCAATTCTTAGCTCCCCTCACAGGGACGCTTGCTCCCTCTTTGTGGCTTCTCCGTCGTTCAAACTCTTCCAGCAGTACCAGCCCTGAAGCTTTCAAAATTACGAGTCGGGAAGTGGGAAGTCCTCACACTGATTTAGAAACTAAAAGATTAAAAACAAAACAGCAAAAGACACCCAAACCGCAGGGACTTTTGAGTTATTTCTGGTCTTTGAGCTCTTCAGGTCAAGAGCGGGACAGTCCTGTTGCGGTGTTTCCAAGTATCATCACACCTGCTCTTCTATCTGGTGTTTCTTTTCTGGTGTTGAGTGCCCTTGGGGGCAGAAAGCATCTTTCTGTCCTATGAATGTGCAGCATTTTGCACAAGGTGGTCTTCAGGCAGGCTGCCTCTTTTGAGCACGGGAAAAATTAATATGAATTGTTACAATCAGCCGTTTTACCTACAAAATACATGATCTCAGCAAAAGCACTTGAGGCAAAATCAAGACAGCAGATGGAATAAGGGAAGGCAGACAGCATCTCTTGTCCATAACAGCTGCCAGCATTCTCAGTCTTTGGTATTTGCTGCTGACTCAATGAGAGCTTTCCTGTGAGGGAAAAGGAACCATAAAGAACACAGAATCATAGACTCAAAGAATGGTTTGGATTGGAAAGGACCTTTAAAGATAATCTCATGCCAACCCTTTGCCTTGGGCAGAACATCTATCACTAGACCAGGTTGCTCAAAGCCACATCCAACCTGATCTTGAACACTTCCAGGGATGGGGCATCCACAGCTTCTCTGGGCAACCTGTACCAGGGCCTCTCCATCCTCACAAGGAAGAATTTCTTCCCAATATCTAATCTAACCCTGCCCTGTATCAGTTTAAAGCAATTTCCTCCCGTCCCATCATTACATGCTCTAAAAAAAAAAAAAAAAAAACAACTCACTGGCTTTCTTTTAGGCCTCCTATAGGTACCAAAAGGCTGCAATAACGTCACTCCAGAGCCTTCTCTTCTCCCAGCTGAACAAGCCCAATTCTCTCAACCTTTCCGTGACAATTCTCATGTTGCTGATGCACACAGAAAAGGTCATCCAGATCCAATTTTTGATAGCTGACATTGTGTGAGCTCCTGAAAGCCCTCTCTCGATCAGGTTCTCACTTTGATTAGCACTATACCAACTATCAGGAAGATGTTCCCACTCCCAGACAGTTTACAGCCTACACACCTCTGAGGCAGAACAGAATAAATGGAACCATGGCCCCTGCCTCTTCTAGTGGAAAAAGCAGATCCAGTGGAGTGAAGTGGCCCGAGGTTCCACAGCACTGTGCTATGGAAAGGTTGGAAATGGAGCCGGAGCTTCCCAGTCATGCGGCTGACTCAGACACGAGCGAGCTGTGCCAGGATTGGGAGCAGCTCTTACTCCTCCATTCTTGCACAGCATCACATCCAACCACCAAAACCCGTCAGATCTCCCCCACCCAGCCCTCAGACATCTCTGCCCTTGGCCTCTGCCAGGTCAGGTCCCTCTGAGCTGGGATTTACAGCCCTGCCCCTCGTCCTGCACTTACGATACAGACAGACCACAGGACCCCTGATCTGTTTGACTAATCAATCTTCAGTCATTCTCAGGAATCCTGCAAAGTTGCCTTGCAAACCGCATGGCTTTGCCACTTATTTCTGCTGCAGGTGATCTCTTCCAGCCCAGAATGTCCCTGATCCTATGACTGAAGCTGATTTTGATCTTTCTTTATGGAATGAGAGCTGGGAGGAACAAATGAAGAAGCCTGAACACTTGTGCCTGCTGCAACGATCTGACTTTGCAGACAGAAATGCAAGCCCTACTCAAGGAGCAGTCTTCCAAAACACTTGACCCAGATGGAGGGGCAGGATCAACATCACAGCCTGCTTCTCAGATGCACCTGTGTCAAGGCTGAATTTGGTTCCAGGCCTACAGAATCATTGAATTATAGGATGGTTTGGGTTGGAAGGGACTTTAAAGATCATCTAGTTCCAACCCCCTGCACCTTGCCCTAGACAAGGTTGCTCAGGGTCTCATCTAACCTGGCCTTGAATACTTTCAGGGATGGGGCACCCACATGATAATAATAATGATAATAATAATAATAATAATAAATGTCCATGAGGGAATGCCCTCTGCTATTCCTCTAACACCAAAATGACCCAAAGTTGGGTTTGCACTAAGCAGGTTCAGGTTGGACAGAGGCAATGTGGCCCTTTGCTCCTGATGATTTCACCAACAAGACATTTGTTTTCCTGCTTTAACCCAGCCTCCATCCCCAAAAAAACCTGGAAATGCCATTTCCCTAACTGGAAACACACATTTCATAGTAACATTCTCCAGACCACTTTGCAAGAGGTAAAGTGGGATGGATTCTTTCGGCACAGCTTTGGTAGAAACTCACTGCTCTTACCTGGCCCTTCCATGTCTGTCTCCTGACAGATTCCTACAGCAATCTCCAACCCCTCTTGGCTTCGCCTTTTTGTGGTGTTTGTTTCTTTGCCCTTCTTAAATAAACTATTGGCAGTTCCCATGGCAACATGCCTCAGTCTTTCTCACTCCTCCCTAAAAGTCTACTCGCATTTAACAGGCTGTTTAAAAGGCTCTATTTATACTTCCTTTTGTTATCCTGCCCCTGCTCCCTTGCAGCCAGACAAGGGCAGGCACGGAGCAGTGCATACACTACCCTGTGTTACTAATAATGGCCATCCATAAACACCAGAGCCAGCCGGGGGGATCAAAGCTGTGACCTTCATCAGGTGATGCTTCTTAGAGCAAGAAAAAGGAAACCTGAGGCACAGCTCGGGGGTGGGGGGGGGGGAAGCACTGTTAGCAGGGGCCATCCCCACCTTCCCACTCTCCAGCAACACGCCGAGAGGGGCTGCAAGCCCCCAAAACCAGCCAGCATGTGTAAAACAGCCTTGCTGTCTCTGCAGGCAGTTTCCACCTCCCCCCTTTTCTCAGTGTCAGACATTCATCTGCATTACGGGTAATTGGATAAAGAGAAAAATATGAGCTGTGGGTTGTTTTTTTTTTTTGCTTCCTATTCTGTGAAAAGAAAAACTCCCCTCCTCTCTGTGCTTTTTCGTTTTAAATCCCGGGGCCATTAACAAGTGTCAAGGTTTATTTCCTTAAGGTTCATTATATCATTTAAATGCAGATTACAATTTATCTTAACCCTTAGCTGAAGAGCTAGGTGAGTTTTTATGATGACAACTTACTGTTTTGCAGGCATTTGTGCTAATGAAAAACAAAGGGTCTGAAACAGCACAAGTACAATTTGATTCCTTTCTCCATCGAGAGGTTTCACTTGTACTGTCAGGCTGGTGCCAGAAACCACACATTTTTTGGTCATCTTTAGGGTGTTCCAGGAAACACATTGTCAACAGATCTCAATTTTTCAGTAGGAAAAGCAAGTAGAAGAATGACTCCCCAGCCCTCCCCATCTTTCCTCCACATAAAGCTTTCAGGGCTTCTTTATTGATGAAAAATGACCCCAACAGTTTTAAATCCTTTTCTTTTTTTTTTTTTTTTTTTATTTCCAGCTTGTGATCTCTCCAGCCTGGTCGTGACGGCCTCAAAGTGCCACTCCAGAAAGGGTTAAGGTATCTCAAACTGCAGCCTCAATAAGCAGCTCACAGAAGTGTCCTGTCCCCAGGGTAGGATCAGTGTATGAGAATTTGCTCAGATCATTTAATGTTTGTAACTTGATTTCCTGCCGGAAAGCTTCTGTGGGCGGAGTTTCTGCTGAACCAGACAGAACTAGAGCTATTTCCTTCTCCAGATTGCTTGTGCATGTCCAGTCAAGCTCAACTGAATTAATAGCAACCGGCTTGTTTCCCCCACACACCCCTTCCCATTGACTTCTTGCTGTGGAAATACGGGAAGTATGTGATAATCTTGCTGCCAGGGCAAGTGCCTCAGGAGATGGGATGATCCCACAACCTCGGGCAAGTCCCGTTCTTTCTCTGAACCTCTGGTCCACTTCTTGTTACATTCTGGAGAAAGGATGTCCTAACGACCAGGCTCCTGCCCTACTGATTTCCTACATGACCTTGGGAAAGTCACTTGACCTCTGCCTGCCTCCACTTTCCGTGAAATGGAGAGGAAACCAGAAGAAGGCTCGGTCACTCTGCTGCCATCACCAAGTGTCAAACCGTGGCCCGTGAGGACTGAAAGTAAGAATCTTTCCAGTTTAGCTTAAGGACCAGTTGCTATTGACCCCTGGAACAGTGCAGACCTGTGGTGGGTCACCAGAAGCACTTCTGCAAGGGGAAAACAGCCCTCTGACTCCCCATGCTCCCAACTGCAAACTGATTCATTCATCCCCTGCCTCGACCATCCCAGGAAACATGAGTTTCCTTCACATTCATTGCTGAATGCAAACAAACCTCCTTGGAAAGGGCAGAGCCTGCTCCAGGTGCTGGTTTTTTACCAAAGTTCTAGGTTTCACCGAAGTAGTCTAAGTTAAACCCCATCAAAGATGCTTTTATCTATACTAAGAACATCCACGCAGGGATGAATGCATGACCAGCCAAGTAAGATCCCATGGATCTCACGGGGGAACAAATCAGAGCTGGGGCCAGGCAGGGATCTACCCCACGTAGAGCCTCAGGACTACTGGTTTGAGTGGTGTCAGGTCATGTTATTTGAGGTTCACCTGGTAATCCAGACACTTCGTTATTGAGGTTAAGACGAAGGTGGGCAAGCTCCTTTCCCTCAGTCAATTTTCAGCAGCAAAATTCAAAAATCCTTCCCAGAGTAAACGGCAAAGTCACCCCAAACAAAAGAAATTAAGCAATGTGGGGTTTTTTCTCATGGGACCAAGAGATGAAACTCCTCTGAGGCACAGAGAAATTTCTGAGTGCTATGTTTCTCACCCCTTTCCAACTGCTGTTTCCACACCAGCTTGTCAGCCCCAGTGCTCAGTCTTCGCTGGACGCCTGGGGCAACACCCTCTCCCCCCACCCCGAGAGTATCATGTCCTTAGGATGTGTCTACACTCCCAGGTGGAGCTTGTTACACAGAATAGTCCTTTCCTTAGGCCTGGGCTAAGTCTGGAGGCCTGGGCGTGAGATAGAAAGTAGGTACTGTTCCTTATCACACAAGGAAGATTATGCAAGAATGTCCTTTAATGAGGAAAACTGAAGGCGCTTTGAATAGGTATGTGGGGTTGGCTGCAGGTAACTCCTGGCAGCCAGCAGGGTTCTTGCACCACGTACCAGCCCAGGCTTCCAGTGCCAGATGAAGTGGGGCAACCAGCTGCCCCACACCAGCCTCCTTAAACCGCATGATCAACTCGCTTTCTCTCACAAAAAAAACCCCACAAATCTGGAGGACCACATCACTGAAAGAACCATCGCCAGGACCTAAAGCTCAAAAGGTTTCTCTCTTAAAGGTTACTTCATCTCCTGTCTGATTGCTGGCTTGCATGCGTGGGAATGCAGCGTGTATGGTTTCATTTTCTTAATTGCAATCATTCTGCAGACCACCTTCAGGCACGCCGAGGACCACCAGTAGAGCGGGGACCGCACGTGAAGGAGCCCTGCCCTGGGAGACCCGTCCTGCCTCCCCCGATGTGGTTAAAATGCCATTCCACGTTGCAAGGATTTAACCACGTTCTCAGCCCAGAGGAAAGCCCTGGACTGTGCCGTGTGCCTGAGAAAGCAGGACTGAGCTTCGGCTGTGTAGGAGGGCAGCTGCAAGCAGCCAGGATATCTGCAGCAGCGGTAGAGTTCCCTTCACAGCCTCCCCCGTCTCTTTGACATGCAAATGCAACCTCTGAGTCTCTGGACCCGGCTCTTTCTGTTCTGAAGCCTTCGCTGGCTATTAATACCTGGGGAATCTGTGAAGTAGGCAAACAAGGTTTTGATGAGTGTGGGAAAAAGAAAGGCGTTACCATGTATGAGTGAACTTCAGTTTCGCTCATGTGCTGAATTAGTCAGTGCCTTCAAGTGAATTCCAAGTGCTGGTCCAGCTATTAAATGACTCTTCTAATGGACCTAAGTGCTCCATTTTGAGGCTCTCCTGGAGGAAAAGCTAAATTCAAAAAATAAAATAAAATTTGAATCAGAAGTATTGCATAGGTTTTGGATTGGGGGAAGGTGGTGGGGTTTTCCTTGTGCATGTTGTGTTTGGGCCTTGGGGCCTTTTTTAAGCCTTTTTTTCTCTCCCAGAAAAGAAACAGCATCCACTAGTCAATACACAGCAGCTTCTGGGACTTCTGCAAGCTGGAGAAATCCAATTTGCTTATCATGCACATGAGGGTGGTGTCTGTGTCAGGAAATCTCATTCAGAGGTTGCAGTCCCAGAGGAACATGATGTGATAACCGCTTCACCAAAGGAGCAGAAGTATCTGGTGTAGAGAGTCAATACGCAAGCTCCAGTGGCTGAGAAACTCAGTGGAGTTCAATCTGAACAGCTAGAGGATGGGTAGGAGGGATCAGTGTGGAACATTAACACTGACATCTCAACAATTCATGTTTCACTTCCTACCCTGGAGGAGTGAGTTCCTTCTGCAACCTTTCCAGCCGAGAATTATCACTCTTCTGCTGCTTCCTCTTCTAACACAGCAGCCGTGAGAGGTGTTGTCTGAAGGTGGCAAAAGCAGAGTCATTTTTTCCATCAGTGTCCTGGCTTGAAGAAAGCAGAGTTTGGCTGAAATGGAAATGACAGAAGGGGCAGGGAAGGACCACGGGGAAAAAAAAGGTTACAGAAAACTCAGACAAAGCAGGTGTATGGATTGCATTTCCATCCTTTCTGCAAACATGGAGGCTGCGTGGGCTTCATCCAGGAAAGTGTCCCAGCTGTAATACAAGCACTTTGACAAGCACACATTAAAACATAGGCAGGCTTTCCACTAACGCTAAGGCAAACACAGCCTGGTGGGATTAGCATGTCTGCAGAGGTTACAATCCTTCCACGTTGCTTTTCAATGCATTAGGCTGAAAAACATGCTCAAGGATGCTCATGTGCACAGGAGATTGTCGATATTTGTGCTGAAAATCCATTCAAATTCAGAAATTACAGATAACATGAAGCCTACTTGATCCTCTTAAAGCAGTGACCTGATTGTGGAAACATTTCTCTCTGCTTTTTCTCTAAAATACGGAGAAGTGAAGCAGGATGAAAATGGATTAGGTCTTGCCAGGAGACCTGAAGGTGTTCCTCAGTTGCATTGCCTATCAATTTTTAATGCCTCCATCCCCCGTCTCCAGCTTACAACAGACAAAAGTTCCCCTCCTCGGGATATTCTCTGATTCTGTGGTACCCAAAGAGCAGCAGCAAAACTGGTCTGAATTTACACCCCTGGCCAAGGAGCCACGCTCTCAGGCACAGCAACCTTTCAGCCTCACCCATGCAAGGGGGATTAAGCTGGGGTTTGCCACCACTTCTGAGGGAATGTGGTGGAGCCCCATGCTGTTGCCCCTTTTTCTTCTGCCAGACCTGTCACGCTGAGATGGTGCTCGAGCGCTGCAATTTTTGCCATGTGACATTTCAGATGGGAAGCAAAGAACAGCTCTGCCAACCGCTGCTCTCAGGTTCTCTGCTAAATAAAACCAGATTGCTGGCATTTGCTGCGTCTGAAGGAAAGGCGGGCCTGTCGTTTTTACAAACAGTAAAGGATGCAGAAAAACAAGCGTATTCCCTCAGAGCCAAACGCAGTTCCCCATCATGCCTGGGAATCCCCGTGGAAGGGAAAGGGGTCATGCTGTTTTAATAAGAAAAGATTTGACCAAAAATACCCAACCAAGCAGAGCAGCTGCAAAGTTGTTTTTCTTTGGTTCTTTTTGTTTGTTTGTTTCAGTTTTCAATATTTTGGCTTTTAAAGAAAGCAGTCTCGGGCGGGCTTCTCCATCTGTCCTACCATCACCAGCTTTAGCAGGAAGACTTCTGCCCTCCAGAGCTTTCCCTAGGCTTTGCTAGGCTGATTCTAACACCACCAAAAGTCACACTCTGAGTATTTCATTAAAATCTTCGATGTGAATAACAGATAATTTTCTCCCTTTGAAAAAGTAGCAGGGACTCAGACAGCAGAACCTAAATGTCAACAGGGAGGGAAGTCACAGGTTTTTTTTTCCTGTGCTCAGCAGACATCTTTTCAAGGCGTGAATTTGCTGATGTCTAACCAAGGCTAAGCTTATGCTTTGTCTCTGCCTGGAGAAGGGAAGTTTAAGGAGAGAATGAAAATACCTTCCATCCAGCTCTGGGTTTCAAACTTGCAGACAACAAATGTCTTGAACATCCTTTGGAATCAATCAACACATTCCAAAGTTTTATCCAGGATCCGTTTTATATATTTACATGCATATGCTGTAGTTGCACAAGATTCATTGCATTAAGAAACTTTAGTAAAATTAACCTTTTTGTTGGTTGTTTTGGGGGTGGATTTTTTGGTTGGTTGGTTGGGTTTTTTTAGTGTATTAAGAAATTCTGAACCATTCCTTTCCTTTTTTCTCTTCCTTTCTTCTTTTATTGTTGGAAACCACCATATACCAAACCAGCCTTTCTCAAATTCTGCTGGAGGTCATGACAGGTCATGTGACAGGTCAAAGCTGTGTCATGTAACGACACAACATGTGTCAAGGGAGGTTTAGGTTGGATGTTAGGGAAAGGTTCTTCACCCAAAGGGTGACTGGGCACCAAAACAGGCTCTCCAGGGAAGTGGTCACAGCACCAAGATTTGGAACAGGCATTGGAACAGTTTAAGAAGTGCTTGGACAACGCTCTCAAGTACTTGGGGGGATTCTTGGGGCTGTGCTGTGCAGGGCCAGGAGCTGGGCTTCACTGATCCTTGTGGGTCTCTTCCAGCTCAGGGCATTCAGTGATTCTATGATTCCAGGTTGCTCCTTAACCAAAGAGGGGCTCTGCATACCCTTAACAGTGTTCTCAGAAACACAGAGCACTGTCAGACTGTTCTTGTTTAGAGGGCACTGGTTTAGTGCCTTTCAGGGAAGAGGAAAAATATCCTTCAAATGCAAGCACATCTGAGGATCTCCTGATCTTCATCTCTACATGTTTGTGTCTCCTGAGGAATCACCTCATCCCTCTGTGCCTGTCACCCCAAAACCTCTATTACTCTTTTAATGTCTGTGAGGCCCTTGGCTGCCTCTGTGGTGATTTCTGCTAAGAAAGCCCACAATGAATCAGAAACAAATTAAAAAGGCGACCTGTGATGACGTCAGGTGTTCTGTTCCTATTCCTTTGAATTTATGGTAGTTCTTTACACCACAGATCTAGACAGGAGTTTATGGACACCAAGGCTGACAACCCAAGGTCAGGCCCTTGGCTGTAAAGCAGCAGCTCCTGAATCACTCCAGACCCCGAGGCAGTGACCCACTGGGTGACACCGCTGTGTCTCACACCACTGGTGTAGTGTTCCCAGCACCACTAATGAGAGGTGTTAAATATATCTTTTATAACTCCAGGAATGGGCAGCTTCCTCCCTGCATCCATCCCGGCTGTTGGGAAATCATGGATATCTGCTCGGGAATCAATGCTGCACCGAGTCCAGGCCTGTGTTGCTGCCCCAGGCCCCCCTAAAGGCCTCCTCTTCGCCTTCCTCATCTTTCTCCTTGTCATTGGCACGTCCTTCTTCTTTTTTATTCCTCCTCCTTTTCCTTCTTATCATCTTCACTTTCTTCTTCTTAGAATCACAGAGTTATACAATGGTTTGGGTTGGAAGGGACCTTCTAGACCATCTGGTTCCAAACCTCTCCCTGCCATGGGCAGGGACACCTTCCACTATTCTGGGTTGCTCGAAGCCCCATCCAACCTGGCCTTGGACATTTCCAGGGATGGGGCAGCCACAGCTGCTCTGGGCAACCTGTGCCAGGGCCTCCCCACCCTCACAGGGAAGAATTTCTTTCCAATTTCCAATTTAAATCTACTCTCCTTCAGCTTAAGGACATTCTTCCTTGTCATTTCTCTACAAGCCCTTGTGAAAAGTCCCTCTCCAGCCTTTGTTTCCCCTGATGTTTCACATCCCGTTTGTACACATGGTCATAAACCTTGTCCTGGCTTAAAGATCTTCTTCCCCAGGTATTAGCACTCACCAAGACACTGGTACATTTCTGACCTCTTAGTCATGGTGTGGTTCAACCATGCACAGATTTGGCCTCTGGATCACTCCCTAAATACCCTGATGTGCTCGTTCCTATCTCCCAGTTCCTGACGTTTATCAGGGTCTAACACGGGACTGTAACTAACCCAGTGCAGCCTGGAATTGCACTGATGCTTTTGCCACGGGGTTGCATCAAGCCAGAGGGGGGAATTAGCTCAGATATACCTCTCTGGGTGGCCAAGGGGGATGGGACATGAGCTGTGCTGCCGGGGCTTTCCCACAGCAAAGCTGGGGCAAACAAGCAGCGATCGCTGCGCTCCTCAGCGAGATCTCCAGAGCCACGATGGGACGAGGGTTTCAGAGCTTGATTCGCTGCTTTCACTCTTCACTGACTCTTCCATTTTCTTTCCCAATCCCTCCAGTCCATCGATCCCGGCCAGCAGTTCACCTGGGAGCACTCCAACCTCGAAGTGAACAAGCCCAAGAACCGCTACGCCAACGTGATCGCCTACGACCACTCGCGCGTCATCCTGCTGCCCATCGAAGGTGAGGAGCATCCCGTGGAGCGTCCCTGCTCCCACCAGTTAGTGCTGGGGTGGAGCTGCTGCAGGGAAACACATTTCTCATGCTCTTCTCTCGTCTCTATTTATATTCTTCTCTTAACATCTCCCTGGGAGTTTAGCAAGCGGGAGATACCTCTGTAAACCAGGCGTTTGTTAAGTCCCGGTGACTGACATATTCCCTGGAGCTGCAATCCCTCATTTCAAGGGCTGGTTTATCAAGGAACTGTCTTTCCTTCGCTTGGAGATCCCTGTTTGATACGTCTGTGACTAACAGGAAGAATTCAGACCACATAATGCTTTAGAGAGAGCAGGGAGGGGGTGGTGGGTGGCTGGGAACGCGGAGCGTGGCTGTACAGGGATGAGTGAGAGGTAACACAGGGCTAATTGTACAAATGTGAGCGTCAGCAGCAGCACAGGCAGAAAGATCACTTGATATGCAGCTCCCGCCGCAGCCCTGGCTCCTAAAAAGGCTCGGGATAAGAAGGGGGTTAGCGTGAGCCTCGTGGGTCATAAATTGTTTCCTGAGCCGCCTCTGTGAGCGATGGTGCAGTCAGAAAATTTACATTAAATTTCACAACTCGCGGCTCTTGACGGAGCTGCTCCGGTGCACGCCAGGATAAGAGGGGCTCGAGATGGAGTTGAACAGGGCACCTGCTTGGGCTGCTGCTGCCCAGAGAATGCTGGAGTGTTCACGGGCTCAGGTTATGGCTGCGCCGCGGGGATAAAGCGTTCGAGGCCAGCCTTGCGTTGCCAGGAGCCGATCGTCGGAGCAGAGAGGATGTGGGATGTCCTGGCAACTCCCTGGTGAATGGAGAGGTTAATTCAGGCACCTCTGTGAGCAGGGAATCGTTGGAATAATCTCCCTCTGCCGCGGTAACTCTGAGGGACGTGAGGAAGGGGAAGGAGCTGGTCCTGAGGCAGCAGCAGAGTGTGGTGACTTGCCAGAAAACTGCACGAATCTGGTCTGCTGTTTCTCCTTGTGAAGCTGACTCTGTTCTGGCTTGGTTTAATTCTGAGATTAATATTGTATGAGCCAAGGAAAGCAGAGGCTTTAAAAAGTTGCCTTGTCATTCAGGGGAAAGGAGAAGAACACAAGTGCAGGAGTGAAGGACACTTGGGCTGGTCTTGGATCACAGGGTTGGATGCAGGCAGCAGTCCCAGCTCTGCCCAGGGGCTCTAGGGGGGACCAGTGGTGCAAATATGATGGGCTGAGGTTGAATTTTCAAGCATCTGAGAGGTTCTGACATGCCTTGGCTGGTGTGCTCCTTCCCACCGGGTTCTATTTTGTGCTCAGGGCTGGAAGATGAAAGGAGCCGGAGGAATCAGTTGTTGCTTTCTCTTTGTTTTAAATCTGGATTTGTCAAGGTTGTGGAATGTCTCCTTGGTCAGGAGGAAGTAGCAGCTTTAATGGTGTGACTTCTCTGAAGCTGGTCCTGTCACACAGCAAAGCATTGCAGGAGCCCGTGGCCACCATCTTAAATCACAGAGTGGACCCGAGGGGGGCTGGACAGGAGATTAATTCCGGAAGATTCCCTCCTGAAACTTCAGACTGCGAGGGAATGGGGGGCAGGGAACCCTCCAGAAATTTAATCAAAAGCCACATCTACCAGCAGCTGAAGCGCTGAGTGCCCTTGAGGACTGGCAGGCGAACGGTTCCTGAGATCGCCCCTCGCCAGCAGCGCCGGTGCCTTTTGCTGCAGCCCAATTTTGTGTTGGTGCTGCTCCCCACCCTTGGCTCCCCTCGAGACAGGAGGGAAGGGCTCTGCACCGAGTTAATCACGGCTTAGCAGATCCTGCCAGCCCTGCCAGCCGCTCGGCTGGGGTTCGGAACGGGCCAAACCACCCACCAGCTCCGCGCCAGGCGCAGCTCTCTGGAGCTGAACCCGAGCAGCACTGCTTGCCAGGGTCCATTTTAACTTCAGAGCAGCTTTCTCCTGCCATGTCCCAATCAGCCTCTTCACTCTGGCAGTGCCTCCTGCTCATCCCAAACCCTCAAGCAAGGACCCGGGCGAGCAGCTGTAGCTTAATAGCCTGTAACTCATGCGAGTAGAAAAAAACCCACTCCTAAAAACGACAGCGGGCAATTTACAGTGAGTCAAAGCCTGTAATTTCAAATCCTTCACTGTCTGAATCAAGCCTGGTTTTTATTGCTTGCACTGTCCAGCTGTAGCTCGCTGCCTGGGATTGAGTTATGGACCACACAGTCATCGACCAGGTGCATTTGGTGCCTGGGCTCGGGGTGTGCTGGGACAAGGACATGGGTTTTGTCCTGTTGGAGGCCAGTGCAGCAGGAGCCCTGGGCCAGGACCTTGCTCCTGTTGGCCACAGCAGCAGTAGAAAGCCCATGATTCCAAGGCTTGATGTTTGGTCTCTTTAATGTCTTTTTGCAAGGAGTTACTTGTCTCCCTGCAGTGCAGGAGCTTGAGCTGGGAAAAACACACCAAGAGCCTGGTTTGGGTTTTCTCTCAGCTCTGATTCTGACCCACCGAGCCACGGAGGTGTTCCTGCAGGGGAATTCTCTCTGACAACATCCCTGCAAAGATCTCATGCTTCCAGCTGTCCGGAGTCCTGTGCAGTTCCCTGACTTTGTGATTTCACACAGGAATTGTGGGCAGTGATTACATCAACGCCAACTACATCGATGGCTACAGGAAGCAGAACGCCTACATTGCCACTCAGGGGCCTCTGCCAGAGACCTTTGGAGACTTCTGGAGGATGGTGTGGGAGCAGCGTTCAGCCACTATTGTTATGATGACTAAGCTGGAGGAGAAATCACGGGTAAAGATGCATGAGAGGGATGACTGGTTAGTCATAATCCTGGGGGATCGGAGGGGAAAGCTGGGGAACAGCAAATCCCTTTGATGTGCAGCCAGTGGGGGATTTCTGCCTGTTCTGCCAGCACCCTGAAAGTTCAGTGATTCACTGCTTTTTGAAAAACAAACCATCCACCCTGGAAAGCTGCAGCCTCCTTTGCAGCTCCAGGAGAAGATCCTGTTGCCTGCTCCGTAGTTCTGTCTCAGAGTTGATCATGTGGCGAGTTTCACGTCAGTTCTCTTGTTTAACAAGCCCAAGTACATTCCCTCTAATTTTCAGGATCATTCCAGTCCGTTGTCTACGAGACTGATGTGGCATCAAAGCCTGTGCTTAGTCAGTGGGAGCTTTTCCCGCTGGGTCTGTCCCTATCCTGCTACTCTGGAAAGACACCAGTAACCATCAGGGCAGTTTGGGATTGAGCTTCCCCAGCAGCGAAGGGTTTGTCCCAGCACTCAGCCATCCCTCCTGTCTTCCAGATAAAGTGTGACCAGTACTGGCCAGGCCGAGGGACGGACACCTACGGGATGATCCAGGTGACGCTGCTGGACACCATTGAACTGGCCACGTTCTGCGTCCGAACGTTCTCCCTTCACAAGGTGAGCTTGCTCCTGCTCCTGTTTTTCCCTGGAGGTGAGCTGTGGCCCCACTTAAGGCAGGTGTGGGGCTGCAGGTCCCCCCCTGACTCCTGGTGCTCCTCTGTCCCTGCAGAACGGCTCCAGTGAGAAGCGGGAGGTGCGGCAGTTCCAGTTCACGGCGTGGCCTGACCACGGCGTTCCCGAGTATCCCACCCCGTTCCTGGCTTTCCTGAGACGGGTGAAAACCTGCAACCCCCCTGACGCTGGTCCCATCGTGGTGCACTGCAGGTACCAGTTCCCTTCAGCTGGATCTTGCACGGGGTCACCTCTGAGGGAGCCAGAAGTTCGGGAGGGTGTGGATTTGTGCCTGGGACACAAAGCTCCTGGTGGGAGTGTCTCGTGAGGATCCCCAGGCAGCATCTGAGGAGGATTTCATTGAGCACAGCATTTCCTGAGATGATGAGGGGTGCGGTTTGCAACAAACCACCTGGATCAAGTGTCCAAGGCCAGGTTGGATGGGGCTTGGGGCAACCTGGTCTAGTGCCAAGTGTTCCTGCCCGGGGTGGGGGGTGGAACAGGATGAGCTTTAAGGTCCCTTCCAACCTAAACCATTCTGGGGTTTGATGGTCTTGTTAAGCTGTGGGAAGTGCCCGGTGCTGACCTGGTGTCTGGTTCTGCGTGATGGGGTTGTTTGAGGTCACACGGCGGGAAAGGAGGAGCCTCAGGTGTGACCTCCAAGCTGTGTGGGATGTTGGGGAGGCAGAGCTGCCCCAGCTGTCCAAGGCAGAGCTGGCAGTGATTGACAGGGGGTTTCTGAGTGCTGCAGCCACTGTGATAATGCCAAGCTGAAGGCAGGTAGAATTCCCTAATTCAATTTACAGCCCAACGAGGAGCGCTTGAAGCCTCAATGCAGATAAATCCCCGTGTTCCTCAGGAGGGTGTGGAGGAGCCTGCGGGTTCCTCGGCACTCAGGGAAGCTCTGAATTGTTCCCCAGGCTGCTGGGGAAGCTAATCCTGCCTCTGCTAGAGGATGCCATTCAGACAGTCTTTGTGAGTGGGCAACTTATCACTGCCCTTGCAGATGGCAATTGTTGTGCACCTCCAAAAAT
The DNA here is from genome assembly GCA_035584735.1 of Pseudotriccus pelzelni. NCBI lineage: Eukaryota > Metazoa > Chordata > Aves > Passeriformes > Tyrannidae > Pseudotriccus > Pseudotriccus pelzelni. The sequence goes on along the minus strand of JAWMRA010000078.1, from coordinate 147,121,547 downwards.
GAATAAAGAGGAGCTGTCAACTCACAACCAGCTCCCAGATCAGCTGCTAAATTCTTGCCAAAGCTCCAGTCACCTGCTTGGTTCAGGTGTTAGGCATTCTAATTAACAGAGATCAAGGGGGCTCCGTGAAAAAAGGGACAGCAGTGGAATGGTAAAAGGCAGCCCTTTATTAGCAGTGGCACAGGCACAGAGCACGGAGCCCTGCTGGGGTGCAAATGCTGTTACACACAGGTCCGATGTTACCCCGATGCACAAAAACATTTAGGAGGAGAGGTGAGCTGTGTTACTCATTACCACGTCAGTGCTTTCTCACTGCTGAGAGATCTGAGTGATTAAACGGGCTTTTTCAGCCTTTACATCGTGCCAGCCCTTTGTTCAAACCTGGAGCTGGCACAGGTGTGTCTGCCCAGGGTGTCACAGATGAGGAGACAGGGGCAGAGCAGGGTGGAGGGGCAACAGGCACCTCACCAGAGGCAGCTTGTTCCTCTTGCAGCCTGTCCTGGGGTGACATAAAAGCTGAGTTTGGGAAGTGTTGGCCCAACTGGGCTGCTCAAAGCAAACCTTTGCACGTCACAACCTCTTTGGGGCTAAGCCCAAGTGCTGCTGTGTGGGGTAGAGGGGCCTCTCCAGCCACTGGTCTGTGCCAGCAGCCCCTCCCTGCTGGTGTGGCAGCTCTGGCCCGAGCAGAGTTCAGTAAATGGGGTTTTAGGTTCCAGTGCAGGCTTTACTGGCCCCGGTGCAGCAGTGCCCACACACCAGAGTGACACAGAGCAGCGGGGACTTTGGTGTCACCACTGTCCTCTCCAAACCCTCCGACACAGGGTTTGTAAACTGGATGAAGAGCAGCACCCTGAGGGGAGTGGGCAGGAACACTCCCGGCACCAGCTCCATCCGACAAGGTGCTTTAATTAAACAAAAATTGTCCTGTGGCTGAACCCACACCCGTAGAACCCCCTGAGTTGGAAGGGACCCACAAGGATCACCAAGTCCCAACCCCTGGCCCTTGCACAGGAAAGCCCCAAACCCCCCCAATTCTTGGCCGGTTTGCCAGGATTCCCTTCGCCTCAGCCCATCACCGAGGCTGTGGCCCTTCCCTAATCCCCCAGCCTGTTTGCTGGTCGCCCCTGTGCTCGGGGGGGTGACCTTGTGAATAACCCACCCCCTCCCGTCCCCAAGCGCGGGCGTCGGGCGGACCGGCTGCTTCATCGTGATCGACGCCATGCTGGAGAGGATCAAGCACGAGAAGACGGTGGACATTTACGGGCACGTCACCCTCATGAGGTCCCAGCGCAACTACATGGTGCAGACGGAGGACCAGTACAGCTTCATCCACGATGCCTTGCTCGAGGCCGTCGCCTGCGGCAACACCGAGGTCCCGGCTCGGAACCTCTACAGCTACATCCAGAAACTGGCCCAGATCGAAGCCAGGGAGCACGTGACGGGCATGGAGCTGGAGTTCAAGGTAACGGGAGCTGCGGGGGGCTCGGTGTTCCTCGCTGGAGTGTTGTTGCTCTGGCGCTCAGGCAGGGCAGACACGGAGCCTTTCTGGTTCCGTGTTAGAGGTAATTACTTTTCTGAGCTGAGCTGCTGCAGTTCCCAGGGGAGAGCTGCCTGTCGCTGCTGGAGGCTCCTCTGGTCATTTCCAATCAGGATGGAATTTGCTCCCTCTTAAACTGTGTGTTTTTTAACTGGTCGGTTGTTTTTTATTATGGGTCTAAAAGTTTTGCTTGGGGGAAAGGGCTCAGACTCTGTCCCCACTCCCCAAAAAAAAAACAACCCACAGGATTTGGTAGAACAGGGAGGGCAGTACAGAGGGCTGGCAGAGGGGTCAGGAGGACAGCAAGGCTGAGGGGATGGTTGTGCTCTCTGTGCCCTCAGCGCCTGGCCAACTCCAAAGCCCACACCTCCCGCTTCATCAGCGCCAACCTCCCCTGCAACAAGTTCAAGAACCGCCTTGTGAACATCATGCCCTACGAGACCACCCGGGTGTGCCTGCAGCCCATCCGGGGCGTGGAGGGCTCCGACTACATCAACGCCAGCTTCATCGACGGCTACAGGTACCTCCTGCCCCAGGGATGTCCCCCTGATGGCCTGGCTGAGCCTTTGGGATGGGGCTGGACTAGGGCTTAACACCCGATCTGTTCTGTGTCATCACAGCAGTGCAGTGCCACGGCTAAATTCCCACACGCCCCCCTCCAAACCCAGCCTGCTGATAAGCTTCTTCCCCCCTCTGTGGGGGGAATCTTAAATTACTGATCCCCTGAAGCAACCCAGCCCTTCTCCAGCTGCAGGTCCTAAACACAGAGCGGCAGCGAGGGGTGGGGTTTGCCTCTGGGAGGTTTCTAAGTATGGGTTAGTCTCTTCCTTAGGTTTGTGATTTGGGGCCGTTGCAATGCTGACAATGCTGTGCTCCAGCCCTGCGAGCTGCAGCCCTCCAGGGCTGGGTTTGGAGCCCAAACCGAGGCAACAAAGCACGTGCAGGTTCCCTCACGTGCTGGCCCAGGCTGGTGATTGGATTCTTGATGCTCTTCAGGCCCAGAAAACATGGATTCCGGTTCACAGAATCAATCCCAGAATGGTTTGGGCTGGAAGGGACCTTAAAGATGATCCTGTTTCACCCCCTGCTGTGAGCAGGGACACCTTCCACTATCCCAAGTTGCTCCACACCCCATCCAACCTGGCCTTGGACACTTCCAGGGATGGGGAGCCCACAGCCTCTCCAGCTTTAGGAGACAAACCCCTCCAGTTCCCGGTTCCAGGAATCCAGAATGCAGCACGTTACACCTTTTTCCATGTAGGGCACCACGGTGCAGTGAGCTCAATTTACCCCTTGGAGGTGATATTTAGGGAAAGCTTCACCACTGGCTCTTTTCTTGACCATTGGCACCAAAATGCACCCCCAGACCTTTCGACCTTGCGCTGTTCCAGTTCTTCCCCGGCGTTTCCTACTCCCCAGCCTTTCCATGCGTTTCCCAAAGCTCCTGCCCGGGCAATTCTGCCACCCCCTGACCCTCTCCTTTGCTCTGGGCTCTCCCCCAGGCAGCAGAAAGCCTACATTGCCACGCAGGGGCCGCTGGCGGAGACCACGGAGGATTTCTGGCGGATGCTGTGGGAGAACAACTCCACCATCGTCGTGATGCTGACGAAGCTTCGCGAGATGGGGCGGGTGAGTTGGGGGCCAGGGGGGTGAAGGGGGCCGGGTTGGGGACAGCCCTGCAGGACAAGGACTAACAGGGACCCTGTCTTGGCCCTGGGCAGGAAAAGTGCCATCAGTACTGGCCCGCGGAGCGCTCGGCACGGTACCAGTACTTCGTCGTGGATCCCATGGCAGAGTACAACATGCCCCAGTACATCCTGCGGGAATTCAAGGTCACGGATGCCAGGGTGAGTGCTGGGATGGGGCAGTTGGAACCCCTGCAGTGGTGGAAGGGGGGCTGGCCCAAAAAACACGAGGTTTGGTGGGTTTGTCTCTTTAAAGAAAGGCTGAGGTGAAAACGCTTTTCCTGGGAAAGTCTGGGATTATCAGTGGAGGAGAACTTGTAGAATATCCTGGTTGGAAGGGACCCACAAGGATCATCCAACTCCTGGCCCTGCACAGGACAAAATGGGGGTCAGGCTCTTTTCCCAGGGAACCAGTGGCAGGATGAAAGGAAAACAGCCTCAAGCTGCTCAGGTTGGACATCAGGAGGAATTCCTTTATGGAAAGAGTGGTCAGGCCTTGGAAGGGGCTGCCCAGGGAGGGTTGGAGTCCCCATCCCTGGAGGTGTCCAAGGAAGGACTGGATGTGGCACTCAGTGGTCTGGCCTGGGGGACAAGGTGGGGATGGGGCACAGCTTGGACTCAGTGACCTTGCAGGTCTTTTCCAACCTCAGTGATCCTGTGACAAGCCCAAGAATCCCACTGAGTGCCCAAGAGCTGTTCTGTTCCAATGAGGAACAGAACACACACACACAGAGACTGTGCTTGACTATTTGTTCTTACAAATTGAAAATACTTCCTGAGCTCTCCCACAGCCGTGAGTCACTTTGTTAGAGACGTGCCCGGCTTTCGGGTTTGCTGGAGATGAAAGCAGAAAATATTTCCCCCAAAAACTAATAAAAACCCTGCAAAGGATTCTCTGCACCCTACAGAAAATGTGCACTTGTCTGGCTGTCACTCATGTTCAATGGAAGACATTCACTCCAATAATCTTCGATTCCATGTCGGATTTCTCATCCAAAGGAAGATTTCAATACCTCCTCAGATTTGTTTAGCAAATGTAACCCTCCCTCTCACAGCAGAGTCGTTGCTTTTGAGGTTGTCAGAGTATTCCAGAACCTGATAATTCAATTTGCAAGGTTGAGAAGGAGGATGCCTCATCAGTCCTCGTAGAACAAGATTTATCTTCCTGTCAGCTGTAATTCTGACACTGTGGCAACGCTTTGTGAAGATTGATAGAGAGGCCATCACCTCACCTTGAATGTTCCCTCGCTGAAGACTCCATCTGTGCTGTCTGCAGTGGTCAGAGCTTTCAGCACCTGCCAGGATATGGATCTGTGCTGACAGGCCGACTCCGGGAATGTCAACTGCAACATAAGCAGCTTCATCACGGCGGATCTGGATAATAAATACCTGTGCACTTGACTAGAACACAGAGTTGGCTCAACTTTTTGTGCCCTTTAACAAACTAGCAAGGAATTTATTTCCCCCCCCCCCTCTTTTTTTTTTTTGGCCTTTTCTATTTGTTCTCACAACTGCGGGAGGTTTTTAACTATTCCTGTTTTCTCCCCCAGGACGGCCAGTCACGAACTGTTCGTCAGTTCCAGTTCACTGACTGGCCAGAACAAGGTGTGCCAAAATCAGGAGAAGGTTTTATCGACTTCATTGGGCAGGTGCACAAGACCAAGGAGCAGTTTGGCCAGGATGGCCCCATCTCTGTCCACTGCAGGTAGGCAGGTGCAAATGGAAAACACCTCATTCATCTGGGGGTGCAAAAGGAATTAAAATCCAGATTATTTCCCCCCCGCTCTTTCCCACCCCATCCTTGCAGGCAGATTTCTTGGGGGTGTCAGTGCCAGACAGTTGCTTCTGCCACCCAGATTCATTTCCCTTCAGCCCTGGGCACTGCCCACAAGGCTTTTTGACCCTTTATATTTAGAGGAGAGGTGTGAAATGCTGATACTCCGGAGGAGATGGGAGCTTTAGTGTTATATATATATAATGTATGCAATGTATATAATATTTAACCTGCAAAATTAGAAATATTTTTTACCACTTTCAGCCCAGTTCTGCACCGCTAATGCTTGCTGACAGCAAGAATTTCGTACTCCATGGGCAGGAAAGGGTCATCCATTCTTCAGAAGATTTAATTTTCATGTTACATGTTAGTAATGATGTTCCCACTGAATGCTGTTTGCCACCACCCAAAGCTTTTAATTTTTTTTATTTTTTTTTTTTTTTATTTCACTTTCTCAAACATTTTTTTGGGGGTCACACTCTGGCTGTTTCTGGGTATTTATTCTGGAGGACTGACTCTCCACTTCCAGCATGTCCACGAGGCACAGCCTCAGCGTTCACAGGAACGTTTGAACGTTGTTAACGTGCAATTCCCTGGGTTTCCTCTGCCATTCCTGCAGTGCCGGCGTGGGCAGGACCGGAGTGTTCATCACCCTGAGCATCGTCCTGGAGCGGATGCGCTACGAGGGTGTTGTAGATATTTTCCAGACTGTAAAGATGCTGCGAACACAACGACCTGCGATGGTGCAAACAGAGGTGAGGGGCGTGGGGACCCTGCCCTGCCACAGCCTGGGCTGCCCTGGCCGAGTCCTGCCTTTGGAATCATGGAATGGGTTGGGTTTGGGGGGGACCTTAAAGCCCATCCCGTGTGCGGGGACCAGGTTGTTCCAAGCCCTGTCCAGCTGTTACCAAACAGCTCCTGATTTTGCAGTAACTAACTAAATAAATACAAATTCCTGCTGTTTCTAAAGTCTCTTAAAGATTTCCTCCCGCTCTGGCAGCCTCAGTCCTTATCTCATCCCCACCTCTGGGGTGTGGGGGGACTCACCTGCCTCCAAGCGCTGCCCACCTGGCTGAGGAGCCCGACAGGGGAGGGGGGAGAGGTTTGGTGTGAGAGACACAAACACAGTGGGAAGGGCTGAGCTTTCCTCTCCCGGGAGAATCTGGGAGGTTCCTGCTCAGCTTTGTGCTGTCTGGAAAGCAGGACAGGGATCCTGAGGAGCCGTTTCCCACCTCTGAGGCTGGTTCTGTTTGCTCTTGGCAGGACGAGTACCAGTTCTGTTACCAGGCAGCTCTGGAGTATCTGGGAAGTTTTGATCACTATGCAACATAAAAAGCCATCGTTGTGCAGACTCTACCAACCACTTCAGTCCTGGAAGGCCTCTTCTGACCCAGGAGGAGCGCTTGAACTTACAAAACTGACTCAGAAGAAGTACCTTTTCATCTGGACAATGCATCGGGGAGCAGGGGGGAGGATTGGAAGGAACACCCCTTCGGGAACTCCATGGGGTAACCTGGCCCGCCCAGAGGCAGCTCGGGAGGTGCTCGAGGGGCTGCTTGAAGTGGTGAACTGCTCTTGTTACCTCAAGTGGTGTTCGCTGTGGAGGACGTCGTGGACGTGGTGAAAACAGATCCAAAAGCTAAAACACACCTTGGGAAACGTTTCTGCTGGAGAAGGGAAGGAAAACAAACAAACAAACAAAACAAACGACTTTGGTTACATCATTAGAGTTCAGTTTATTTACTAATATAGTTGGCAGTCTTTAAAGGAAGTCACTTGCAGGTGTTCTGTGAAAGGAAAGGAACTAAATCTCAACACTTGGGCAAACTTAGAGTCAGGAGTTCTTCTAGCTGGAGTCTTAATAACCTCAGTATCAGCACTGGGAGGATTCTGGGCTTGCAGGCACCTTGCAAAGAGCATCCACGGAATGCCCCTGCCACGCCAGAGGTTTTATAGCTCACATTTTGAATACTTGGAACATTCCTCATTTCTTCTAATTCCAAAATTTATTTTTTAGGATATTTAAAATGATAAAGAGAAAGAAAATCTCAAACCCCAGAGCTGGCTGCGTGGGGTTGGCCCCCTCCCCTGGCGCAGTGGTGGGACCTGGGCTGGGGTCACTGACTGCTGCCTCTGGTCCCCCTTTCCAGCACATCTGGCTTTCCTTGGAGCAGGGTGGGCCACCCCAGGAAGAAAGGCAGCCCCTTCCCCAGGCTCTTTGCACACTCACACCCCACCATTCCTGCTGTCAGCAGCTGTGCCCCCCCTCCCCTCCCTCAGTTCCTGCTGGGAGCATCTCCCTGCCAGGAGCCCCAGAAACACCCCGGAAGAAATTTATTCCCAGTAAATCTATTTCCAACATCCGAGTGGTTCCCGCCGCCAGCCCCTCACCTCTGGGAGCCACGTGGAGCTACTCTCAGGACTATCCCAGTCCCACCTTGGCACGGCTCCCACCCTGCTCCCAGTCCCACCCACCCTGTCCCCTGGCACAGCTCCCAACGTGCCCCAGCTGTAAAAGAACTGGGAAAGATCCAGGAAGGTGCATCCAATGGCAAATGCTGTGAGTGGCTTTCTTTAAAGTATCGATGTAACTGTAACAAAGTGACATTACCTTTTTTTTTTTTTTCAAATAGTGTATTTTTTCCTTTTTTTTTTTTTAAAAAAAAAGAGAAAAGACAAAGAATATCAGTCAATGAATTTAAAAGAAAAATTTGCTTATTTGTTCATATTATGTTCAAAGACAGTCTATTTTTTCACTGTAGAAATGTTACGTGTAATGGCTGTGATATATAAAAATGCAGTGCAAATTGCTACTTCTACATATTGCTTTTCTACCATTTAAAAGGTTTAACTTGCTCATGTAAGAACAAAATGTCCTTTCTGGATTTTTTTGATTTTTTTTATTGTATTTTTATGGGTTCTTTTTGTTTCCAGTCACAGACATATCCCGTGTCCCTGGAAAGGTGGGAGAGCAGCAGGTCTAAGAGGTGGTGGCAGTGCCAATCCCCTCCCCTTCAGCTGTGGCCACACACACACAGGGCCAGGGGTGAACTGGGAAGATTCAACAGCACCAGTGGCTTGTGAGGACTGGTGAGACTTTCTTTAACATCACAGGTGCATTGCCCAGCTCTGTCTGTGTGTTGGGTGTAGCAGAAATGCCCTCCCAGAGTTTTTCCCTGCCCGGAGGACAGGATTTCTGGGAGAACACACACTGCCCCGAGCTCTGCTTGCCTCTGACTTTTCCCTTTTTTTTTATTTTTTTTTTTTTTAATTTTTATAGAAGGGGTAATCATGGCCATCAAGTGCTGCCCAGAAACCCCCACACAACCCATTTCCCGTCTTTAACCAGAGGAAAAAAAAAAAAAAGAAAAAGAAAAAAAAAAAGGACCGACTGAAAGGCTTCTTCGAGATTTTACTTATTTGTGTGAAAGTTGCCCAAATTTCTAAGTATGTTGCAGCAAAATCTTACTGGACAAGTTCGGGGGAGGGGGGGAGGTTTTTTTCTTTGTATGAGAGCAAAGTGCTGTTGCTTTCACACTGTTATTTCAAACTGAAACAGTAAGTGGTTTTCATACCACGGTGTATGTAGATATATTGACTTTGTATTAAAGGAAGATTGTCTGAAGCCTGGCTGCAGCCCCGTGTGTTGGGGGGGAGCGGGCAGGGAATGCAGCAGCTGCTCTGTGCAACCCAACCCCTCTGAAATCCTTCCTGCTGCTGCCCAGGGCCAGGTAACAGGTTGTTCTCCCTCTGCTCCGCTTCTGCCCCTGCTAAAAATAGGCCCCTGCACAAGCCAAACATGTGGCTGCAAAGAAACAGGCTGGTTTGGGAGCTTTTGGCCAAACAGGGCAGTGACACAGGCACCGGTTTGCTGCTGGTTTAGTGATGGACGGGTGTGGGAGCACAGCCAGGGATGGACCAGAAGGGTTCTGCCTACCTGGAGGTTTTAACCTGTGGTTGTCTCTGCTGCCTCGACAGCGTTTCCCTGGTGGGGCACAAAGCTCAGCATCCCTGTCCCTGCTCAGCCTGGAGCCCAGGGGGGACTCCAGAGGTGCAGAGCCACAGGCCAGGTGCCATCCTGGCTCAGGATGATGGCTCCGAGCTACGGCCAAGGAATGGGAAAGCCCTCAGTGGATAAAGAGCCTTCCTCAGAGCAGGAGCCAGTGAAAGCAAATGATTCCGTGTGAGGGTCGTGGCCACAGCCAATGGAGGTTCCCATGTCCCAGGAAGAGCAGGCAGATCCCTGGAAAAGCCCGACCATCACCTGCAGAGCAGAAGACTCAGCTCCGCCCCAGTGACAACCTCAAACAGGTTGCCCAGAGAAGCTGTGGCTGCCCCAGCCCTGGAAGTGCCCAAGGCCAGGTTGGACGGGGCTTGGAGCTCCCTGGGACAGTGGAAGGTGTCCCTGCTCATGGCAGGGGGTGGCACTGGCTGGTCTTCAAGGTCCCTTCCGACCCAAACCATTCTATGATTCTATGAGCTGCTGAAAACGTCTTGTCCCACTGAGCCAGACCCTGCTGAGACAAGCCCAGGCTTTCCCAGGTCTGTGCCAACCATGGCTCCTACTCCCAGGTAGGCTCAGCCCAGCCTGAGCTTCCACCTGCCCCACCTTATGCCAGACGGGAGCACAGCAGGACAGGCTGGCGAGGACACGGCGGTTTGGAGGGTGATGGAATTGTCCTGCACCAGGAATTCTTCCCTCCTTCCCTCCCTCCCACAGCTGGACCAGCACAGCCCCCCTCTCCCTGCTACACTGACACCACCAGCAGCAGTTTGAATCAGCCTTAAGGCAAAGAACAAAAAATTAATTAGCGAGTTTGCCCAGGGCCTGATCAGCAATCAGGTGAGCCGAGATCCCAGGGAATTGCCTCAGCTCCAAAACGTTGTTACTCCATGTGAGGGATGGAGCAGGGAGAGGGAGCCAACCAAACATCAAACAGCAACAACCCTGATGGCACAGGAAAAGAAAAAAAAAAAGGAGAAAGGAATAAAACCCAGAAATCTCCAGGTTTATTACCATGTCTCGTGTACCTGCCTTCCTCCAGGCAGTCGTGGGAATAGTAATGAGGTTTGAAAATTCATAATCTGGACTCAGAGATAATTTGTAGCACGAGTGGCTCCACAGCTCAGCCACACCACACGGGACAGACACCTCTCCCCAGCCTTCCAGTGGGTGATTTTTGATGCTCACTTTCTGTTCTCAGTGAAGAACAGAAAGGAAAAACTGATTTTTCTGCTAAGCTCTGTTCCTCCCCTTCCCTCCTTCCCTCCCTACCTGCTCCCCTGCACTCCCAGCATTGCTATTCCTGTCTCTCTGTGACGTTAATCACTCCCATCATTGCTCTCCAGGCTCTTATTTTGGTTCCATCCGTTTCTGAGCTGGCGTGACCATCCCCCGGGTTGAGATGCAAAAACCCTCACAGAACTGAAATAAATTCCACACGGAGCACAGGAAGGTGAGTGACAAAGAGAAGTGGAACAACAGCTGGGAACTAAGTAAATCTCTCAGAAAAAAAAACCCCAACCAACACCACGGGAAGCCAGTTAGAGAAGCAAATATAGAACGAAATCTCATTGAAGGGGTAAGGGTTACTCAGACTTACAGCCACGCTGAGTCCACCTCGGCCCTGCAGCTGTGATGGTCCCGCAACAGCTCCTCTCAGAAGGTCAAAGAACAGAAGGAGCCTTGCTAGGAAGATCCCATTCCCATCTTTCTCTCATCCCCCTCCTTCTCTCACACCAGGAGACGAGGAAGAGCTTGTGGGAGGAAAGGGGCAGAAAAGTCCTCCAATCCCCAGCTGATGGACACACGGGGGTGCTCCAGATAAAGACTGTGGTACAGGAAAACCCACTTGAGGTGTCCTGATTTGGCCATCCAGAGACACCCCCAGTGACAAGGAAGGGAACAGAGATGCTCATGGCCAGTAAATACCCCTGTGGGTCCCTGCAGCTGGAACCCTGCAGGGAACCAAAGCGGGAAACACAGGTCACATCACTCAGGGGCTGACTGAAACCATCAGAACCAGTCCCTGCACTTTTAGATCCCTAAAGATTCCAGCAGCAAAGCCAAAAGGACGGCAAACCAAGAGCAGAGACCACCAACGAGCTCCCAAGGGCAAAGAGGGGTAAGGGAGGACCTGCTGTGACCTGACCTCAGCTCCACAAACCCTCCTCACTGGAACACTCGCTCCTTTTGACTCAGCTCCGTGTAGTTCATCCCACAAAGCTTTTCCCAGCTTCATTTGATCACACTAGGTAAGAGCAAGTTTGATGCTCTGTCCCTGCTGAAGACCAGGACATCCTCAGAGGCACCACTGACACGTGGAAAAAAATCCACGTGGAGCAGTCTCAGCGATGCAGCCTCTTTGCTGGTCAAAGAAGCTGCTGGAATTACATCCCAGTTGTGGTTTCTGGGGGTGACAGCCCAGCGTGCTGGAGCTGTGATTAATGAATGATAAGAGGGAGGGTAACAGGGATGACTCCGGGCTCTGGGATGTGTGTGGTTCACCCCAACTGCCCGCCCTGGTGCCCTGCTGCGAAGAGCAAATGGAACGGGAGTTGTTGAACCAAGCTCAGGGCTCCCTGTGCCAGACAGCAGCAAGCCTGAAACCTGGCAAGTGGCTGACTTTCATTTTAATTAACCACTAAGTGATGGCCCATTAATGCCCGTTTTCAGAGGGGTGGGAGGGGAGGCTCTTGTTCCTTATTGATCTCAGGGGTTTTTTCTCTCTCTCTCTCTCTCCCTTCTCTTTTCTCTCACATGAGCTCTGACAGCTTTGACAGCGAGTTTATTAGAGATGGGAGCAGGGGTGGAAGGAGTAAATCATTGCAGGTAATATTTTTATAGAAAAGGGCTGTCACAAGGCCTCTGGATCCACACGGACACGATTCCTGCCAGAGGAGTGGGGTTAAGGCAGGGACAGTGGTTTTAAAAGAGAATCTCAGAGCCTTCTGCTATTAAAGATGACGACACTGAGAACTGAGCCAAACCCACCCCACAGCACTGGTTTTCCTTAGGGATCCTTCAGGAAGGGTCAGCCAGACCTCCACAGCCACCCTGGGGCTGCCCCATAAAGCTCAGAGCAGCAGAGAGCCCTTCCCAGGAGCTCAGAAGGAACAGGCTCGTCCCAGTTCCCCTTTACACCGCACTGGGCAAAAGCAGTTTGTGCCTCAGTCCGAATTTGCAGCAGCCTGGATGCCAAATCCCTGAGGGATTGATTTGCAAAAGCCCCCAGGCCTCTGCACAGCCCTAAACCAGGAGCCCCTCAGTCCCCTGCAGCAGAACAAAGGCTTTAAAGTAGCTGTAATTTACATTCCAGAGGAAAAGGAAAAGCTTTTCTTGGTTTACAGAATTACCCAAGTGGCAAAGCAGTTCCCAGGCCAGGAGAAATTCCTCACGTTGCAATATGCTTTAATTATACCGAGAGCAGCAGTAAGAGGCGGAGAAATCAATCCCTTCTCCTAAATAAGATGGTTGCAAATTCCAAGTCGGTAAGTGAACAGATGTAGAACCGAAATGGAAAAAGTAAATACCCTCAGAGGCACCGAGAAAATTGTCTGACGATCGCTACGAGTTCATCCACTGGGAAAGGGAAAGGGGGAACCTGCTCCCACATTTCCTAAGGAGGAAACCACGAGTTCAGTCACCTCCAATTGCAGTGTCACCTGAGATGCCACAGCCCCTCCGCTGCACCCACATCTGCACATCTCCCTCCTCTCAGGAGCAAATCCCACCTTGGAGCGCAATGGGTGCCACAGCCCGAGAGCTGCCACCCTGCAGACACCTCACCAGGGTCTGAAGGAGAAGCCCACCCCAGATTCCGCTGTCCTGCCACCAGCTGCTCACACCCCTCCCGCTCTTGGCACCACCCTCAGCTCCTCCAACACCAGCTCTTGGCACAGCCGGAGCCATCCCAGTGGAGCATCCCACGGGGCAGCTCTTGCTCTTGTACCAGGCCAAACAACCCCTCAGCCCACAGGGGAGCTCTGTCAACCCCACCCACACTGGCACAGGGTGCCCAGAGAAGCTGTGGCTGCCCCATCCCTGGGAGTGTCCAAGGCCAGGTTGGAGCAACCTGGGATAGTGGGAGGTGTCCCTGCCCAAGGCAGGGGGTGGCAGGACCTGGGAACGAGGCTGAAGCCTAAACAGCAGCTTTTTAATAACCACACTCTCTCTCCAACCATTTAATGTATTCACCCCACCCCGTCTTCAATCTCGCTATTTTTCCACTCTCTGCTTATCCATCCCTCCATCTCTGGAGTGGGGACACCACAACCCTTTGCAACGTGCACAGAGATCGCGATTTCGTCCCGCCTTCATCTCCCGAAACACCGACACACACAATTCCCTGCACTCATTAAAAGGAGGAATTCCTGATCGGGGGAGTTTGGGCTCCACCCATCTGTGTCCCTGCATCCATAGGGGCACACACACACATGCAGATGGCAATCCCAGATTAATAGGTTACACAAGGGGTTTAGCCCAGGCTTACTGAGGATAATAAACCCCTCTAAGAAAAAAAAAAAAAATTGTGTCCAAATGATTAAAAAAAAAGAAAAAAAAAATCTCTTTTCTTTAAATACATAACGTTCTGCCTGAGCTGCATGTCAGGTGTTGTGCAGGAAATTGCTGAACATCCCTAATTCAGGTTCCACTCCACCAGGCCCTTCTCCCATCTCCTGGCTGGGAGAGCCCAGGCACTTCCCCGAGGGACAACCGGCAGGATGGGGATGGCAAACCGGGATTGCTGTGAACAAAGGGCAACTCACGCTCATTCAGTGGACAGATTTTTACATCCTTTTAGGGCAACAAACACCCTGCTTAAGGCTCAGACCGGCTGGGGCTCGGAGCACCCCGGTCTAGTAGAAAGTGTCCCTGGGGAAGCAGGAACACCAACAAAGGGCTCCAGTGCTGCCAGGGACCTGCAGCCACAAGTCTCCCCGAAATCCACATTGAACAGCAGCAGAAACCTTCTGCTCGGGCTTTTAATCCACACCTTCAGTTCAAAACGGATAAAACTGAAGGGACGTTTTCCGCGCTGTTAAATTTAACAAACAGAAGGGGACACAGCGGAGATTCATGTGGGTTCTCCCAAAATCTGGGGGAGGGAGGATGGTGCAGTTTGGGTATAAAACTCATCCATCTTCGCTTCCTCCAAGGCACACAATGAAATGAGCTGCTGGAGCATTTGCCTCGGGGGTGAGGTGCAAACCCTCCCCACAGCCCGAGCAGAACCAGCCCCTCCCTGAATCACACAGCCAGAAATACAATGAAAATTACAAAAAGAAAAAGGCAAATGAGTTTAAAAAAAAGCCACCTCAGGCCCTGCAGATATTGGCCACGGGATATTTTTAGAGGCTGGAGAGGAATTTGCTCCCCCTGGGCATAGAATCGTTAAGGCTGGAAAAGACTCCAATGTCATCAAGTCCAAACTCTGACCAAATCCCACCCTGCCCACTAAGCCATGTCCTCAAGTGCCACTTCTACTCCTTATCTGAACACCTCCAGGGCTGGTGACTCCACCCCTGCCCTGGGCACCCTGTTCCAGTGCTGAACTTCCCTTCCAGTGAAGAAATTCCCCCTAATATCCAACCCAAACCTCCCCTGGTGCCACGTGAGGCCATTTGCCCTTGTCCCGTTGTGTTACCTGGGACAAACACAGACCCCCCCACCTGGCCACAATCTCCTTTGCTCACCTTGGCCATGCTCACCTGCAGAGCAAAACACCCTTCCCTGTGCAGTTATTGGCATGTTTTCAGCATTTCTGGGCATGGTGGGGATGTTCAGCCCTCCAGGATGATGATCCACAGCTCCCAGGACTCGTTCCATCTGCACAGAGTGGGGAGAGGCACAACCAAACCATCCACGGGTCCAGTTCACAAGACAGGTGGGTGTCAGGGGGGGAAACTTTCCACAGGTGTCATCTGGGAACCTAAATTTCACCTTTTTGAGCAGGAAGAAACACTTTCACAATTTCTGAGCCTCTCCCACCACCATCTCATCACACCCAACTCCCACCTCCCTCTCCTTAGACCTCTTGGACTTGCAGGAGGGGGTTATATTTTAGGATATCCCCTTTTAGCTACGAAGAATATTTTTAGGTTGAAACCTAAAGATCAATCAAACCAAATTACTATTCCCCCAGGAAAAGCAGATTCAAATTGCTGCTCAATTTTTTATCTAAATAACGTTTAAATTTTAAAAGAGGGGGGGAAGGAAAAAACTAATTACATCTTTGTGTGAAAGATCATAAATCACATAATTACAATGGGAACCTCTGCATCTTTCCAACAGACCAAAAGCAGACTACACAAGTTCTTATCTCATTACTGTTTAATTAAGAATTATGTTTGAGCATCTTCTTTTTAATTATCACGGAGCCCAGATGACTTCTAATCTCCTTTTTACCCAAAATGAGGGAAGGTGCAGTCCAAAATGGGCACTAATGAATTTACAGTTTGCTCTTTGGGGAACTTTAATAAAATTTACTCCACATGGAAGATTAACACTGATAAAGTGAACTTCCAACGAGAACATTTGGTTCCTTTCAATTAGCATCACACGACTGTCAGGAGCTTATGAAGGGGATGCTGAGGTGTTATTTTTTTGGGGGGGCAGTGATGGGAGTTTCTGTGACCCCCAAAACACAGCACCTGTGTCTGCAAATGCTGCCAGGCCTGGGAATGGCTTCTTGCCCTTCAGGTGGGGAAAAAAAAAAAAATCAGATTAAAACACTTTATCCTGCACTGAGCACAGAAATCTTCATCAACATCAGAAGAGAAAATGCCAGGAAAGCTGCACCTTATGGGGCTTTGCTGTCTGTGGATAAAACCCATTCCCAGGGGCTGCAGGTGCTTCGTGTCCATCTCCAGCAGAGCAACAACTGAGCGAGGGCCAGAGGGTTCCTCCAGCCCCTCAGACCACGGAGTCATCAGGGAAGGGTTTGGGTTGGAGGGACCTTAAAGCTCATCCCATTCCACCCCCTGCCACGGGCAGGGACAGCTCCCACTATCCCAGGTCGCTCCAACCCGGCCTTGGACACTCCAAGGGATGGAGCAGCCACAGCTTCTCTGGGAAATCCATTCCAGCCCCTCCACACCCTCACAGCCAAGAATTCCTTCCCAACATCCCATCTAACCCTGCCCTCTGGCAGTCTGAAGTTCCATTTCCCTCCTCTAAACATCAGGAGAAACCTCTCCCCACCAAAACATTTCTCCAGCCGAGGTCTCTGCCCTGCTGACCGTTGTCACCTGAGGTGACAACCTGCAAAGAACACACAAATATATGTTTTCAAGCCCAGCACACAGCAAACACCTTTTAATTCAATTGGTTGAATTGACACAGAGAGATTATTAGTTTTCAGTAAGATTTGATTCAATTAATTAGCCTGAAAATATCAGCACAGCCAGGCAAGCAAAGAAAAACAGAGATAAATCCCTGCCATGGTGCTGCTTCATCTTTTAAAGGCAATTAACTCTTAGTTATTAGCTTTTAATTAGGGAATAATAATGACACCATTAATACAGTTTATTATACTTGTCAGCAGACAGCTGTTCCAACCAGATTCTATTATCAGATCTTGGAGGCTTTTGTCTTGCTCCTTGTTCAGAGGGAAAAGCAGAGACTTCCCAAGCCCTGGCTGGGGGTCCGGGGGGTGAAGCCCCCAACACACAGCTCTGGGCTGTGCCCTCGGAGGGGTCTGGCTCTCACCCCACTCCCTTCCCAAGGAGGGATGCAGAAGGAATATCAGCTCCCTCCCAGGCCTTGCATAATTACCAGAGATTTTAGCGCTCTGTGCAATAACCATCTGAAACGGTTTCCCTCTCTCGGAGAATCCTGGTGGCAGCAGGATCCAGCCTCGACCGTGCATTTGATGTCTCTCTCTCTGCCTTTCCTGGAGGGGGGGAACGCTGGAGCTCTGCCAAAGCTGGTTTTACACCTCAGCCCAGAACATCTGAGACGGATCCGGAACGTTCCCGACGGTGCCAAAAAAATATTCCCCGGTTTGTTTTGTTTCCCCCAACCCCCCCACCCCGAGCTCTTTGGAAGGGCCGTGCAGAGCAGAGCGGGGATGGTTTGGGAACAAACAATCGCTTGGAAGACATTCAGCACTTGGAATAATTCTATCCATTCCTAATCCCATTCCACCCCACTGCTGGGTGCATGTCACTACACGCAGGCAGCTGCCAAGGCTGCCTGAAACACCATGGAATGCTCTTTTTTTTAATTATCTTTTTGTGCCCCAAATTCACCCTGAAACTGTAAACCTCAAATCCTGCTGTAAGAGCAACCACCACCACCTTGGCAGTGCCAAATGCCTCGAGTTTTCATCGAGGTTTCATTCTTTCAGTGCCTGCTGAGTCACTAAAATCCAGTCTCCAGAAGGCCAGTGGTTACACAGCAAACCACATATTCCCAGTGTTTTTCCCATCATCCTGTTTCACTGTTTCCAAGGCAGAGCTGTGGTATCCACCCAGCAGAGACTGGAAACCATTTCCCGGGCACAAGCCTGACTTCACTGTTGTTTATTATTCCTTTATCACACAGGAATTAATCCTACTCCTGATTCTGCACGCAGGATGCCACACCAATACAAAAACGCAACGCCATGAATCTCCCCCACCTACTTTGGAGTCAATAAATCACAAAAACAACTGTAAAATATTCTGTTGGGTTCCACTACCTGGGTTCTGGAGTGGAGGAAGCCCTAAGGGAAACACCAGGAGCTCCTTGAACCAACAGCCTGCTCATGGAAAGCATTTTCCTCATCCTCTCCCAACACAGTGCAGGAAAGAAATGAACCTGGGGTGGGAATCCGGCAGCTGGAAGAAGAACCTATTTGCAATTTTCTACAGGAAAGCACAGAGTTGGTAAATCGAAAGCAAAGCTGTTCAAAAGGGAAAAAACCTCCCACTGAGAATTGAGGTAAAAATAAGAAGGAAAAGGATGGCAGGATCGTAACCACCCGGATTCAGGGATTGCAGCACAGAGATGCCGCACTGAAGGGAAAAGGAAATGGTGGGAGGAACAGAAGTGGTGGGAAACTACACCAGGACACGGCAGCTCTGGGGGCAGACGGCCTGGAGTGCTCCAGAGCCTCCCAGGAGCTAATTTTATCCCTGTTTTCACCCCTCCTGACAGGTCCCAGGTGCGATGCTGGAGGCGTTCGGCGCATCTGTGTCGGCAGCTCCCAGACCAAGTTCCCTCTTCCTTCACACCAGTGACTAAGCCTGAATATTTTAGGAGAAACTGTTGTAGACGTCTCAGAGCAACTATAAAAACTTCTCAGCTGAGGGATTTTTTTTGTGTCTGTGTGCTCTGGGCAGAAGTTGGGAGAGGAAAACCAAGGGAGAAACTGAATTTCAACAAACTCCAGCCCTAAAATTCATCTGATGCCTGAGATCGGGAGACACTTCAGGGCTCACACAGCAACAACAGCCTGAGGTGAGGGTGTCCAGGAGCTAAATCAGTGCCCTGGCAGCACGAGGAGCACCAAGAGCTTGTGGTAACTCACCTTTAATTGAAACACCATCCCTGGAGGTGGCCGGGAGGGGAAAGCAGGCTCAGGTCCCCAAAGGAGGATGGACGGGTTTTCCTCCTGTTCTTTAGGGAGGAACGTCCATCAGACACATCCAAAAGGGATCCCCCAGAGAGGGAATTAACTTACCTGGAGCTGTGCAAGTGCAGCTTCTCTGGGGGTCCAACTCCCCTCCCTGGCAGTCCCAAACTCAGCTGACAAGTCATCCCACGTCCCTGACCCGGACACACGTGGGTGTCTCCCAACAGGAACACCACACACCCAAGGTGGGCAAATCTGTGCAGAGGAGCAAAGGACAGCACAGTTAAAGCTTTGCTATTCTGTTTTAAAAGGGGAGAAGGGAAGGAAACCTCTCTGCAGCCCAGGGCCTGCAGGGACCCCGACTGAAGGAGAGGGGGACTCAGTTCCCGCCCCCCATTCCCATGTCAGTCTTGCACCAGGGGATTTATTTCCCATTTTACTGCTGCTCTGATTATTTATGCGATGATTTTGGCAGGAAATAGCAGCGTATCAGAGAGGATACACTGACAGGCCCCATTCCTGTGGCACCAGAGGAAAGGCCCAGCCACACCGTGGGCTGGACAAAAGGAACCCAAGGGATGGTCCCTTTTATTGGGCTTTTGGTGAGGGGAGAGGGAGGAGTGTGAGGTTAAAAATACTCCATCTAGGAGCAGGAGCACCTGAGCCCAGGCTCAGTGGGAACAGTGCACAGGAACCCCGGAGGGAACAGGGCAGTGTTTTGTTTCCTCTCTTTGCAGTCAGTCAGTTCACTGAGAGTGAAACAGTGCAGAGGTCTGGGCAGTGCTGTTTGGGCTCGGTGCTTGGAGAGTAAATCTTTTCAAAACATTAAATTGCATCCCAAGTCAAGGGGAGCACCTACAGGGGTAAATCCCAGCAGGCCTGGGATTATTATCCCAGCATAAACATCTCAATCCCAGCTAGAAAAAAAACAAAAAACAAAAACAAAAACAAAAAAAAAAAAACCAAAAAAAAAACCAAAACAAAAACAAAAACAAAACAAAAAAAAAAACCACCAAGAACATCTCTTATTACCAGGAAAAACTGCAGGGAAATTAATTTGGGCAAAATGGCCCAGGCCCTTGATTTGGGAATATCACAGAAGGGAGAGAAATCACAGCGTTTAACGAGCAGCCAATTGTCTATGAGCTGAATTAGTGAAAAATGTGATGATAAATTGCTCCTGCAAACCAGAACCATCCCTGAGCAGCGGGATCTCCCACGGTTGTGCTCAGGCAGATTTTTCACTACAGGCTGACAAAAATCTCGCGCTAATCACCCGGCCCAGGCCACAAAGCTCGTGGATTGCAGTGCTAATTCCATGTTATGGCTGAATCCCAGATTAATCAGACACACCACATCTTCAGCTCCAAGTGGCTCCAAACTATTAAGGTAAGAAAAAAGAAGGGAAAACCTCATCTCCAGTTGGAGCCACAAGGAAATCAAACTTGCACCGCAACCTCGTTGCTTCTCCAAGGATAAAATTGTCCAGCAACCCTCCTGTACCTCCAGTCAACCCAAATTTGATCTTTTTAGGCAGGCAGATGAATCCCTTGCTCTTCTCCACGGCAGCAGCATCTTGGCTTGGATCAGGGCTAACTGACCATTCACTCCTAATCAAAGACAATTTGCTGTGTTTCTCAGAGATGGCTCCGTTAAATGAAGCAGATGAGCGGTGGATCTGGCCAGTTATTTATTTTTAAACCCTGATCTGGGGCACAGGGGAGGGTTTCACTCCTGTTTCAGAGACAGCTTGGCTATGAGCTCGTTTGCTGGGGGATATTAGCAGCTGGCATCTGAAATGGCAAGGCTGGGGTGTAGAGGTAAGCCAAAGTCAACTGTGCTGAAACAGAGCCAAGCTCCTATTTATTCCACAGGAAAAGTGGTTAAGCTGTGGTGGCTGTGTCATTCCAAACACTATTTGCACAGTGACCTTTACATTTCCCCTCTTGGAAACTAAAAATTTAATTGTTTTGCTGCTCTCATACAGAATAAATAACTCCCAATGATTTTCTGTTGGTGAGCAAGTAACCCAAGGACTTCTCTTCTTCTGCTATGAAAGCTGCCAAATAATTCTGTGTCAACAGCTCCAGCTCATTTGAGCCTTGGTTTTGTGCCAAAATTGTTTTTTTTTTTGTGGATGTGCCAGCACAGTTGTTCGTGGGACAAGGAGCAAGAGATGCTCTGAACGTGGGGCTGGAAATCAGGAGCCCACAGGAACTTCTTTGGAGTGTTTCTGCTGGAGTCTCAAGTGATTTGTTCCATCTTTATTCCTGTTGGCCAGCTCCAGGAGCTGACACTGCAGGTATCACCTGGATCAGGTGCTCTGAAGCACAGTCCACCTGCCTCCCAGTGCTCACTGGAATGCTGCCCACCACCACAGCAGGCACGTCCTCCTGAGGAATTCCACAAGATCAACTCAAATTTAAACTAAACCAGCATCTTCAAAGCCAGGCTTAGGTTAAAACGGCTCCTGATTACCTTAAAACAAACCTCCCCGAGTAAACGGCTCTGACCAAAACATGGGAACGCTTCCAGCAGGGAATTGCACCTGTTTAATGGGGAGTTTTATTAAACTGGTGCAATTTGTTCAAGCTGAAGGAGAACTACTGATGAAGAACTAATACAAACAGCAAGGGAAGAGGAACTGAGCAAAATCCTCATGGAATAACCTCGAGAAACAGAAGTTCTGCCGAACCGGCCAAAGCACAGATGTCTGCAGCACGTGACAAGGTTATTCCATCAGCTGCTCTTCCCCTGGGCTGAACAGTCACAAAAGTAAAGCAAAAAGGGCAGGAGTGAGTACCTGAGAGCCCAAGATGTCCTGCCCTGTGCAAACAGTGAAGCTGGGACCCAGCTGGGAGGGAGAGGCACAAAATCCCGCGTGTGGACACTGGGCTGCACCCCAGGGATTTGCACAAATGCATTGGCAAGAGGAGTTGTTTCCACAGGAAACCAGGATGAGAACTGAGATTTTGGTTCCACAGGACCAAAGTGAGAGATGCACGACCCAGCAGAGGACAAAGGGGTGGACATCTCATGGAAGCTGGGGTTGTTCACTCAGCCCCACCACTGAACAGCCTCACCCAAGCAACACTGCTGGGTTTAGCTTGCTGTATAATCCTTCACAAATTAAAAAAAAGGAATTGCCTCTTCCACTTCTCCTTGCCAAGCTGAGGATCTTTAGTGAATGAACCCCCATCCCCTGTCCCACTCCCCAGGCACACGGCGAAAGTCTCCGCTGGCCTCAGAGGAGGAACGAGCTGTTGATCCCCATCTTCCCACTGGTGCCAGCAATTAGCACTAATGACTTTATGGTGGGTGTGACAGTTGGTGACACTGACTCAGGGAGTTTCATCAGCTTCCCTTCTACAGGTTTCAGAACATCTGCTCGTGCGCTGGTGCCCCGGTGCTGCCCAGGGGAAGCACCACGCGCAGCTTTCTCCTCCCTGCCTGGGCACCCAGGGTGGACGCTGGGGCAGCAGCTCAGCTGTGCAGGTTAAGAGAGACCCACCAATAACCTCCTGCAGGGGTAAGAGAGGCTGGAGGAGGAGGGGAATCAATTATGCTCATCCGCGCTCCTCCATCCAGCCCCGACCAGCGCTCAGCCAGAGGGAGGCGTAGGAAGCAAAGCTCAACGCTCCGGCACTCACAGCATTCCCATCATCTCCCTGAGGACTCCCTGGGCCCACCAGGATCTCCTCTCACCCCACATCATCCATATTTCAGCGCAGCAATCTCAGCAAGGAACACAAACCCACGGTGACGCCGGGGCTTGTGTGGAAACGCCTGTTCCACCCTGCGAGGCAGTGACGGAGACGTCGATTCCTGCCTTTTGATCCCGGGTCCAGGCAGTTCCCAGGAACTGCTGCTTCCTAAGACATCTTTAAAATGATATCACCTCTTAGTAAAGCAATCCAGCAGACCTTAAACCCAAAGGTAAGCTTCGTGTGGGTGCGAATTCCAGCGGAGTTCCCATCAGCAGCTTCTTCCCCCACCAGGACCATTCCTCGGATCATCTCAAGGAAAACTGTGAAGGTGCAAAAGACTGGAAGCTGGAGATTTCCTTCACATAACGTGCAGCATCGGCCTCATCCTGCAACAACTTGTCAAAAAGTATCAGGGCTCAGGGTGGGAAATCAAGGTGTTCAAATGAAGGTTCGGAAAGATGCTGCTCTGGGAGGTTCAACACCCTCCAAGCCTTGGAAAGGGTACGAAGAGGATCCCAAAAGGGAAGGAGCAAACTGGTGATTTAGGGATAAAGGATTTTGGAACCCCCTCTGGCCGTTTAGCAGTCACAGTTCTCCTCAAAGAGGCAGGTGGAGCAAATGCTGGACCTTGGACAAAAGCGCATTGCAAGCTTGGTTCTTAATTTTGGGAAGGGGTGCAATGACAGACCTCGGCTCCTGCACAGATCCCAGAGAGGAAGGAAAAGACCTTCTTCTTCATCAGCCTCAGCTTGTCTTGGCTCAGTTTTATCAGCCACCTCCTCCTGCTGTACAAGGGACTTTTAAAGTTAGAAATGAAGAGACTTCAACCCCCCGAAAAGTGTTATTCTGAAATGCTCAACAGCCTTTAATTCATTTTGAACCTAGAGGCAAAGAAAAAAAATAGGCAAAAAATACACCACAGCCTTAATCTAGGGGGAGAAAGGAAAAAAAAAAATCATTATTTTTATAGCACATAATCAGACACTTACAAATATATTTCACTGGAGGAAGGGGTAGGAATGCGCATTTCCTATTTCCTTTTCAATAGTTTGATGCCCAGGAGGGGCATCAATATGGTCATTACCCCAAACCTGCACAAGTCATTCCTAATCCAAAAGGAGGGATTTAAAAAGCAACCAAAAAAAAATAGAAAACCCTTGCACCCAGGAAGGGCATTTGACAGTTCCAGGTTCATGTTTCAACATAACTCAGCATCTGAAAATAGGGGGAAGGAAACACACGTTTGTTTTTACAATATAAATAGTATTTTAAAAAGGTAGTACTCATGGATACAGGAATGGTGCTACTGCAGTCAGGATTTCAACATGCAGAGGAAATTCCCCAACAACCACTCATCCCATCCCATCCCATCCCATCCCACCCTTCCCCTCCCACTTCCAAAAAAGAAAAATCCTCTGCTGGTTAAATTTCTCTTTCAATTGTTTTAAATATTTCTCTTGTAGCCTGGCAACATTCTCAGTCTTTTATACAAGCAAGTTTCCTATTAAATCATATTTTAACTGACAGGAGACAGCTCTGGAGGAGGAACAGCCGAGGCTCGGAAGAACCTTGCCAATTTTTTGAAACTTTTATTAGTCTCAGTTTGGTTTTATTGGTGGAGACATCTACTGAAAATGTCAAAAATTCAGAAAATTTAAAAAAAAAACCAAAAAACCAAACAACAAACCAAAACCAAAACACAAGCCTGTTTTTCCAAGGTCTTACAAGCACGCACACGCAGTTCACGCACACACACACAGAAAATAACCCGTAGCAGAGGCAGGAAGGGAGGGCTGGGAACTCCAATTCTCAAGGGAGAACAAGACCAAAGTTTAAAAAAAAATAAAAAAAATAAAAAAAAAAGGAATTAAATTGCTTTATTCTATCTCCACTCTTTTACCAGGACAGTTTAATACCCACGGAGTCTCTTAAGATGCTAATCTACCATCTGCCAGCCCACAAATCCTTCCCACTTATTCCCTTAAAGATCCAGCCGGAGCGTCGCTTAAAAAGCCTCTCCCCAGAACAACGGCCACCTCGCAAAGGGGCTTAAAAAAATAATAATAAACCCCCCCAAGAATATTGTCTTCTCTCCATCCGGTAATTTCAGGGAATTAAGTGGCAAAGATTGCAGCGCGGCGTTCCGGGCGCTCCGCTGGCTCACAGCGGCTCCGGGGCAGGGAGGGGAGGGTCCGACTGCCCTCGCCCACCTTCACCCCGTCCCTCTCCAGCTCTGTCCTAGCACTGCCTCGTCCTCTCCCTCTGAACTGACTGAGGTCCTCCAAAAACCGTGGAAGACTTTTCCAGTGACTGGAAAAAAAGTCCAGGTTCTGTCCAAAACGCGGCTCCACGACGGCTCTTCGGCCAGAGGCGATTCCCGAGCGTCCAAGTGGGAGCTGCCCACTCAATACTTCGGGGTTTGGTTTTGCCTTTAATGCTCCTTCAATCCTCAGGGAACTGAGTCCAGTCAAACGCGGGGCTCGCATTCCTCTTGCCCAGGAGTAACTCAAACAGGCTCAGTCTTTACTTAAGGAAAGGAGGTCACGACAATCAAAGATGGTTTGGGGAATTCCTTCTTTAATAGGATAAAAGAAAAACATACAAACACCTTCCCAGGCTTCCGTCATGGAATGATTCTCACACTGTAAGGAGCACAACTCAAAAAAAAAAAAAAAAAAATTAAAAAATAAAAATAAGGAGACAAAGGAAAGAAGAAGGTTCCTAAGGGAGAAGTGCCTACCAGAGAGCCGGAGCAGCCCTCGGAGCTCTCGTCTGCAGCAGGAAGGGGGATGGCTCGGAAGGAACTAACACAAGCAGCAACAGAACACTTGCCAAAACAGAGTGGCATCTTGGAACTGAAAGCCATGCTGATCTCGATCTAGAAAGCAACTGTGATGGCAAAGATGGGGAAGGAAGGTGACAAGAATGACCCAAACCTGGCCATTTCTTCCCTAAGTCCCCTCCTGGTGACACGGCAGTGATGCCCAACGTCTGCCCCAGGGCTTTAAGAGAGCTAAAGGTAAGAAACATCCCAGCTGTGAAACATTTCTTTCCCCATCTTCCCCAGCTTACAAAGAAGATAGTGTTTCTTTACAAAAAAAAACCCAAAGAACCCAGAACGTTCCAGGACATCTGTTCTTGAGCTCCCCCTCCCCAGGGTAACATCAGTCATGATTCTTTTGGAGGGGAGTGGGGGGGGGGCAGGGAGAGGATTTCATTTATTTTCTGTTTTAAAGCCATTAATCTAGAAAAACGTTTTGTGGAAACTTTTTGTTTTCCTGTTTTTGCTCGCTTGTTTGTTTTTTTTTTTAACAACGCTCATTCATAGAAAACTTCACAAAGGTGACGTCTATGTACAGAAAACACGATTCCAAAGGCTGCTTCAGTAGTCAATGTAATAGCACCTTGAAAGACAAAAGTTTGACAGATTCGAAAAAGTCTTTTTTTTTTGTGTGTGTGTGTGTGAAATTTTAACCCTTTCCAAGCCTCATTTAAAAAAAAAAAAAAACCAACAAAAAAAGAACCAGTCACAAAGCTCCATCTGTAGAAACTCTTCCAAAGTCTCCGTGGGAAACGCTGTCTGAAGGCTTTTTCCAAGCTCCCCACTCTCTTGGTCAGCAACACCTGGCAAGGTCGAGGTAGCGTGGAGCCAGACAGGGTTTTCCTGCAGTCCAAACCAAGAGGAGATGAAAGAAATTCACAGCAAACTATTGCACAGGGCTGGTCTTCCGTTCCACAGTTTCTCATTCTTTTTTTTTTTTTTTTTCCACGATCTCAAAAAAAAAAAAGGGTTAATTTAAGATTTCTTTAATTAATCCTGGTTAAAACATGTTGCTCTGAGTCCCAGGCTGGTACTGTGTCTGCAACAGGCTCTCCATAAAGGCCAAGTAGTCTGGGTTCTGTCCATATTCTTCGGGATTTCTTGAATTCCCCAGCCGGGGACGCTTGGCTGGTCTCACTTCATCTCCCGAAAATACATCTTCCTGAGGGGCCCCAGTGCTGAGGGACTGCAGGGGACACGAAACACAATCATTAGAGGCACAGCAGGAAAACAGGGAGAGAGAATCATGGAGCACACCTGTGGAACAGGACAGCAGGGAACAACCTGGTTCCGAGCATTCCCGGGGAAAATGAACGTCAAGGCATGCAAAGCACAGGGCCGGAACTCGAAATTCTGGGCTTCTGGAACCAAACTGGAAGGAGAAACCCTCAAGTTGCCTTTTTTTTCCTGCTTCAGAATGTCTTTCACTTCCTTGCCAATCCTCTCTTTATGCCTATTCCTCCTCTGCCTCTTCTCCCAGTACCAGGCACAAAGGAAATTGGGGCTTCCCTAAGGCCTTTAAAAAGACCCACAGGAGGCATTTGAGGATCACTGCACAAACAATTCCTTCTCCTCTTCCTGCTCTCGCACTCCACTGAGGTGCATTTCACTTGCTTCCACTCAAATGAGACGAGGTGGGACCAGGTGGCACCACTGTGGTCCCTTCCAACCTTTTTCTTTCTGGGATTCTGGGATTCCTTGGTAGGAATTATCTCCTATGGCTCTGTCCCTTTGTCCTCCTGCTCTACAGCATCCTCTCCACAGAGAACAGGCTGAAGCTCTGGCAGCAGAAATACAGGAGAAAAGCTTTAGCTTTCAACCAGACTTGAAGCTTTCTATTCCCTTTATTCCCTTTCCAGCTTGCATTCCTTCCTCTGGAACTGTTATAAAGTCTCCACTGCACAGAATATGCTTCTTTCCAAATCCTGGATTTCAGAGCTCCAATATGTTGTCTTTATTATTAAACGAGCTTAAATAGACTGGAATGTTGTGCATGTCTCACAAACTACTGCCATGGTGCTTCTTTGCCACCAGAAATCCTTCAAGGATAACAAGGTGCATTATTATTAACCTCTAAGTTTAAGCCATGAGGTCTCACAGAGATAAAACAACCTCAAACGAGACAGAGAAGCCATTGGGGCTGTATCACAGAAAGCATTTTACACGTGGGATTTTTAGGGTAAAACCCCTGAAGATTTCAAGGAAAAGGGAACAAAAATTTCCTCCAACTTGTTCTCAGTCCCTCCCCAGAAGTGCCTGTCCCTGGGCCATTTCTGGATTAACTGGAAAGGTTGAATCATCCTCCTTTTGTCTCTTAAAAGAGACAAAAAGGAGTCCAGAATCTTGTCACAGGTTGGCTCTGGACCTGTCCCTGTCCTGCAGTGCCTGCCAGGCAGACATTTAGAATGAAGGAGAAAACTGTGTATCCTCCAGTCTCATCATTTGTTTCAATGAAATGGCTTTAAAGGTTAAAGCATCAGGTTTGAAAACACTCAGCAAGTCTGGAACCAAAAAAGCTATGAAATAAATCCCTCATCTCTTCCAGGCCCAGTAATTCCACTGCATGCACTTAAAGACAGCCTGATCTTGTAGATTAAGAGGTTTATAGGTAAGAGCTACGTTCTAAATCTCCTGTTTGGTGAGAAAAGGGGGTTTGGTCCCAGGCTGATCATCAGTTCTCCAGAAAGCACTGAGCTGTAGCCAAATCCACCTCTCATTTGGACAAAATGACTCCAATCTAACTAAATTCATACGGTGTAAAACGATCTGAACATAATCTTTTAACCAGAGGAAATAAAAATCCGATCTGAACACGCGCACGGGAAAATCGTTTCTGCGCTTCTCAAGCACTCACAGCAAGGATTCCTTCTACTTTACGCATTTGGGGAATGACAAGTGGTTTTGCAGCCACAGAAACTGGAGGCTGCATTCACTTAATGTCTGAAAAATGCCAGAAGAAGATGTGAAGGGGTTCTGCAAGTACAGCTGGTTTAGTGTTGCTATTTTGGTACCCACCAGGCGAGACTTCACTCTCTTGGGAAGCTCTTCCTCCAAGGTATAAATATCTCCACGCTTCACCATTAGCTGAGAACCATCTTCAAACTCGACCTGCAGAGAGGCAGAAGATGAAATCACAACTTGGCCTCTACGTTTCCAGCCCTAGGACGGTCCATTCCCAGCCTGTCCCTTCGGGGAATACTAAAGGAAGCATCAGGGGCCAGATCCCACGGGTGATCTCGTTCTCGGCACTGCAGGTCTCCAGGATTGCTCTGGAATGAGAATTCCCAAGCCCTGCTGAGGATGCTGAACACACAGAGGGCTGTTTTCAGTGCTGTTCAGGCACTTCTGCCTTACCCAGCCCAAGTGCTCCAGAGATCCCAAAATATCTGCACCCCAGCTGGCCCAGCACCTCTGTTGCCCCCCTCCCACTACATATTCCTACTGGTTTTCTGATTCAAATCCTGAAAAAAAAAACCCAGCAGCTTTTCACTTACAATAAAAGCAGCCCTGTATTCAGGCCAATATGGTAATAAGAACTTCTTTCATCTTAAACAAAGCATTTTCACAGGTCACAAGGAAACAATTCCAGCTACTAAAGTACATTTGTATTTCAACCAGCAGAAATAGTCAGCCAGGTACAAAAAACTCCTCCCATCAACCCTTTTTTGCTAAGCACTGATTATACCATGAATTATGCATCAGATGTTCCAGGAACGTTTATTCAAGGAAACGTGCACAGCAAAATGTTAAAACTATTAAAAGTTTTTTAAGAGGTTCTTATTTCCTTTGCTCAAGACTTTAATACAGTTCTCTGGATAAAGCAGAGGGACACAGATCAAAGTTTAATTGGGGTGTCAGGTTCAGCCTGGACAAATTCAGAAGGAATAAAGCATCTGTGCTCCCAAATCCTCCTCCTGCTCTGTCCAGCTTCAGCAGCTCATTCCTTACGCAGGCTCAGCGTTCCCATCATGGAGCAGCATCCAGGGGCTGGGATAAATGTGCAGGTGGGAGCCCAGGCCTTGGAAGGTGAGCCCTTCTGGGGGGGGGTTTAAGATGCTACTTTACTTATTCCCATTTATTTTCACTTATTATTCCTTTTATTATATCCCACTTAGTCCCTGGTTTTGCAGAGCCCCCCTATGGAACAGAGTCAGAAGGGAACAGGAATTACAAGGTCTAAGAGCCAAGGCACCAGCAGATCCCTGTCTGCCTTTTCCATGCCATGAGCTCAACCTGTAGGAGAAAGGTTACAAGTCCCAGGACAGTCATCTGGGCTCAATTTTTAAAAAGAACATACACATCTAATCTTAGCAGGCTGGAGATGAGAACTGCAAAATAAGCCAAGTTTAAAATGCAAAGCTTATCCCCGCTGCCTTCCCCTGAACGCACTTCTTTCACAGCAAAACTGGGGTTGTGTTTTCAAACGTGATCCTGTGG
This sequence comes from Pseudotriccus pelzelni, assembly GCA_035584735.1. NCBI lineage: Eukaryota > Metazoa > Chordata > Aves > Passeriformes > Tyrannidae > Pseudotriccus > Pseudotriccus pelzelni. Next base: position 147,092,027 of record JAWMRA010000078.1, on the reverse strand, counting down.
CACAATATGGGCACAGGGAAGCAGTGTGGGAAAGTATCCCCGTGGAGGAGAGCTCTGCTCACAGGGAACTGCACGACTGGAAAACCACGGGCTCCTCGGGCATATTTTCCTGTCACCTGGCACTGTCCACTTCAAAGGAGAAATCCAGGAGAATTTCCTTTGCCGTGATTAAGCTGGAAAGCAGGGAAAACCATCCAGCTTTAAGGAGGTCTGTACTGTCCTTATTCTGAACCAGGGGCACCTCAGATCACATCTGTGAGGGAGTTACAGCCACGACCCACCCAGAACCCACTGGGAGCTGCCCAGGGGTTATTGTGCTCTTCCAGACACAAAACACTGTGTGCAAAGTCTCGCCCAGAGAATTTGGGGCTGCCCCTGGATCCCTGGAAGTGTCCAAGGCCAGGCTGGACAGAGCTTGGAGCAACCTGGGCTAGTGGAAGGCGTCCCTGCCCATGGCAGGGGGTGGAACTGGATGGGCTTTGAGGTCCCTTCCAACCCAAACCATTCTGGAATTCTGTGATTTCATGTGGAACTACATTTGAGGAGCTCAGCTCCAGCCATCGCTTTTGGCCTGATCTATAAGGGAAAAGGCAAATAACATTTTACGTTTTCAAAGCAGGTACAGTCTAGACATGTGTCGATCCCTCCATCCACGTTCTGCCACAGAAAACCTTTCCCCTGACCCTGTTCAACACCCTCTTTCTCCTTGCCCTCCCAGCAGTATTAATTTCAGGAGGCAAATTCTCCTTCCTGACCAAGTGGTCAGCACCAGGGAGCTGCACAGTGCCAGGAACCGTCAGACACGCTGCCATGAAGTCCCTGGGTCCTCTGCCACACTCACCTGGTAAATCTGACTGATCTGGGCTGCAATGAACTTGGCCTTATAGATGATCCCATCCGTCCACTGCAGCTGAACCAGCTCCCCCTCCAGAGGGGGTCCCATTTGGATGCAGTCCCTGCTCTGAAGACAGAGGGAAACAGGTCAGAGAGATATCTCGGCTCAAACAAGCTCAGGAACTAGAGAGGTGTTCAAATCACCGCCCAAGGAAGCTGCTACACAGCACTACAATTAGGTAGAAGAGAAGTTTCTGCCCTTGGGATTAATTGTGGGCATCTCAAACCAAACCAGGAATGACAGCACCCAGTTCTAGGACATTTCTCATTACAAATCCCAAAACATCAGATCTGCTGCATCTCAAAAACAAGCAGGGCAGCTCAGCGGCACAATCAGGAAGGCAATGCATGAGTTGACAAATCAGCCTCTTCTAGACTTTCCCTCTATTAAGTGAACTATTCCGAAGCAGAAGAAGCTCACAGACAATCTGCTTCCCTCATGAATCACACTTGTCAGTTGAAAAATAAGATTATTCAACCACAAAATAAAGAGGATGAAACTTAAAACAAACACTGCTTTCTGTGAAGTCATATGCATTCAGCAAAATCATATCTTTGTCAAGGAACCAAAAAAATAAATGAGATAATGTCAGAAACAAGAACTGCAATGAAGAGCAGGATGAGATTTTCCTAAGCAAGAAGCGGCTTGACTTTTTAATTTTAATTTTTTTTTTTAAAATTTACTTTGCTGTTCCAACCCAGAGCACACAAGAGGAAGGCACAGATCACACTTGGCACTCATCTACAAAGTCACAGTCTCCACAGAGCTGCTTACAATGATGCTTTCGGGGTAAACGTTGTCGCTGTAGGAACCGTCGTCGAAGTTGACTTCGTAGAAGGTCTGCGTTGTTGTGCCGATCACTTTGCACCGGTAGTAGAGCCCATTCCGGTTCTTTGTGATCACAGTCTGCCCCAGGGCCACCTCCCTTCGGAATGGGATCTGTGGGAGACGGAAAAGGGAAACATCTGCAACCTGCAAATGGAAAAGCTGAGTGAAAAATATCACAGAACCGTGGAATGGTCTGGGCTGGGAGGGAACTTAAAGTTCTGTGGGGTCGGGAACAGGACCCTGGGCAATGGCCTGGAGTTGTGCCAGAGGAGGTTTAGGTTGGATCTCAGGAAAAGATTCTTCCCCCAGAGGGTGGTGGGCACAGCCCCAAGGCTGCCAGAGCTCCAGGAGGGTTTGGATGACACTCTGGGGCACAGGGGGTGACTCTCAGGAATGGGCCTGTGCAGGGCCAGGACTTGGACTTGACAATCCTTGTGGATTCCTTCCAACTCAGCCTATTCTGTGATTCTGTGACTCTGTGATTCTGCAACCTAAACCCCCCCACCAAAACAACCCAAAAGCCCAAGCCCAAGCCCTACATTCTGGTTTGCTGCTTTGTGCTTGAAGCAGGTGATGGACACCACGTAGGGCCAGTCGTCCGGCTCCATGGGCACTCCGGCCGCGTGCGCGCACGTGACGTGGAAGGACGTGGAGCAGTGCTCGTAGGAGCACTGGATGCAGGCACCCGACACCTTCTTCATCCTCTTCCGACAGTAGACACATTTCTGGAAAGAAACAGAGGTTCTGGGGTTACGCAGACAGGCAACAGATCCAACGGGATGCACGGCACGGGGGGAAGTCTGTGCGATGTGTCCAGGGAGCCACAGGCAAAAGCGGTGTTTGGTGTCAGGAGAGATGGGTTCCACACTGACAGAATTGTCTACAGACACCTTCCTAGAACCACTTGGAAGCCAAAAACCTGGGGGAAACTGGGGGAGGGAAGTTGTGGGAATAAGGAGGAAAAAAGTCACAGGGAAAATTCACGGTGCGGGGAAAAGGGGAGACTTGTGGGGGGGGAACTCAGGGGAAAAAAACCTGGAGGTGGGGAAAACCTGGTGGGGGGGGGAAACTTGGGGGAAAACTCAGGGGGAAAAAACTTGGAGAAATAAATCGGGAGAGAAAAAGTCCAGGGGGAAAAAGTCTGAGGAGAAAAACTCAGGGTGGAAAAATTCAGGAGAGAAAAACTCAGGGGGGGAAAAAACTCATCATTCCCTTGGCCATGACAGCACCTCCCAGTCCCTCAGCCCTCCAGAGCCACACTGGGCAGTGACTTAAGCCCAGTTTAAGGCTGTTCACTGGAGAGTTCAGAGAATGGGAGGGCAGAGCAGGCAAAGACCCCTCAGTGTCACCAGAGAACTGCTCCAAATCCATCCTCACCCTGCTCAGACACAGGAAGGTACCCACATCGACTCCTAAATCAGCTGGATCGTCACAGATGTGCTGCTGGAAGAAGATGTTTCCATTTTTTGAAAGAACAGAACACAATAACCGGGGAGTAATTCGCCCCATTATATTTAATGGAACATTCTATCGATTAGATCTAATAGAATATAATTTTATAGAATGGAACAAAAATATTGTGGGTTTATTTTTGACGCATAAGCCTATCAACCGTAAATATTTTATTGGCATCTGTGGCAGATGGGCCATTGTAGGTAATTCAGGCAGTTTTGCAAACAAAAGAAATAAAAACATTGCACCAAACACCAGAATTACGGGGGGCGGGGGAGGGAGGAAAAAGGTCTGAAATCATTCAGTAATTTTTACACTCATTTTCTGCAAAGCAGATCCAGTAAATCAGTGGTAAATCAATGTAAGATGTGTGACTATTTTAAAAAGAAATTACATTTTTTCAAAGGTAAAAATCCTAAGCCTAATGGCACTGAGAGTTGGCAGTGAGCATGAGGTGTGGTAGGAACAAGATAACACTTCTTCAACTCCCTAAACCAGCACCAGTTCTTGTTTCCAGCCCCTCAAAAATACAGAAAAGCAGATTTTGGGAATCCCAACCAAAAGAAGTTTAAGTTGGACGCTTGCTTAATGTTCCCAGAGAACTACTGAGAACATCATTCTTAGTTTTAGTATTTCCAGTTTAGGGAATCTGTCACTGATCATCAAATCCCAGACTGGTTTGGGGTGGAAGGGACCTTAAGGATCATCTCATCCCACCCCCTGCCAGGGCAGGGACACCTTCCACTAGCCCAGGCTGCTCCAACCTGGTCTTGGACACTCCCAGGAATGGGGCAGCTTCTCGAGAAGGCAAATCAGGGCAAAATTAATGTCACCCACCAGACAAATGTGCACTCTACTTGTTAAAATGAACAGCCCATATAAATAAAATACTGAGGAATATCAGATGTCCATGAATCTGAACATACAGCAGTGTAAGGTATTTATTACAAAACAAGAATTCCACATAAAAGAAGGAACAGAGGGAAGCAGAAATTTTTAGTGCCTGTTTCCAGCTGGCCATCCCCAAAACACACTCCAGCTTGCTCCAGCCACCATCCCTTTCCCAATCCATCCACTCACCTGAACATAAATGTCCTATAAACACATCGGGAATGATGGATTCATTTTGTCTCTGCAGCATCTGATATCCTTCCCCTCTCCCCCTCCCCAGCCCCTCCTTCCCCTCACTCCCATTAAAACACTGCTCAAACTCTGCACCAGGACAGAATACACGACCTAAATTTTAAGATCCGTATGAATTACTACATCCCATAGGATTGGGAATGCAACACAAGCTGCCTGAGATCACACAGTAAACCAATACAACCCCCAGAAGCACAAGTTCACTCTGTTTCTAGATCTGAGCCATCTTAAAAGTGCAACCTCAAAAAAAACCTCGAAGAGTGGTTCCGTATTATAAACTATTCATAGTTTATAATATAAAATATATACTGGCAGATATAAAATAGGAATTGCCAAATTTTAATGTTTGATTTGAGTTCTCACAGCTGAGAGCAGAGGTCCCACTGCACTCACTACAAACCACTGCCAAGATAAAAGACATTCCAAGGGCTTTAAACTGACAGAGAGTAGGTTTAGAGGAGATTCTAGGAAGGAATTCCTCCCTGGGAGGGTGGGCAGGCCCTGGCACAGGTTCCCAGAGAAGCTGTGGCTGCCCCATCCCTGGAAATGTCCAAGGCCAGGTTGGAGCACCCTGGGATAGTGGGAGGTGTCCCTGCCCATGGCAAGGGGCGGAACTGGACGGGTTTTAAGGTCCCTTCCAACCCAAACTGTTCCACGATTCTACAATTCCTTCTCCAAGACTCTCTCTCTTCCTTGAAAGCAAAAGATGTCAAAGAAAAGGAGATGTGTTATTCCCTCTTTCTGTGCAACATCCCTCCTCCCTGCCTGGGCTCTCTATGAAATGAGCCACATTCCTTCCTGTGATTTAACTGAAGTCAGTTTGTTTACACCAAAGATTAATTTGGCCTTTTTTACATAAACGAACAAAAACCAGGAAATTCAAAGCCAGAGCCTCAGTGCTGCCAGAACGTGGGTTTAGCCTTTAATAAGCTGAGCCTTTATCGCTCTGCAAACCATGTTCCAAAGGCAGATAAGCACCAGGAAAGTGCACAGCAGGACACGGCCCGAGAGCCAGTCAATAGAGATCCCATTATTAACCTGTCAATGTCCAACTGTCCCAGCAGCACAACAACTGCTGATACACCGGGGGCTCCAGGGAGCATTAACCCTCCTGGATCAGGAATCTGCCCTTGCTGATGCAAACAGGATTTTTCCAAGGGAAAGGATTAGCACACACCTAACGCCGCCCTCGTGCCAACGCAAACTCCGTGTGGCCAGCGGAAGAGCCACCACGGTGAGTGGGATGTTCAGCACAAATAGGATCAAAAAATAAAGATAAATGTGAGTTCCAGTGAGCCTGAAGTGTAGAGAATGATGGAAAAAGTAAAAATTCTCCCCTGGGAGGGCAGGGAGGGGCTGGGATGGATTTCCCAGAGAAGCTGTGGCTGCCCCATCGCTGGAAGTGCCCAAGGCCAGGTTGGAGCACCCTGGGACAGTGGAAGGTGTCCCTGCCCATGCCAGGGGTGGAATAAGATGAGCTTTAAGGTGCCTTCCAATCTAAAGTGCTCTGTGATTCCGTGGGAATGCAGAAGATCTGGATGTGTGGGAGATGGGATGGACAGAAACACCAGTGCCAAGAGCTGTGGCAAAGCAGCACAGGGAGATTTAAAGCCGCTTTCTGTGGGAGGGAAAAGAGAAGGTCTAAAACACAGGAGAGAAATCTTCAGAATAAATGCACGCCAGAGAGTCAGGTCACAGCTGAGAGTAAGAAATGGGCTGTCTCCTGCATGATGAACACTGCAATTCATTTACTCCACTGAGGAATGACAGCTAATTATTCCAAATTTCCACGTCATAAATAATTTACGTGCGAGGGCCTGTAATATGCCATCAATCAGGGAGCATGGAAACCGCATTCCTGAAAATGATGCCGTACCCACAAATGGACTGCAAAGTCTGCTTGAACAGGGAGACCTGGTACAAGCCTAAAGAACAGGATACACCTTTAAGAGACCACTGTAATGCCTTGGTACCTCAGCCCTCTCTCTCACAGTAACTTAAAACAATACAAACACATTTTAAAGAATCAAATCATAATCATGGATAAATCCTACCCCCTCTTTCCTCCATTACCTTCATCTATTCACCTCAACTGTCCTCAGCCTTCACATCATTCCTTCTCTCCTTCTCCATCTTTTTCAGCCACAAAGGTCACCTCTCCAATTTTACCCAGTACTGCATCAACTCCATCATTCCAAAGTCATCAGATCCAACACCAGCACCTTTTGGTCCCCCTCAGTTTATCTTCCTGAATGCAGCTGTTCACCTCCAAAGCACAGACACCTCCCAACTCCTCCACTGACTCCTCATGTGCTCCATGAATTACCTGCAAATTCCTACAAACACTCCTAGAATTCCCCACGGTGGTTCAGGAGTGTGTTTCTCCACACAGTCGTATCCAATCTAAATTTCCTTTGTATTTCACATCTCACCCCACTGCTGCTGCTGGAAGTACCTCTGCCCCTATATTCTGCCTTCCAAATTAATTGTTTAATCTTTATAACCTGGTTTATAACCTAAAACGTTCCGAGTGAAGGGCTTAAAGCCAGGCTTTGACATCTGAGCTACAAGCCAGGCTCTGGCTACCATCAACATAAGGAATATTGGCCTGTAAATCCCAACACTGGACTGTGCAAATCAAGGTACTTCATACAAACACTCTCTACCTCCCCTGAGACAGGAAGCAAACAGGAGGTGCAAATGGAACCCAACAGTGAACAAATCAAACAAAATTCCTTTCCAGAGCTCGAGGAGCATTTGGACAATGTGCTCTCAGGCACAGGGTGGGATTCTTGGGGTTATCCTTTGCAGAGCCAGGAGCTGCACTTAGAGGATCCTTGTGAGCCCCTTCCAGCTCAGGACATTCTATGATTCTATGAAAATACGAAGTTTTAATTCAGGAATGAAAGAGAAAGGTGAGCAGCAGGTCCATGCAGAGGCCCAGCCAGCACTTTTGAGCAGAATGAAGCAACAGATTTTGACGTACGTTGACAGTGCCTGGCTCTGCAGGACTGCAGGGCAGCCAAGGAGTTAAAGAATTAAGCCATGTTTCCTTGTGAGGCTCCATTAAGCAATACAAGTGAGTCTTGTGTAAAAAGGATTTTAAGTTCAGCGTTACAAGTGCTGGTAATGAAGAGGATGCAGGCTGGAAATGTCAGCTGATCCATAAAGAACCGCCGCGGCAAGATTTATCGCCCTCGCATCGCTCTGCTCCAGCACTCCTCCTGAATAATGAATGCTTTTTACATTCACATTTGTGTACAGAACCCATTTGCACAACAGAGAAATAACTCTGGAGGCAGGGACAGATTCTTCCTAATCCCTCAGCCGGGCTCCCTGCACCAAGGAGCAGCTCTGCTAAGGAATCCATCAGTGCTATCCCATGTATCACTGCTCCAGCACCTTCCCCGTCCCACACTGTGTCACCCAGCTGACTTCTGTACCAAAAAAAGCAGCAAAAGCACAATTTATTTTGCAATAACACAGTGTAGTGATGGAGCATTAACTAACATTAAGATTAATTGCTCTGAGCTAGTGAATCATCCATTACTAATCCCTGGGATGAGGCCACGCAGCTGAATAACAACTTGTAGCTGGACTGGTATTAAAATCTTCGCCTTGTCTCGCCTTGCAGTCAGGGTCACAAAATGTTTATTCATTTCTACAGGAGATTTCTTGATAGAAAGAGAGAAATATTGTAAAGAAAGATGAGTCAAATCAGGGATGAACAAGTCAGCTCCTCTCTAGTCACCGCATCCCTTCGCAGTCCCGCTGGGCAGCACTCGGAGTAAATGAAGCTTTCAGGCAGTTTACACCTGATTGCAGGTGGGAAAAGGTCCTGGGCTCTGCCCAGGGTTCATGAGCACATTCCCAGAGAGTAAAGGCACATCTGGAAATCACAAGCTGTTTGTGTGGCAAAGCACTGAGACAGTGCTCAGCACATATCAAACGCTGCAGCCTCCCAGAGATTTTGTTTGGAAACAAAACAAGATCACCTCCAGTCTCAGCTACTTTATGAACCCACACAATGTTTTTCTGTCTAGTTACAGCTTTTTTCCTCTGGCTCTTGTTCCCAAACACTCTCCCCGGGTTAGAGACACCCACCAGTTTCCATCTCTGCTCTGGAATAGCGCTGATATCCACAGGATGACGCTCTATTACATTGAGGAAACGGGCCTCGGGGACAGCAATAGCACAGATTACATGGACCCACCTGGGGAACAAAGCAAAGAGACAAATCAGAGGCTGCCGGTAGTTGAATTAAATGCTCAGGAGGGCAGTTAACATTTCCCTGCCTCCCTCAGCATCAAGGCATATTTATATGGCTTGGCAGCCTTGGCAACGTTACCGACTGTTAATTACGGTCGCACGAGGTAAATGTCTCTGCAACAACGGGGATAAACCTCCTCGTGCATCTGATTTTGCGTGATACTAAATATACTCTGAGAAGACTTTTCTCTGAGAAACAACCACATTCAACAAGTGTTCTGAAGCTCTGCTATGGAGCACCTGGTGCAGTGTAAGGCAGCGCAGGCACTCAGGCTCCTGCAAAGCGAGGAGCTGTTACCTCCAGAACACCAAAACTCGCTGGTACACCGAGCATTAAGGCCCAGTTCACAACAGCAGGAGATCAGGATGGCATGTGGAAGGAAAACATCCTAAAATACAACACTCACCGCCCATCAGTGGTCATCTGAAGAGCTCCTCCCCTGAGATTGCACAGGCAACACTCCTGCAGGAACACAACTCCTTCAGAACCGGGCCGGAAAGCTCGGCCCATCTCCCCCAAAAAATGACACCCATCTGGGGTGTCACAGGCAAACGGAACCCTCCCACCACCCTTCTCTGGAGAGGGATCTCAACGATTCCCCGAGTATCCTGGTGTGCAGAGGGGCAGGTCCTTACCGCTGCCCACGCGTTGGCTGAGCACCGCGAGCAAGACCAGCTCTCATTCACCAGGTCTGGACGAATTCCGTAACAGCCTGAAAGAAAACAGTTATACCCTCATTAGGTCGGAGTTTTCACAACTAATCTGTGGCATGGACTTGTTGACTTTTCAGTCAGAAGCATCTTTGACAGCAGGGGCAGCATTTGGATGACTGTGTTCAATAGGATCAGACAAAGTCTGAGGGGGCAGAATTTGGGATCAGCAGGTCTAAAAATAAACAAAAAACCCACATACAGGAAACTCCCGACATGTTTTTTTCACTTTTCTAGCAGGACTTTGATCCTTCAGGCAGGAACTGGGCTCCAAAGTGATGCTATCACTGCTGGAAGGCGCTCACACATCAAAACAGGTAAGGCCACTGAATTTTGGCAAGACTGAAGCAATTCCCTTTGCTACATGGTGTTAAGAGGAAGGACAGACCCGATAATACCGCAAGGAAATGAAATACCTGCATTTCACATATTTAACAGTATTTAATTTATGGTTATGTGAAGTGTTAGAAACATCTGATTTTACAGAGCATCAACTACTGTAACATGCAAGCACCAAATCCTCCTACAGCAACACCAAAATAGTAAAGTGGCATTAAAGCCATAATAAAGACAGAGAAATAAGAACAAAAAAGTCCCTAAAATTCTATAAAAGGCACTGAGGTTTGTCACTGAAAACAATGGGAAAAAGACACAGAAACAGTTTGGAAGAAGTGGATCTATGGGATTCCTGCAAGCTTGTAAAGCACGTGGAAAACTAAATATAAGCATCCCAAATAACACACAGCTCATCCCACCCAGCCTTTACCTATCCTAACAAAACCCTATCCAGCCTTCACCTATCCTAAAAAGCTGGACAGAAAGTTTCAGCTGGGAACAACAATCTCAAATTACTGAATTAAACTTCAAAGAAGCCATTCAGAAAGCACTGGGATTGCCACCATAACCTGATTTATAAATATCATCCACTTAGCCAGATAAACAGCACGTCAAAAAAAGTCAATACTATGGATCTGCAGCTGTTCTCCACAGCTGAGATCTCTTTTCATCATATGGCAAATCAGGAAAGCAGATTCCACCCAGTCCTAGAACATGGGCAGGGTGTTCAATCCAAAAACTGAGCTGAGACAGAACCAGACACTGAGCTGGAACACTGCTGGACCTCCCAGAGGTGGGGAACAGGCTGGGATTTCTGCTTGGATTTCTTCCTCCAGCACCACAGGCAGCTGGAATGTGGGATCTGAGAAAAGGAGACTGAGGGGAGACCTTATTGCTCTCCACAACTCCCTCACAGCAGGTTGGAGCCAGGAAGGGGGTCGGGCTCTTCTTCCACAAAACAAGCGACAGGACGAGAGGAAACAACCTCGAGCTGTGCCAGGGGAGGTTTAGATTGAAAACTGGGAAAAATTTCTTCGTGGAAAGGGTTGTGAAGCATTGGCACAGGCTGCCCAGGGCAGTGGTGGAGTCACCATCCCTGGAGGTGTTCAAACAACGTGTGGATGAGGCACTTAAGGACGTGGTTTAGTGGTGAACACGGTGGTGGTGATGGGGTGACTGCTGGACTTGATGATCGTAAAGGTCTTTTCGAACTCTGATGATTCTATGAGGGGAGAACAATCATATTTACTGAGCCCCAGACTGTCCCATAAGGACAATCTTAGCAGACCAAGAAAAATATGCTCTTTTTATGGATTTTGCCGATGCCTCAAAAGCCCAGAAACCTTCACAAAACCTTCCCTCTCTGTCTGTTCCGGCTGCTGCCGTAACCCAGCACAGTTTGCGAGGACACTTCTCAAGAACACTCAGGCTGCCAACCGGTTTTACAGCACAGATTAGCCAAAATACACCTCTCAACACTGCAATCCTGCAATAAAAGCAAATGGATTCTCTGCAGCAAAGTCAAAGGGATGTCACAGACCCGGAGCACAAGCAGCGACAAGGAAACAAGAATACGCTGGAGACTCCATCAGATTTAAGGTCCGTCCTGTCCTCAAGAGGAAAGCACAGCCAAGAGAAAAAGCTGCATTTCTCTACACCCTGAGTGTGCAGATTAACATCATCTTGCCCACATCCCTCAGTCCGTAGATAGAATTTGGCCACTGAAACCATTTTGATAGACTGGACTATTGCAGACACACGGATGGACAAGATGCAGCATCTCTGACTGCCACAGAGGCCACAGTTTGGGAAGTAAAAAACACCCTCGCTCTGCTTATTAGCCAGGAATGACCACAATCAGGGATTCAGCACAGAAATAAAAGTTGCCTCCCAGTTCTCCACCAGAGCCAGCCCTGCTGGGCTACATGGGGACCTGCAGGCTCTAAAATTGGAACAACAAAAGTAATTCCAGCTGATGCAAGTCAAATAAGATTCCCCATCTGTCAAGATCAAACAGCTGAACAGTAATTCGTCACATCTCCTACGAGCCCAAATGTTAACTGGATGTTGTACAATCCACACGGAAGGTACCCACTCCACCAGGATTAATCAGATCTTCTTTTAGACGTAACTCTCAGGGAAGCAACCAGACATATGTTCCCCTTTTGTAATCAAGGGCCATTACTACAAACAGTATCACAGGCACTAATAAAATGTATCTCCAGCTCCTCCATAATCTCTGCTGCACGCAGGAACAATACAGCCTCACCCAGCAGAGCAATATTGGGAGGAAATATTTGAGAGAAAAGAGTGCAATAAGCCTTGTGAGCTCTGCTTTATTAGCAAAAAAAAATGAAAGAGACCAAAAGAAAGAATCTTTTCTGTGAGACAGGAAAAAGATCAGGCAACAAAACAACTCCTAAAAGGAATGTTGGTGTGATTTTTTAAGATCAGCGGCTGCCAAGGTGGACTTGAATATACCTTCTAGTGGAAGGTGTTCCTGCCCACGGCAGGGGGTTGGAAGTGGATGATCTTTAAGGTCCCTTCCAACCCAAACCATTCTGTGATTCCAGAAAAGGAAAAAAGAACAGGAGTGACAGGTGTAGCAATCCTGGGATTCAAATACAAGCAACACACAAATAAACTGGGGAGTTTCCCAGCGCCCCCAAGGCTGTGGGAAGGAGGGAACACTCACTAGCGTGAACCTGCAGGCAGCATTTGGCACAGGATATCAAGGGACTGGTTCCATCCTCTCCAATATAGGAATTTGAAGGAAGGGGCTCCGTGTTTTCCCCACTTGAGGTAAAGCACATCTCCGGGATCAGGGGCTTGGTCTTCTGTCCACACTTGGAAAGGTGGATGAAAGAGGACGGCTCCCCCGCGGAGACTGGGACAGCTTCCTTATCCACCTGTAAGGACTGCGAGAGAAAATGGCAGCACATGGAATCACCTCTTCCCTGGGCACAGTTTAAACTTTCAGGGCTGAGCGCTCCCCTTGCAAAAAAACCCACCCAACACCTGCCACCAGACAGCCAAAACCTGAGCCTTAAACCCTGATTCTCCCAGGCACACCCCACCCCTGCCTTGTTCCTCTTCCTTAGGCCTCTCCTGGGACCTGCCATTTGTTTGGAAAGCTCCAAGAAGCTTTAGAATAACGAGCAGCGTCTCCTGGTTTTCTTCTGTAAAAAGCTGAACTTCCTAAATTGCAGCTGAAAACACCGAGGAAAAATAAAAAGGAAAATCTTATTTAAAGCAAGACCTTCCCTTCCCCCTCTCCCATCCCTCTGGCATCCTTCCCTGCTCTTCCTGCACGAATTTCTCCTGAAGGACACTTCAAGGTTTCTGGTAGCAGCCGGAGTTAAAAGCAGTGGATTAAACCCGCCCAGCTGCACCCAGTTTTCCTCAGAACCATCAAACAACATCCAGCAATCAGAACAGATATTTTATTTTCAGCCTCTATAATAAATCAAGGAGATTTTATTGAAGGGGGGGGGAAGCGGGCCCTGCTTTTCTCAGAAAAAGCTTCCAGCACACACACAGGGAATCTAAGGCACATATTCCTGGTGGACACACAAAGCCAAATCTGGCTTTCTGTGAGAACAAATCAATACCCAACTGAGCAAATGACTAATTCATCTGATGAATTTTGCCTTTCTGCTCATAACATCTCCCAGAGCACATTGGTAGTTTCCAAAAGAGATGATGGATGTGCTTACTCAGTAAATTTTTATTTTGTTGCTTGTTTGCATATACTCAGCAGGCTGGGCCTGTGCTGAAACACAAGCAATCACATGCCTGATGTGGCAAAGTTTTCTGCACAAAACAGTGTTTGCAAAGCTCTTTAAATGTGTGATTTTAAAAAATGAACACTGAGAAAGCCAGAGAAGCCAGGGAAAAAAAAACAAGCAACAAACCAAAAAGGCTGTGCCAAATCCAAATATTTTTCATCGGGGTGCAAATTTGTAGGGGTCTGTCTTTATTATAAATGTCTACATCCTAATTTATCCTTCTGAGCAGTATCAGAGGTTTAGATCAGACATTAGGAAAGATTTCTTCATGGTCAGGTATTGGAACAGGCTGGAGTCATCCCTGGAAGTGTTCAAAAAACATGGGAATATGGCAGTTGATTTAGTGGTGAACATAGTGCTGGGTCTGGACTGACAGTTGGACTTAATCTTAGAGGTCTTTTCTCAGTTTAATGATTCCATGTGAGGAATTACCTGGTTGTAGGGGTAGAAGAGGGTGCAGACAGCACAGTATGGCTCGCTCAGGGCAGCAGCTGCATTGAATTTCCTTTCAGCTGGGAAATTAAATGCTTTATTCTTCCACTGGAAGGAAAGTAAAGATTTCAAAGCCTCTGGATCGCTCATATCTTCCTCTCCAGAAAACGGGAACGTTTCTAGAACCAAAGAAAAACAAAAATCCCCAAACAATGGACACAGTCAGTAGAGGCAAAAGAGTTTATAGATAGAAGAGGTGGAATGGCAGCAAGGCTGAGTTAAACAGCTCATGTCTCAACAATACAAGTGCAATAATATTTTCATAAACCTTCAAAAGGCCCTTGGCATTTCAGGATTAAACCACTGCAGAATACTTTTTTTTTTGGGGGGGGAAGAGGGGGGCAAATTTCTTACCCTTCCTCAGGAAGGAAATTCGAGTCACTGTAAGTGTTAAAGAAATTTTCCACACAAGACTAAGTGTAAATCACTCCCTGCATCACCAATCTGCAAAGTTTCCAAGAGAACAGGGAACTCAAAAACATCTTGGTAGAACATTATCCCCAGAGCTCAGCACATTAAACCAAATTGTTCACTGCTTCACTGTTAATTACTAGAAATAAGCAGTTAATGTTCTGCTCTACAAGTCTTAAGTCTCCTCCCCAATTCTCCCTCCCTTTGAAGATTTTTTGACTCTCAGGTTACCTGGAAGGATAAAAGGAACTTGGAGTAAAACATTAATGGCTGAGTTCACATCTCAGATTTTAAATGTTCCCCTCAACTAATCTAATCTCTAATTGCCAGACAACGTGGAAATTTGATTGTGTTTAATTAATCACTCCTCTTTGTGAGGTGATGGATGCTGTCTGTGTGGCTCTGTCATACTTCAAACGAGGGTTACTTCCTAAAAAGTGCCTTTTCTTTTTAAGACACGAGCCAAAACCTCACGTTTCTCCAAGTTTTAGTTGAGGCACACCAGGTGACAGGCAGGGATTTCTGATACCAGCGAAATCAATGAAAGCAGCATCCTAATCCAGAGTGACAGAGGAGGAGAAAAAGGGAATGGCTGCTGAGTCTTATCACCATCTCTCCTCCCAGGATGGACCCTGGGGGACACACAGCTCCTACACTGCAAATAGAAGGGACAAACAATTTGTCTGGACTGAATCTTAGTGTAGCATGTGCATCCCCTTAATTTACAGGCTCACTGTTCCTCTTGCAGATCATCCTGGTACCTCATTCCCTGAAAAAGCAGGGAGTGCAGAGAGCTCCTTCTGCTCCCTGGTGGGGAGGGAAGAATCTGTTTGATCAGACTGTGCCCAGCAGGGCTGTAAATCAGTCCCCAGGAAATAAATGCCAGCTTTCACAAGAGCTGCTCCTGCTCCGGCAGCCAGGTCCCCAAACACCACCCAACAAGTCAGGGCAGCGGGAAGAATCTGC
The DNA here is from genome assembly GCA_035584735.1 of Pseudotriccus pelzelni. Lineage (NCBI taxonomy): Eukaryota > Metazoa > Chordata > Aves > Passeriformes > Tyrannidae > Pseudotriccus > Pseudotriccus pelzelni. The sequence goes on along the minus strand of JAWMRA010000078.1, from coordinate 147,076,736 downwards.
CTAACGAGGACCCTCCAGCACCAAGTTGGCTGCAAAGTCTCCCACCAAAAGAAGGGACCGAGTCTCTGCTGCCTCTCAGCTCTTCACTCCACCTTACACACCCCAGGACATCAAAGGCAGCCTCCTTGGTGAGGAGAGGGGTGTTCAGGACAGCCCCTTCCCGCAGGAGGAACCGATGGATATATTCTCTGAAGGGAAGGGAAGTGAACAGGGAAGGTGTTGTCCTTCGGAATGAAGGAGCTGTGAGTAGGGACTGGCAGCTGCTCCCACGTCCCTGCCCCAGCACACAGAATTTACTGTGGGCCTGTCTATCTTCGTGGGAAAGACCCCAAAGAGGGAAATCACACCACAAAACAGAGCGAGAGAAGAGTCTTTCTTTTTTTTCCCCCTTGGTCCAGACTGTTGAGGCATTCACAGGGACTGGAAGGTGGGAAAAGAGGAATCAGTGATGTGCAGTGAAGCACTGACAGACTTTAACTCTCATTTCTGCATCTCCCAAGAAAAGTTGGGCCCCAACACTGACATGAATTAAAAGCCACTAAAAGGTTAAAATTAACTCTCCTCACACACACAAGAGCAGACCTGACCTCCACTGCCCTCCAAGGGGAACAGATCTCATTCCACTCCAACACTTCACTTTTCCTTTAAGATGCAATTTTCCGTGAACTCTCTTTTCCCTCTGCCCAAAATGCTGCCTCACTCTGCACCCAGCAAAATATTTTTCTTGAGAGAAAAAAAGGGTGGGAGGTGAGAAGGGAACACCTCCCACGGAGGAGTTTTGTTTCCAGCTGGGTTATCCAAACGGGAACACGCTGCATTTTCCACCAGTTAAGTGTAACACACACAGTTTCAGGGCACCCACTTACGGTGATGGCTTCAGGAATTTTTGTGGATCAGGCAAGACAAACATTCCTGGTGGTGCTCACTCACCCTCATCACTCGAGGTCTCCTGTTTGACCACGGACAGTGGGGAGCGGGTCGGGGGTTTGCCCAGGGGGTGACGGCGACTCTTTTTGATCTCCATCTTCATTTTGGAGAAGGCAGCAGCAGTCTGGAAGGAAGCAGAACAAGCTGGATGGGCATCCCAAAGGAGGGAACAGGACAAGGGGGGCAGAACTCTTGTCATAAAGAGTTCTGAAATTCACACAGCAAACTTTTCACTGCCTTTTGGCTGAAACACTTCAGCTTTCTGAGCCAGTTCCTGTAGTTGATAAAAGCCAACACTAACTCTTCAGAAACTGGGTAAACTACAGAGTTTTATTCGATTCAGAACAGGCTCAAAACATCTGCAAGCTGCCAATTCCACTTGCTTATGAAAAGTCTGGTCAATCACATACACAGCTGGGAACTCCATGAAAATCATGGATCATCAAATCCCAGAATGGTTTGGGTTGGAAGGGACCTCAAAGCCCATCCAGTTCCACCCCCTGCCATGGGCAGGGACACCTTCCACTAGCCCAGGTTGCTCCAAGTGCCATCCAGCCAGGCCTTGGACACTTCCAGGGATGGGACAACAACTGTGGGCTCCTCTCACTACAATAAGTTATTGCTTGAAACCAGCAAATCTTACAGGGCTTGCTCATGGAAAGCCGCCAATCACTGACCTCTGCAGTGACCTCCGCGTTTGCTGGCTCTGCATTCTCCTCCTCCTTCCCGGGGATTTCCAGGGGCACCGCCTGCTCCCTCCAGCCCAGGCTCTTCTGGGTGGCGAACTGCTCGAAGGCCTGCTGGCAGGACATGCGCTCCTTGTCAAACACCACCTTCTTGGTCCTGGGCACCACGTAGAGCATGGGGATGATGGGCCTGGGTTTGAAATCCTCCTCCTCCGCCGGCGCCTCCGAGGGCTGGACGACGTTCAGGGGAGCTGGGGGCGGGTTCTTCTCGGCCGGGACCGGCGCTGGGGGCACGGGTGGCACCGGTGGCCGCGCTGCCGCCGCCTCACCCTCTGCCAGCTGCTGCTGGGGGGCTGGGGGCGGCACTGGGGGCCGCACGGGGGGCTGAGGGGCTTGGAGGTGGTGCTGGTGCTGATGGAAAAGGTGCTTCTTCTTCCTCTCGCCTTTCACTTTCGGAGGACGGGCCTTCGCTTTGCACTCCCCTGTTTCGAGAGAACAGGCAACAGTGAGCTCCTGCGCCAAGATCCAGTATTCAGTATTTCCCTCCTGTCGGCAAAGAGCTCCAGTGCTGGGATAGCCTTGTCCCACCATGGCACTATTGCTCTGACCTGTCCCATCATGGCATTACTCCTCCAGCGTATCCCACCATGACATTATTGCTCCAACATTTCCCATCGTGGTATTATTCCTCTACCACGTCCCATCCTGGCATTATTCCTTTAACATGCTCCATCGTGGATTATTCCCCTCAAACAGGCACCCCCTGAGAGCTGCAGACATAGAGCTGTGCCTCAGCACTGACCTAGAGAAGCCCACGTTACAAAGAGAAGACTTGTGTCATTTCTACGGACTATTAAATTCTTGACTGGAGCAGAAAGGCTGCCAAAATGAATGTTTCCTGGAGGGAAAATATCTAAATCCCTAAGAAACTGGACAGTGTGCCAAAACCCATGTCATTTATTACATTAGCCCTGCCTCTGGATTTCAAGCATTTTATATCAGCAGTCTCCAAAGTTGGGGGCACAAAATCATCCACTGGGGTGCAGGAAGGAAATATTTTGGTACTGTAAACAAAATAAAATATATCTTCAGAGTAGTATTTGCTTTATCTTTAGGTCTTCCTTTTTTAAATCTCTGCTTTTCTGCATGTCTATAATGGACATATTAGCACAGAAATACAGTGTTCCTGTGTATTTCTGTGCTATATATAAATATAAGTATATAAATAAAGACATACATCAGGAGGTGTGCTCAGAGGGTTTTTTTGCTGATAAGGAGGTGCAGTCAAAAAAGTTTGGAGACCCTCATTCTGTATCATGTTGTGCTGAATCTCTGGTCCTCCCCCATTTGCTGCTCCCTTTATTTGCAAGCACGGCTCTTATCTGGGTATTACTGTTGTGCCAACGCGTTCAACATCCCCAGGAAATGAAGAACTGAACAAAGACACCTGAATCGTTATTACCAGAAGATTTCTGCTATAAAGTCCTTTTAAAAGATGCCTTGAAAGCATAAATCAGGTAGAGCACTGAGCTAAGCCTGTTACAGACACCACACCAGCACTGAGATATCTTTTCCACTGTCCTTGTTTCTCCCAGCTCACTGTCACTCATTTTAACTGTGCAGGTCTCTCACACAGCCCTGACAACACTTCTTGAACAGATAAACATCTCAATACCATCATAAAAGACTTCCCCGCCTCTCTCCCCAATGGAGCTCTGTTGTGAGATCCAAACACTGATTTTCCAGCAGCGGTTAAAACTCCTGCTGGCCACTGAGGGAGTGTCTCAGGCTAAGACAGGAGCTGCCTTCGCCTCTTCCCACTGCCCAGCTCCTTCCTCACTCCACGGGTGGAGTTCCCAGTTCCCCCGACGGAAGGTAAATCGGAGATGCTCATGGTAAGATGACAGGGCTCAGTTTATTCCAGAGGAGATTGTTTCTCACCTCCAGATGCTGTGGCAAAAGGTCATTTCCCATAACAGGATGGGAAGGAAGAGCTGATGACAACCAGAGACAGGTTGTTCACCCCAATAATGATGTTTCACCAACCCCAAACCTACCCAGACCCTTCCATTACTACCCCAAACCTGACCAGTCAAGCCCAGTAAATGGAAAACCAGATAAACCATCAGCCAAAAACGAGGTCTCTACAGGAGAAAGGGTGAACAACCCTACAATGAGATCAAGTGCCAACATCCCAGCTGAAATCTTCCAGGGAATACCTCAACCTCAGCATTTCCCAGAAGGCTGCTCTGATGACTTTATTTACACTAACTTATAAACACGGGAACAAGTCCAGCCCAAATAATTATAGCTGTACTTGTGTAGGCAGTCCCTCAGATAAACTAGTTTGTTCTATCACAGAGAAAGGAATATTGAATTTCCTTAGAGAAACAAACACAGTGAATGAAAGGCAAATTGGATTTCTCCCCAGTTGCACAAAACCAGATCATATTTACTCTCTATACGCTCTGAGAATTCTCTCCCCAACAACACCACAAATGCCATTCACCAGCTTTATTGACTTCTAAAGGGTAATTTGACAGCAGCTGGCACGTAGAGCTGGGCTTAAAAGTCTTTGCATTAAGAAGAACAAACGAGTTTGCAAGTGAATCTATAGAATCAGAAGCCAGGGGAAAGGGAGGTAAAATTCCAAGTGCCTATCTGGCTATCCTGAATATTTCTAGGAAGGAAATGGTGGGGATCAATGGTTGGACTCGATGACCTTGCAGGTCTTTTCCAACCTCAGCGATTCAGTGATTCTGTGATATCTTTGAAGGGAAGGGGTTTTGGTGAGGAAATCAAAGCACTTCCATTGGGCCCCACACCACAACTTTGGGCAACAGGATTATAAAAAGATGCCACAAGGAGTCTGCGCTCCCTCCATCGCAGCAACATCTCCTGGGATGGGGCAAAGACAGTTAGAAATGGACTTCAGCACCAGAGGGAAGGGTTGTAGGCCAGTCTGCAGGACTCCCACCAGGCACAGCAGCACAGGCAACGCCTGCTGACTCACAGGAGATATTTCTGCTGCTCAGCACCCCCAGAGAAGAGCAAAGACTAAAGACTCTCCTTTCTCGTGTCCCAAGACAACCTGCTAAGAATTCTAAATACATTAATAGCAACATAATAAATTATGAATGTAAAGCTGAGTCACAAAAACCCAAAACAAAACACCGTTAAGGGATCTGGGTCAGAAATCCTGAAAACCTCGAGTTATAAATACTCAGCCTGTCCAAATAACCAGCACGAGGCACAAGACGCACTGAGAAACCGGGCTTACTTTGAAATCTCCTTCTTCCTCCTTCTCAAGGTCATCTCTACTGATGTAAATAGAAAAATCAAGCCAAATTAAAACCCAAGGAATAAAGAAAGGAAGTGGAGGAGGTGGGAGGGGGGTGGAGCTGAATTGCCACGAGCAGGGCCATCCAAGCAGATGCTCTTTTCTTTTTCAAGATGAAACCCTAAGACACTTGTGAGAGGCAGCAGGATGTGGAAAACTAGAGAAGTCATTGGGATTTAATTGCTACATTGCAGTAAGGAAGCTGTACATTTGCTAACAGCCACACCAAGCAAGAGCCTGTTCCAGTGGCACTTGCTGCAGCGGTGCTGAAAATCAGCTTTTCCCTCCTGAGCTAAGAGTTAAAGAGCTCTTAAGATGTAGTGGAAGTGTATGATTTGGAACCTATTCAGCTAGAACAGAGTTTTTATTGTTCCTTGGCCATTCTAATGATCTCAGATCTGTCCCTGTCACTTATCTCTCGTCTCCAAAGAAAAATCAGCATTTTCGGGCCATTTATTCCAAGCATCAAGTGTTAAACTTGTACAAGAGCTCCGAGCAGACAATTTAACACACTGCTGCTGCTTCCAGGCTTAGGGCAATAGAAATTAACTGTCTGCACTGGGCTGCTGCTCTGTGCAACAATGATTCTCCAACTCCTGCTTTCCCCTGAAAAGAGAAAACACACTGTCTAGTTAAGAGACTCTGGAACTGAACAAAGCCCTCCATTCTCTTCCCGGAGCTTCCATAGATTTCCTTTAAGATCATTATCAAGCTTCTCTAAACAGTTCGCAGCATCAGTTTCTCCAAGTGCTAAACAAATAATGGATGTATTACAACAGATTAAAATTAATTCACTTCTCGGAGAAGCCACAGAGAGGGAGCGTATCAGGCACAGCAACCACTTACCCACACACACTAGGGGAGGGAAAAACAGCTTTTTCCCAGCAGAAATTGCAACCTTTGCTACACAGCCAAGGAGAAGGTGTCACAGGAAGAGCCTCAGGCTCAATGGGTGAGTTCAGGCCTTGGGAATAACCACGTGCAGAAGGAATCCCGAAGGATTGGGAGCTGCCATGGACTGGTTTTAATTTCAGCCATGCAAAGGAAGCTGAAAAGCTTCCCTGCTCCAGCTGGACTTGAGGAAACCCAAGTGGGACTCGTGCAGCAGCTGTGGATCCCACCCAGCCTAAAGCTCCCTGGATTCAGTCTGTGAGAAATGGGAACAAAGAGAGGGAAAGGGGGAAGATGAACTGCACAAGGCAGTGCACAAATCAATCCTTTCCACAAAAATATATTTTGTTTCCCTATGAAATATTTTTTAAAATATTCCTCCCATCATATATATTTTTACAAACCTGTAATAGTTGCAGACCCTGCCAAGAAAGCTACTGGGACTGAATTCTTAAGGAGAGGGAAAAATCAATTGCTGCTGTGAGTGATGGTGTATTTCAGTGAGCATGGATTTAACACTGGGAAAAACTCTGCTGATATTTCAACAGAAATAAACAGCGGCACCAGTTATTTACAAAGGTGTTTTAGAGAGATAACTTGCCCCAAACTCTTCACTACCACCAGTAAGCAGGGCCCTCACCTTCTCCCTCAATCCCTTTGCTTCTCTCCTCTTCCTCCAGATCTGTCCCTCTTTTCAGCTCCTCTTTTACTTTCACATCTTCCAAGGCAGTTTCAATAGCCATGACATCCCCAAGAGACTTCTGATCCTCTGTTTTGTGCCTTCGGTGTTGACTCCTTTTTCTGTGAGGCCTGGAAGTACAAAAGTGGGATTTGACATGAAAGCACAGCCTTCAATATAGAAAACCATCACTGACTTAAAAAGCTGAATACAAAACAAAAGGATCTTCTTTGGAGTGAAAACACAAGGTAGTTAAAATAGCTACAGGGCAAAGGAGATATCTGAAAGGGAGCAGATGAACCTTGCATAACTCAACATTCAAGATCCATTCTTGCAGCCATTAATTGTCTGGGTTTCCTGAAGAGCTTTTTCCCACCATTACTAATGGGAGCTCACAAGCTGCAGTTAAAGTGATTTTAATTGTGGTTTAAATCTATTTTGCTTGTATTTCAAAACACAGATGGAAACTTGTTTAAATCTCTCTTTCATCCTCTGCCTCCATTCCATTATTTCGGTTCATTCTGGCCGCGCTTCCCTTTGGCAAACTGCTGGAAGTCTGCAAAGCATCATCTTCCAGCTCTGAGACATTACCCAGCACTGCCAGTCCCCAAAAACACACTATAATGAATGTTCAGAGCAAAATCAATAGGCAGACTGTGATTATCCAGTGGTATAATTCACAAGGTCCAAGGCCTTGAAGAAATCTACCTAAAAAATATGGATATTAATATGATCAGACTAATACTAATGAGCCAATAGCAGTGCTGTTCATTCTTTTTAAAGTCAATGCCACTAAGGCAAAGAGATTACAGCGGCCACAATGCAAAGAAAAATGCAAATTCAGAAGTCAGGACGATTATTTGTTTGGTTGGGAACAGTAGGAAGCCAAGCACCCACACAGACATTCCCCCCCCACTTCTCAAGAGGGTCAGGGAGGGAAAACAGGAAGAACAAGAGCCAGAAGACTTGTAAGTCAAGACAAATGCAGGTGAAGGAAAGGGGAGAGATTAAAAAGAGATAGAAATAAGCCCAGGAAATCCACTCACCGTGTCCCACAGGCAGAGCAGTGCCCAGCCAGTCTCCAAACAACCCCCACCTCGGAAGCCAAACCCCTCCTTCTTCCTCTCTCTCCCAGTTTTTATTGCTCACCATCACATTTTATGGCACAGAAGCTCCCTTTGGCCACTCTGGGCCAGCTGTCCCAGCTGGGTCCCCTCCCCATCTCTCATCCACCCCACAGAGGGGGGGAAATAAAGTTTTGACACTGTGCCAGCAACAGCCAGAACATCAAAGCCTTATGAACTGCTGGTGTAGCCACAAATCCCAGCAGTTCCACCCCAGCCAGTCCCAGCTCAATGTTTTTACAGAACCTATCCACTAGCTCCTTGAATTTTGGGTTTAAGTCTGACATGCTCTCTTTTCAAGAGAGGCTGATTCAGCAACGTGTAATTTTTACCCCATTTTTAGCATGTAGACACTTTGGTTTTGGTGGGTTTTTTTGGTTGAAAGCAGCATTTTCCATATGGCCTCACATCCAGCATCGTGTGACAAACAGTAAAACACAACCACTGCACCCATCAGCCTCAGAATGTACCAAAGCTGCAATTCAGCCTCCCATCCTCAGGGTCCAGAAATTCAGCTGCTAATTAGATCCGGAGCACAACAGAATTGAGGGCCCTTAATCGGGTAAAGCGACAAAGAAGGGAGAGAAAAATTCAACCTGAGATGGAAGATGAATAGAAAAGCAGGTTGATCCATATGCACAGGGATTTCTAATTGCCAGACTCGGAGCATATGGTGGCTCTCCAAGTATAGATGTTGCCTTCACACCTGCAAGACAGTCATTAGCAGGAACACCGAGCTGAACCCAAAAGGATCAGCTCTGCTCTTCACCCATATTCCAAGTACACACCACCTTCCCTGGAGGAGGGGGAAAAGTCAGGTGGGAGGAGAAAATAAAGCTGTAAGACTCTGTCACTGCAGCTGGAACCTTTTGTGGCTGAAGAAAGCATCGGAGCGGGGTTACACGCTGCTTTCAGGGAAGTGTGTTTTATTCCTGCGGCGTGGAAATGCCAGGCAAAAATTACAGCACAAAGCTTTACACTCACAGGAGGTAAAAAAAATAAAAAGGTCTTTTGGCAGTGCTCTCTCCTCACTCTGGAGTTGCGGGGGAGAGAGGCAGAAAGCTCTACATTTAAAGAAGCTGCTGCCAGAGCTACAGGCTGAAGGCTGAGCAGTTTCTCAGGTGAAGCTGTTCTGGGTCTGCCAGAATTGACACACCACAAATGGGCTGCTGGGGACTGGACTGGACTAAAACAGCCTCTTGCTGAAGCCACAAAGTAAACAAAGTTGAGTTTTTCAAGGTAACTAAGTCTGAGTGACCTTAGAGAAGAAATAACACATCTCTGCAGAGTTTAAAAGCTCCATTTTCCAGGAGAGCTGACAAAAAAAGCAGCGTTTGTACTCTTTGAAGAACAGAGCACAAAGTGACTTAAATTAAGTAGCTACAACTGTGAAGAGGTTTGGGCAGAGGTGAATCCCATCCCTCCATCCTGCTGAGAAAAATCAGGCTTCAAGTAAAATGATGTCTTGGAAAGACATAAGCACAGGAGGGAAAGTACTGCTAAGGAGTATTGAACAGCTTCAAAACTGCTTCAGGATAATGCTGAAATAATCCAGGAAACACTGAAGAGATAAGGAAAAAATGTACCTGGATCTTTTGCAATAGGCTCAGGCTGAGAGAGAGGCTTCTCTGCTGAGGGAAAATAATCCTTGGTGTTCGTACAGTGCCTTACACTGTGCAAATATTTATATGTATAAGTAACCCTTAACAGTGACAGGCAGTAAAGAGATTCCCAATTTCCAGATGAGGAAGAAAAAGCTCCAGGGGCCCACTGGAGTTCAGCCATTGCCCGGAGAGCACAAATGGCAACCTCCTGACTCTGAGATAGCACTGCTTTTCCTGGAGCTCATTACAGAAGGAATAGCTGGAAACATCTTAGGAATGTAACCCCTGGAGCAGAGCAATATTGCAGAGGTCAGTCATCTGCCAAATGCCATATTTATTGTGTCTTTTGGAGCGTGGACTGAGTGGAGAACACACCTTTCCATTTCAGCATTCGTAAAATAATACTGGACAAAATATTTCACGCAGGAAACACAAGTCACAGGACCTCCAGTCCAGGGCTCACTGGGTGGCTGAAACTTCTGGCAGACAAACAGCAGTGATGGAGAAAGAAAGATAACATAAAAGTGTCTCTTCCTTTGATAAAATGCCTAAATACATCAGCTATCATCCAGTTATTAGGTTTTTAAATTGTTACTCACAGTCCTTATCAAAGATGGCCCCAGGAACTTATTTAACTTTTATTTTTTTTCCCTGGATTTTCAAGCAGTGACACTGGAACTGAAATTACCAGCAGAATATTAAAAGTGGATCAAGCAACACAATTTCGAGGGCCTGCCAATGCTCTCAACCAGGAATTCAACAAATACCAGATGAGAGCAGAGAGAAACCACATGCTGCACTGCGAGTGCTTTTGGGAATGGGAATGAGAAAGGTGTAAAAAATGAGGATATGGGAGCATATGGAAGGGCATAAACGTTACCTCAATTTCTTAACATACAGAATCTCAGCCTTCAAGTAAGCTTGAGGAGGAAGGGAAGTTCTCCCACCACCAGCCCATGTCCAAACCCCTCCAGTTCAGTTCCACTCTGAGCCAGCAGCAGCATTTTTATCAGTCACCCTCCTCCACACACACTTATCATCACACACCCCTGCTGGTTCAGTAGATGAACTCAAGAGTGAAAACCAGAGCAGGCATGAGACAGCTGAGGGTTTTCAATGGCACAGGAGATCACAGAAAACTACCCCAAACCAAGAGGAAGCCTTGGGAAACCTCGATGCCCAAAGATTTCCTGTGGGCTTTCCAAGAAGGTGACATGAAAAAAACTCAGTGAAAAAAAAAAAGGAAAACACCTCCAGAGTTACTATTTTAAGAAACTTGACAGGAGAAAGAACGACGTGACTGAAGTTGATGAGGGAAGTCACCTACCGGTGTTTGTTGTCCTCTTCCTCATCTCCCATCCTACAAAGCAAGATTCCAACAGGAAAAGGTTAGCATGCCAAATTTTCAACTCAGGCATGCTGTTAACACACAGAAAGCCACAGACTTGGAGAAAATTAAGGCAGATCAAAGGAAGCACAGAAAGGCATGCATAAAATCCCTTTTGCAACTGATGGGGCTTTTTTTTTTTTCCCCTTCCTGCTTTCTGATAAGTGAAGCTTTAAATGTTTACTATAGATTTTTTTTGTCTTCCAGGGTAAGATGAGATGTGAGGGGGCACCCAGTGTCCTACTTTGGAAAACATGTGCTTTTATAACATTTAAAGGAAAGAGAACAATGAGGGACACGTTACCCAAGACAAATTACAAGAGGAACTGTATAAAAAGAACAAAGGCGAAAGGGGAAAAAAAGAGTTTGAACTAAGAATTACAGCATTTAAAATCTTAGCAATTAGAATCGAAGTGCTCAGACACGACGACTTTTTTACCTGCGGAGCAATTTCGCCTTCAGGTCTGCCTTTGTCTCATTCCAGGCATCCAGTTCTGGGCTGGTCAGAGCTGTGGGTTTCATGTGGTCCAGGACAGCGATGTCTTTCCCTTGTTTCCACAAATCGTATCGTTCTGGCTGCAGGACCCTCACAAACACATCCATGGAGATCTTCACCATGTCCTTACGGCACGTGCACTGCAAGAGACCCCCCCCCCAACACAGGGCACATCACTCTGAGGGACTTTTTTCTCACCTCATCAGCCAAATTTCCCTCTCTCCAGAGGCAGATTAACCCTCCCCAGTGCTGGCTGTAAGGCCTGCAGGGGGTTATTGGGAAGGGGCAATGTTGGGAATCACTTTGATGGGTACGTGGGTGTTTCAGCTCCATGGAAAGCACCGACTCTCCCTCTGCTCTTTGGCAAACCCGAGGCAGCAAAGCTGCCACACTCACCAAGGGTGGCTGAAGACTCTTTCCCCAAGCATTTTGTTCTCCCTCTAAGCCCACCAACACTCCAAGCCTTTCTGCTGGCTGACACTCTGCTCATCTATTGTCCTGCAATCATTAGACAGCAATTGCTTTGTCTGATCCAGACCAGGTCAGAGTCTGACCTCACACCCACGGTCCCTCCATCAGCCTGTCTCTGGCAGAGTTTTTCAGGCTGAAAAGATATTATTGATATCACTTCATAACGAGAAAAAAAAAAGTCTTAGAGGAACAAAAGAGTAACCTAGAGAACAGGGCAGTTAAACTTCACAGTGACACATCTTGACATTGCACATCAATCCTGTGCAAGAGCTGAGAAACAAAGCTACAACAATAAGTACAACCTGCACCTAAACCACGTGGGCAGTGGGAGGAAATGTGCATTATTCATCTCAACTGGCCTGTGCTCATTAAAACTAACCAGGAAACCCAGGTGGTTTCCCTTGGATATATCCATTGGCTGTGATGAAGCACAGGGGATTCTCACCCTGGACACCAATCTCAGTCGGAATGAGCATTTAGTCTTTACAAACTTAATCGAAGGAAGGTAGAGGATGGAAAAGGACACAGCAACCCCTCAATGCCCTCGTGGCTCTGGGGGCTGAGCCCCCTTTTAGTCCAGCTCTAAGGGGCAAAACTTTGCAGGGTGTGAACTCGCACCAAATTGAATTTCAACTTTGAGGTAATCGGAGCCACTCTGCAGGACTGGTTTGGGGGTTTTTTCACCCTTCCTTCACACCTTTTCAAAACAGTTCTACCCATTCTCTTCACAGAAACGCCTGAAATTAAACCTGTTTCTCATTTTCTTCCTTCACTTTTCACCACCCTTACTAAAAGATTTATGACTGTAGTTAAGAAGCCACTGAGAGATAGGGAAAAGAGCCTTTCTGCTCAGTTCTCCACTCCCTCCCAACTCCTGTTTTCCATGTTGCAAGGACCTCTGGCTGCTTCTGCTGCTCCGACTGGGAGAGCACCAGTAACCCGAGCATTTATGGACAGGGAAGGAGCATTTATGGACAGGGATTCTCAGGAAAACTCCGTTCACTTCATGAAAAACTGTGCAGGACAGAAAGGCTGAAAATGCAATTTGGCCCAAGCACGGCAGGAACACAGATGGCACCTGTGCTTCAAATTCCAGCCCAGGCAGGAGCTTCCCAGAGGCACCTCCATCAATCCTGCCTTAAGGGGATTTGTACTGAGCAGATTTTCAGACATTTTTTCCTTAAGAAAGTTAAAAAAGCACCTGTGCAGGGCGACAAAGAGGAACACAGAGGAGCACCCCCAGCACACGGCAGCAATGAGCTCTGGGGATTGACCTCCTCAGCCTCCACAGAGCATGAAAAAAGGCTTAAAAGGGGAATAGGTCCATTTTGTGATGCTGACCCGGAACCAACAGGTCTGCACACATGTCATGCCTTCAAATCCAGCAGAGCAAATCCCGAGGCACAAGGGTCTAAAGGTCTCCAGAGCAGTTTCCAACCACCAGCAGCTTAAGAGTCTCCCAAAAGTGTACACAAGGATTAGGGAGAGCCCACACGCTGAGCTCTCGGAGCGCTGACTCCGTGGGCTGCATCTGCCACATCCCACACCACCAGCAGCCTCTGCAGTAGCTAAATGCCTTTCTTTACACAAATCTACCATGATGTATGTTTATACTTCCATTTTAATTTAATTCTATTGCTTTCACACCAGCAGGCATGAATAATTCACAAAGCCTCTTTCCTCTGGGGCTTCTTCCGGACCGTACAGTTTTATTTCCTCAGCTGCTGCAGTTGTGTCATATCCACGTCTCCCATCACGGGCAGGAGATTTTTCCATCCCCTCCCCTCAAACAGCAGTGAAATCCTGCTTGATACAGCAGATGCTTCCAGTACAGCTGGAAAAAGGAAGGTGCATGTGGGTCTGAGGGGTGGCAGAGGGAGAATGGGGGGATCAGGAGGAGACTGTGGGTAGAGACGGGCAAGAACCTGCCTTGGCAATTAATTACCTGCCCCAATCCATTAGAGCAGGACAAAAATGGCAAGGTTGTGTTTCCTGGCAATGACATCCAATTGCACATATTGCCTTCCCCCTTCCATATACACAGAGTTATATTTCTTTCCAAGTATTTAACTGTGGTCATAAACACAGGGATTTCCTAAAAGATATTACGTCTCCACCCCCCATCTCTGTCTATTCCTATCCCAATTTCTGCAGAACAAATCCTTCCATATTCCCTCTAACTCCAACACTTTTATATCCCACTATAATTAAAACTTTACAGAAGCCCCAAAGCAAACCCACCACATCCTGAAAATGGAGGTGGGGAAAAAAGAAAACCACACCAAAAATCAACCCAGTTTTTGAGTTGGCTCTTTGCCTTTGGTTGCAGGGGAACACGAGCAACAAGACAAGGCCTTTCACATTCACCAAATCTGCAGGAACTTAAGTTGTTCCACCTTCTCAAGGCTTTTCCCAGCCTCCCCTCTCCTTTCCTATGAGTTAATGTCTTCGCTAACCATAAGCACATGCAAAGGCAACTTGCAATCCAAGCACATGGAAAAATACTGTAAGGAAATGCACAATTAAGCCCTTTTCCAAGCCAGAAACCCAACATTCTTCTTCTCCTTATTATTTTATTATCTGCTACTCAAATTTGGAGCCCGTGGTAAAATATGTGACCACACCAGGAGATGTGTCCCATCAATTCTAACTCCAAGACTGATGGTGGGAAATTTGTGGCTGTTGAATGCACAACCATTATCTTATTTGCAGTAGTTTCTAACATAAAAACACGAATAAAATATAAAAAACTATATAACAGTCACATAAAACTACCATCTCCTTGAAGTAATAAAGTCAAATGATATACAGAAAAATGCACTAATTCAACCTCAACCATCAGCATTAGTTATTTAAGGATATTTCCCTCAATTCCCAGCTATTAACACTAAACTGAAGTTCAGCACTTCTATAACATATAAAAAGTTAATGTAAAATAAGCCTTTTCCATATGTAGAAATAGTCTTCAAAATTATACATTTAAAGTGGCACCTCTGGCTCTCCTAGAAGAAAAATCTTCTTATTTAGATGAAACCAATTGATAAGACATGGCCGAGTCTTTTTTCACCTTAATGGAAATTTAAATATAAAGAACCCCACCAGGCTCAGAGCTGAAGTTCTTTCAGCTATTAAATCCCAGAGAAAAAAATCTTTGCTTAAAGCTTTTTCTATCAGCTTTTCCTAACAATGAAGCCTAAAAGCAAGTTCCTGGGAAGGAGGGATGGTTCTGTTCAAAAGGCAGCTGAGAAACTCTCGCTGTGTATTACAGGCACACTGTTAAGGCAGACAACACTCCTAAGCTTTTCTCCATACATTTCCAGGAAAAAGCAGAGGGTTTCAGCTTTTGGGAGTAACACAGAATCCTGCCAGAGCAATGCTCTTAAGGAGGAATCCAGTTTGTCACCACGTTCCAGGTGTGCTACTGAGATCTGGTTTCAGACTCATCCAATAGGACAGAACAAACCAGTCTGGGCTTCGGTTTCCTTTTCCTTCCCCTCAGCCTGAAAGATGAGTGGCAGGCATTCTGCAAGGAAATAAGGAGTTAAACTTGGAGGAGAAGCAGGAAAAACCCAAACTGCAGAGCTGGTGTGTTTAATGGTTGGTAGTTGGAAGCTTGTGGGAAGGAAGATGAGTCTTGACCCCCCGTTTCCAGCGTAATTACTGGCATCGCCGTAAGTCTCAACAACAAACCAGTTCATTAGGAAACCCACTGGAAACCCTTCCCAGAGCTTCATAAACAAAACAATTAGGCAAAGATTTCCACGGGCTCCCCCTGGTCCCTGGCTGCAGGGCACACTTTCTCCTTGCCTGCTTCCTTAACGCGCTTCCAGGCGGATTTCTGCGGGCAGAAGAGTTGGGTAAGTGGCAAGTGGGGAGTCAGACTCATCCCACTCAGAGTAAGAGGATTCTGGTTTAAGGCATGATATAAATGCTGTGTGACTCGTTTCATTGCAGGCAAATGAAGTAACAACCCTTCCCAATGGGAATCAGGCTTCTGCTGAGAGAGGACGTGGACATTTCTCCTTTTTCCTGTTTGCAACCTCTGCCAGAATTCTTCATTTTTTGCTATTCCGTAGACAATACCTGCAAGGAGGCTCCTGAATCCACCTCCAGTGCACACAGTCCTTGTTCCTGCAAGACAAACGGGGGGCAGAGGGGAGAAGCACCTCCACGGGGACCTGAGTTATGTGTCTCTGAAGTGGCTGGAAGAGCCCAGGAGGAGGCTCAGAGCTCCCAGCAGCGCTGCAAGAGCAGAACTCAATGAAGCACCAGCTCCCTTCTGCTTTGACACACTCAGCCCAGCACAAGGGATAAACAATTTAGGACTTTTCTCCAGCGCTTGTGACACAGTCTGCAGTGCATCCCCAAAGCCAGGTGTCCCTTGGCGTGGGAATGGTCGGGGTTGGGACCCCTGTGAGGGGGAACCAGGGGGAATCATCTGCAGCGAGCACGTCCTTCCCAAGGGGATTTACTGCAGGCACAGGACGTGCAACCCACGCCGCACAGAAATCCCAGGGAGGGACTGGGACACTGTGTCAGCCCTGCAACATCAGCCTCCAGGGGTTCAGGGCAGTTTTCCAACCTGGAGAACGGCAGTTCCCATCCCAGAGATCAGCAGTCACTCTAGGCGGGGAAAGCCATGACTAAGCAGCAGTAAAAAAAGAGCATCCTTTACACCTTGCAGTAATTAAGCTCAAGTAAATTAGGCTGAGGAGCATTGAAAACTGATCTAGTCTCTGTTTAAAAAAATCTGTTTGAAACCCCCCATTTGGTGCTCAGGGTTAGGCCAAGCTCTGAGCAGGAGGGAGTTGAGGTGCCTGAAGCCACCACTGTCCCATCCGTGTCCCATTCCCTGTGAACCAAGTCCTGAACAGTTTATAATGGATAATAACAGGATCCAAGTCTGGATTTCAACCCAGTCTCTCGGATGCCCCTTCTCAAGGGCAGGACATCCAGGAGGGCCAGGTACCTGCTGACACCCATCCATCTGCTCCGGCAGCATCCCAAGGACTGGAATCCTGGAAACCTCCCGCTATTTATTCTGCTGACACAACTCTCAGTGTTCTTCCCTCATTAACAAAAATCACCAGGACCTGCCAGTCAGTCCTTCAGAAGAGGAGCTCAGAGAAGAACTCCTAACACAAACCTTCAAGGCAGTTCCTAAACAAAAAAATAACCATCTCCTTTCCACCTCAGCAGGAAAAACCCTGTAAAAATTCCTTTTTATTGCACAGAATCAGTGCTTTGCCAGGAGTGAAGTATTAGGGGTGTTTACAAATAACACAAGAAAATAAGGAGGGGAAAAGGTGTAAGATTTTGTACAGGAGCAACTCTGAATCTGTCTGACAAAAATAAACCATGGAAATGTTAGTCTATAATAGATTTTACTTTTTTATTTAAAGGTATTCTAAGCTTAAAAGGTCTAATTAGAGTAAAAGAGCAATTCTGAATGTCTGACAAAAATATACTACGGAAATGCTATTTCATAAGAGATTATTTTATGTGTTCTAAAGCTCAAAAGGTCTAATTAGAGTCAGTTAAGGCTCAGACACAAAGTAATGCAAAGATTCAATTCTGATTTCCCTTGTTTTGGGGAGCAATTTTACAGTATTACCAAACAGTTCCTGCAGGAAAAAAAGCCTCACAAATTTTATTTCCTTGGGAAATAGTGATGTTTTAAGGGGAAACCTACTAAGCTCTGAATAGTAGGAAGAAAGCTTCGATTTTCCAAGGAAAATTCTATGCCAGACAACCTCAAATCACAGATATTCCACGTATAAATTTGAGATTATTTCAATGGTATATATATAACAAGAGAGGAGAGGGTTTGGAAGCAATAAGCCACATAGAAGAGATCCAAAAGGTCCCTGTTTTGAAGAGGCTTTTGTAGATCAATAAAATCCAAATGCAAAAGTCTCGTTTTCCCCTCCCCTAAACGACTGAGCAGCAGAGCAGGAAGGGTTTTACGGGAATACTGCCTGGGATGAGATAAAGGCTGATTATTTCAGAGCCTAAAAGTTATCCAGGAGTGTCTGTGCAGGAGTTGTTCCCCTCCCATCCACTTATTTCCACTGCAGTTTGTGAAAGAAACTGAAAAGCTGACCTGGGACTTGAATTTCTGCTAAAACTGTACAAAAAATAGTACAAAAAAAAAGCAGGTTTTTTGTATAGCAAGAGATTTAGAGGCCACCTCGACTTGGGGAAGGGCACTTTACTGATCTTTCCACTCCAGGCTGGTTATTCTGTATTTTTTACAGCCTGGGCAGGTTCTCTGTGGTCAGAACATTCCACCCATCTGGCAGGGAATTAGCACAGCTCTGCCTGTGTTCCTCCAAGGTGAGCCACTGCCTTCCCCTCTCTCACTACTTCTCTGACATCCATCGCTCTCAGCAGAGCAGGATCCAGATTTCCTCCCCAGGATCATGTCCAGGAGAACATTACAAGTGGCTAATTACGAACCTTGCCTTGTCCCCAGTCTCAGAAGTGCTGGCAGGACAAGAGAGCCGAGCTGCTCACCCAAGGAAGGGAGGGAATCACCTCCAGCCAGCTGCTTTAGTGCAGGAACAGCAGGTTCCTGCAGAGCTTTGCCCAGCTGAGAGTCCCCAGAGAACTTGATCAAGGAGTGTATGATCAGGAAGGAACCAAACCTGCTGGATGTGGGCAAGGATAACCTAATTGTGCCTGAGAGCACAGAAATCACACACTGGAGGGTTATGGATTCACAGAATGGTTTGGGTTGGGAGGGACCTAAAAGATCATCTGTTCCAACCCCACCCTGCACTATCCCAAGCCCTGTCCAACCTGGCCTTGGACACTTCCAGGAATGGGGAGTCCACAACCTCTCTGGACAATCTGTTCCAGGGCCCCACCACCCTCACAGGGAAGAACTTCCCTCCACGAATTCTCCCCCCACAAACACCAGGCAGCTCCAGTTTCCATTTCATCAAGCCCTTGCTTAACTTCAAATGAGATCTAAACGAACCTCGTGCCCTCACAGTGCAACAACACTCACTCCTCCTCTGGAGCACAACCCCCAGCCATCCAAGGGTTAACTGACCCGTGATTTAAGCAATATTAACCAGAGAGCCCAGGACAGACAAGTGGCACCCAGTGCAGTGGGAATAAATTGGGCATCTCCTTCCGCACTTCCCCTTCCCCTCCCCAGGTCTGCTCAGAGCTCTCGCTGCCGCTTGTTCGGTAATTTCACGCTACGCTGCTCGACAATGTAAGCATGGAGGCTCCATCTAAAACTGCACTTCCCAAATGTCACTCGTTTGGGAACACATGGCTGAGCCCAAAATTGCTTTTAATATCCAAGCGGTGCCTGCTGGCACTGCTGTAGTTAAGGGGCTGCCCGAGTTTCCCCGATAAACCCCATTTTCTGGGGTGTGACAGCAGCACCATTTGCTACAGATAAACCCGCCAGACAAGGTCACAGCACACAAAACCCATTCTTGGCGTTTCTAAAACCAAGGTTCCTCGGCTGTTTTTCGAGTTTAAGGCGCTTGGTTTAAGGTTTTTCTTACGGTTTAAGGTTTTTCTTACCCTTCCTTTAACTCCAGAACAAATCCAAACATAAGACCCGTCCCTGGAAGTGTCCAAGGCCAGGCTGGACAGGGCTTGGAACAACCTGGGCTGGTGGAAGATGTCCCTGCCTGTGGCAGGGGGTGACACTGCATGGGCTTTAAGGACCCAATGAAATAATAAAATCTGCTTGTTTTAGAAGAACAAGAAAGCATTAAGCTGCATTACAAAAGTTACAGACTCAAGCTGAGTTGATAGAAGAAAAAGAAGTGAATGGGATATAACAAGTGCCATTCTAGGGGGAAAACTGAGTCTTTCTTTCTGCAGAGGAACATCTGAGGCAATCTTCAAGTGCCACCCCTTCTGTATTCATTTCTCTTTTGCCCAAAGACTGTGTGGAACTGATCCCTAATTTAAAAAGTCACAGATTCATTGATGAGCTTTGCTGATCAGTTATTCTCCAGACTCCAAAATAGAAGAATGCATGAGGTATGTTGTTGCAAAACCAAAGTAACAAAACACGGCAGAAATTTGCCCTAATGAGAAATAACCACATATTTCAGCCTGACTCCCCTCTCCAAATGTAACTTGAGTGCACAGATTAGAGGAATTCAGGTACTTTCAGAATGTTATTACCACAGTCTTATTAAAGCTTAAGAGTATTTCCCAGCTTATTCCTTCCCCTCCAGCGTGCACCTAATGAGTTGTACTCGGTTACATCAGTCACCTCACTCACTATGAAACGCATCAGAAAATCATTTCCAAATTACCAATCTCCAAACAACCTGTTCACAAGGTGTCTGTAACACCCAGCACTTGAGAAAGTCCTCACTATACCCTCAGAACGGCAGGAACTACCAACAGGAAAAAACCAGCCACGTGGGACGCTGAAAGAGCGCGTCACGATGGCACTTCCCACTTTGTCCTTAAGTTTCTCTCCCTCATTCCTCTGTCTTTCATGAGCTGGTGGTTTTAAATAACACTTCATCCCAGCTGACACCTACTTGGGTTGCCATTTTTCCGTAGTCAATCCATCTCAAAGTGGCGAAGTTGGTGGACTCGGCGCAGTTGAAGCCGTGGTTGAAGCCAGCGTGGTATCCGTAAGGAAACGTGATCATGAACTCTCCAGCTTCCTGGGTGATCTGGAAAGCAAAGGCAAGAGGAGGAGACACCCCACAGGTCAGACGATGTACAGAACAGGGACCTATTAAAAAAATCCACCAGCCCATCATTTGTCTGCTCTGGGAGTTGCCCAGAGAAGCTGTGGTTGCCCCATCCCTGGAAGTGTCCAAGGCCAGGTTGGAGCAATCCTGGGATGGTGGAAGGGGTGGAACTAAATGGTCTTTAAGGTCCCTTCCAACCCAAATCATTCTGTGACTCTACTTTATTAAAATTAAACAACAATAAACATTATGGCCATCACCAAAAAAAAAGGGTTAAACTCTACAGCTGGAACCAGAGGCCAAATAAATCTGTGACACTTCTAAAAAATCCACTTTTAACAGCTTATGCAGAGAAGGCATAGGGGAAACGAGGAATTTAATTGTTAAGAGTTTGGAATGACTCCTGAGAGCAACTGGATGTAGCAGAGTGGGCTGGGAGCAGCTCCCCAGCTCAGCACGTGTGTGCCAGCACCTCCCTTCCAGGGATCAGCAAAGAGGCAAAGCTTGACCTTCCTTGCCTTTCCAAGCCAGAAGTGCTGACAGACCTTTCACAGCAGTCACATGCCAGGCAATTCCATTTGGAGCCCTTCCCACCAGCCATAACTCACACCCCAGCAGCTCAGAGATTCCAGAGGACAACACACGGATGGGCCCAAATGGCAAATGCAAAGAGAGAGAGAAGTTCAAACATTTCTCACTTGGCTGGGCCAACATCTGAACTCACTGATGTTGTTAACATCCATAGAATAATTAAAAAAAAAACAGGTAATGAAATCTGCTGTGATAACACAAGAAGCTCCTGCAGGATTCCTGGGTGAGTTGCTCAAGTCCAGCCTTCACCCAGAGCATCCCCCCCATCCATCCCCTCCATAAATCCCAGCAGCGTTACAACTGTAACTCCAGAAGACACAAAGATTATGTTTCTGTCAGTAAATCTCCATCCTGGTGTCTTCATTTCAAGCCCACAGTGTGTGTCAGCCACGGCACCGCTGTCAACATTAGCCCACAATAAATTAGAAAGCCCTCAAGATGATGGATAGGCCATGCAGAAAAGTAATAACTAGTGAAGGAAAGCCAGCACAAACTGCCACTCAGGGAGAAAGCCCCCAAATTTACTGACTCCTGCAAACTCTTGAGGAATAAATGGAGAAATCAATAGGAGATTACAGAAATACACATTTTTAATTATTAAAAAGCCCTCGTATTGATCTGGTTCTTTTTTTTTTTTTCCCCAGAACACCATTATAGAGATTTATAAATGCTGCCTATTCACTTCACTGAAATCTGCCAAGGATTCAGATGGAGGGATCCCATCTCTATTCCCAGAATAAAAATGGCACTTGCTCCCTGTTTGTGAATAATGGTGATCCTCCTTCAAAAGCTCCTCTTTCAGGACAGGAGGCTTCAGACACAGGTTGCTCAGGCTGAAGAGATCTCCTCCTTTCTACACCTCAAAACAGCTTTCTGGGGAGTAATTGTCATAAAAACACACTGTAAATCAGGATTAGGAATTATATTTAAGTAACATGATATAATAATTACATTTAAGTATATTTAAGTAGCATGCTATAATAATTTTATGTAAGTATATTTAAGGAGCATGGTATAATTATGATATTTAAGTAACTTGCTTTAAAAAAAGGAGGTTTGATGTTGACAGTAATATTGTCCTCTTTGTACTCTGGTCTCTCACCTTTCTTTTGGTAAAAAATAGGAAGGCAAAGAGCAGATTTTTAGCATTAAGACAACTACTTCTACCCAGCACGAAGGAGACACCAGCCATCAATCTGCCAGCATCCTTCACGTCACAGATCACAAGATTCATAGTGGGACACCTCACCCAGTGGGTAGAGACATTTTACCAAGCCATAAATTAGGAACTCCCTTATTTAAACCACTTTGTAGCCCATCCCTATCAAATAGGGCTCAGCAAAGATGACTTGGAATCAATTTGGAAGGGAAGTTTTCCTTCTATTGCCCTTTTTTTACAAACCCCTTTGCTGTTCCTGCTTGGTTATTGATCAGAAATCACTTAGTATAGAATTACCAGTCAGTGCTACTTTACTCAGACAGATGGAAAAACAAACATATAATAGTGTTTATTCTGGAGCAAAATCTGCCCACCTACAGCATTTTTAGTCCTGCAAGAACTTCTTTCCCTTCTTGGCCTCTGACACAGCCAAGATCCTAAAATTAGATCTTTTCATTGTTATTTTCAACCCTGGGGAGCAGTTACCTGTATTTTCCCATTTGGGAATCAGCTTCCACTGATGAAATTACAGGGAAAAT
Source organism: Pseudotriccus pelzelni (assembly GCA_035584735.1). Taxonomy (NCBI): domain Eukaryota; kingdom Metazoa; phylum Chordata; class Aves; order Passeriformes; family Tyrannidae; genus Pseudotriccus; species Pseudotriccus pelzelni. Next base: position 147,054,155 of record JAWMRA010000078.1, on the reverse strand, counting down.
GGTTTGTTGCTCTCTGTGAACAATTTAGGATTGACTAACTAGGCCAAGTCTAAGCACTGATGTTGAACCATAAACACCACATTGGTCCATGGAAGCTCATCTGATGAGCCAGATGATCCCAACTTCAAATTTCATTCATCACAACCAGGAAAAATCAAACAGTCCCTGGAGCAGTAAATCGAATGAATTCATAGTTTTTTATGCCATAGAAGAGCCAAGATCTTTTACTTCCATCTCAAAGAATCAGCAGGCTGAGCAAAGAGGTCTCACGTAGATTAACTCTAATTAAACTATGCCTAAAAAATATAATGAACAGGATCTGAGAGTTCTTGGAAAAATATGGCCATACAGAGGTGAGGATGCAAAGGGATAGGGAAGGGTAGAGAGGGACTTTGAACAAGGGATGGAGGGACAGGACAAGGGGAATGGCTTCCCACTGCCAGAGGGCAGGGTTAGGTGGGACACTGGGAAGGAATTCCTGCCTGGGAGGGTGGGGAAGGGCTGGAATGGATTTCCCAGAGAAGCTGTGGCTGCCCCAGCCCTGGGAGTGTCCAAGGATGGGGCTTGGAGCAACCTGGGCTAGTGGGAGGTGTCCCTGCCCAGGGCAGGGGGTGGCACTGGATGGGCTTTAAGATCCTTCCAACCCAAACCACCCTGGGATTCCATGAGATCAGTTTGGCCCAGGAATCCTCGGACACTTCCCACATCCAAAGGCGGGCCGGGCTCTGTGCGCCGGGAACACTCGGCACAGCAGAGGTTTGACTGATCCTGCACAGATACAAATCCCTGTAAGCCTGGCTGAGGAGATTTACTTCAGAAGACTTTAAGAATAAGCACATTAAAACGATCATACCAAACAAACATGACCCCTCAGCTCAAATAAGAGGGTTTAAGAGACTCAGGGATCCTTCCAGGCTTTGAGCAGCACGAGCACTTACACAACAGGGAACCAGCACATCTAGTTTGGGCTCCTATGAGATCCACAAGGAAAAAAAATTCCTGACTCACCAAAGGGCTTTCCTGCCTGTTGAGAAGCCAGAACATCTGTATTAGCCTGTCCCTCCCTACCTGAGAGGCTCCTGAATTGCCAGAGTTTGTTCAGTGGAAGCTTTTCTTCACTTCACAGTCTCAGCCAAACCCCAAATGCTCCTTTCCTGGTTTGAATCAACAGGATACATTCAGCATAATAAACCAGCTTCTCCCCGGGGAATTTTTCCCTCAAAAGAGAAGTGCTGTGCCCTGTGCACCCCAACAACCTGCCAGGGTGTTCCCTGCATCCCTGGACCTACCCGGTCAAAGGGAATCCCGTATTTCTTGAGGATTGAGGGAGAGATGAGGGTCATCTTGTGACGGAGGAAAGCATCACATCCCTGAGAGCTTCCTGGGAAAAATCCTGTGGAGACATTCAGAGGAGGAATATCAATTGCAGGGATGCCATATCCCATGGATTTGTTAAGCAGAGACAAGTATTTCATAAAGATAAAGCAAACGCAGACAACCAGGATGTCAGTAATTAGCACGTTTTTTTAAGCATTACATAAAGTTTGTGACAAAAACTTGCACATTGAGGCACCTAAATCACAGAAACATGGAATATCCTGAGCTGGAAGGGACCCACAAGGACCGAGTCCAACTCCTGGCCTTGCCCAGGACACTCCAACAATCCCCCCTGTCTCTGAGAGTGTTGAAAAGAAAGGAAACAAAACTGTCCCTCCCAGGCAGTGGCAGGAGGGACACGTTCAGTGGTCACCAACAAGCGGCAGAGACAGCAGGACCTGACCCAGCGAGAACCTCAGCACCACCAAGTGTCAAACCCTACCAGGATCCACCCTGAGCTGTTCAAACCAACCCCAAACGACAAAGAATCCTAAAAAGGGGGGTAAATGCCGAGCAACCTCCATGATGTCATCAAATAGAACCCCATTTTCTTCCAAGATCGTGTTTTTCCCTCAGTGACAAACTGTGTTTACAGGGATTCAGACCCATCGCCATTTAGGAAAATAAATAAGCCAAGCTCTGGAAAAAAAAGTAATTGATGAGACGTAATGGAAGGGGTTTCAGAGAAGCAAAAAGGATTACTGGATTCCAGGTTTTCTTACATTTTTGCACTAAAAGCATTTCAATTAAAATTATGACTGTCTGCTACCCAGTCTGTGGTTCCTCTCTGCAGTCCCTCTTTTTAATGCACAGTTTAAGTGGCTCTCATTAAAGCCACTAATAAAGAAAGCACATTTTAAGTGATTAGCACCAATAACGTGGCAACACATTAACATTCTCTCCCTGGGCTCCACAGCTCTCCCAGGGAGCCCATTTACAGCTCAGCTATTCATTTTCCATATTAATTGCACACTCATTTCTCCATAGTAAACTTCTCCCTGGCACAGCCCATTGATGTGGGGGACAGAGGGAATGGCCACAGGGAGCAAAAGCTGCCTCCTTGGAGCTGTAAAACATCCCCCCCATCCCACCTTCCAAAGGGCCAGGAAACTTAAAATAAAGGCCAGGTCGTCGATCATTTCCCTCTGGTTTTGCGTCACAAACCGTCCAAAAATTGATCATCCGTAAAAAATCAGTTACAAATGGGAGAAACTGATTATTCCTTCTGTCAGACCTGGGGGAGGGGATTTCAGAGCCTGCAGAACACAAGTCCTCTGCACTGACTGGCTTCTTGGAAAAATCACTTTTTCGTCTGTTAAAATCTCTTAAAATCTGGCAAATGACTGAACTGCAGCTTTGAAATGCACCATTTCTCAGCAGACATTTCTAATGTTATTTGTATTTAGGGATCAAGGAGCTCAGTGCACGGGAAAACAACACTACCCTGCCCTAGGAAATTCATTCCAGCTATTCTACATTTATCCCACACAATCAATTGATCCCCTCGGCACACTCTCCTTTTTTAATTGTTTTTTAAATTCCATTATGTTATTCCATTATTTTATTTGTTATTATATTATTCTATTTATTATTTTTATTCTATTATTTTATTCTTTTAATGCTATTTTTATTATATTAAAATTTTTATTAAGAATAATAATTTTTATTTATGAAAAGTTTTTATTTTATTTTATTCCGCCAAATGTCAGACTGTCAGCAGGAGGTGGCATTACACCGAATTTGCTTATTTTTGGGAAAAATCAGCCTCTTCAAATCAGAACTTCTTTTCTTTTTGAAGCAGAACAGAGTCCTCCAGATTTTCCTGCCTGCTTTTAACCCCCACCAGATTCAACCCATTCCCCCTCGCCTCGCTGCAGATGAACCACGGAGACTTTGAGTTAATTATTCTGGGTCAGGAGCTTTTTTTAGCTGGGCAGCTCCAGGAACATTTGCAAGTGAACAAAAATAGCAACAACATGAACAAATTAAAAAGTATATACTTCTGCAGCCAGACATCTTCCCTGGAGCTTGAGAGGTGGGAGTTCACCCCAGCCCAAACCAACTCTGACTTTCCCTCACCCCCACATTTTCCTTTCTTTTTTTTTTCTTCCTTTCATTGTTTTGGTTTTTTTTCTTTTTTCTAATATGGCCTTTATTGCACCGAAAATAAAGGACGGTGAGGCTAAAATAAAAGGAAAATGAGCAAATACACAATGTATCATTCGAGGGTGAAGCAGTAATGGGTACAGACTGAAAGAGGGGAAATTTAAGTGGGATATTCGGAAAGTTTTTATTGTGACAGGCCCTGGCACAGGTTGTCCAGAGAATCTGTGGCTGCCCCATCCCTGGAAGTGTCCAAGGCCTTGGAACAACCTGGGATAATGGAAAGTGCCCCTGGGATGGAACCGGATGGGCTTTAAGGTCACTCCCAGCCCAAACCACTCTGGAATTCTATGATTAAACCCACTGCCCATCCATGGAAGGGGTTTGGTCTCGATGCCTCAAAATTTAAGGCTTTTCCAAGCCATTTTAGCTGGGGGTCACGGCGTGTCACCAACAGAGGCTTTGAGGAAAGAGCTGCCCCGGGAGGAAAAGCCCCTGCCACGTTTTTGGGCTCCACCAAGGCAGCAGGTCCCTCAAGCAGCTCTTGCAAGAGTAAATTCTAACAGTCAGTTCTGTGTTAATGCCTCGAAAACTCCAAGCTCACCTTTTGCCAGCCGTTCCAGCCTCTTGCCGTGTTCCGGAGGGATGGCATACCTGGGAGAGATGAACAGGCAATCAAACACCCAAATCAGCGCTCTCTGATGTAAAAACAGCTAAAGAAAAAGGCCAGGAACAACCTTCAGCACCTTGCCTGGAAATAAATCCAAATTTTATAGCCCTGAAAGGCATCAGGAACACCCAATCCATGGGAGAAACCCAGGATTTTAATAAAACTCCTCAGACGTGTTATCTGAGGTGTGTTGTTTTTCTGCCATTTTCTGAAAGAGTATCACAAGATTTCACAAGGTAGAAGGAAAATCGAGGAGACAAAGTGATGATGCAGCTTTGGAAAACCAGAAATGAATCAGTGCAGGGAACAGCAGGTGTGTTTGCCATTGGAAACATATCTGCAAAAATAAAGTTGTGGTAAAGATTAACAGGCAAGAAACGTTGGATGGGCTGAAAAAGGTGTGAAGGAGGGTCTGTGTGCTTTGGAATATCTACAGCAAGGGAATATAACCATTTTTTGTGCAAATAGTTTTCATTTTGTTCCAAAAAGCACATATTCTTCCCCATGGCTGAAGCAGTCCTTATGTCTGTGCTGGATTTTATTGGCTGATGGGAAATAATGGAATTCAACCATTCAATGATTTCCTGGATGAGGTGAATGAAAACGAAGGGTCTGCTGAGGAAAAACAACATTAAAGGGTACAAAGAACAACTTCTACCCTCCTTAAAGACAGTTTTGTGAGATTGGGGTAAAAAGGATCGGACCGAAATTTTCTTTGAACGCAAAACTATTGAACGTGAACCTGGAAAAACAATGAACTGCCTGAAGTCCCAGAGGTCACAAAGAGCTCTGTGTGTGACCATCGTGTCCAAAACTCACTTTCTTTCTCTTCCCAAAGCTCTCAGTTCCCTCAGGGCTTTGAATAGTCCCAGGTGACTTAGACTGATGTGTTCAGGTTATAAGGAGGGAGCTAAACACCATGACAAATGATAAATACTCGCGAGTGTTGAACACGATGCCACACGTAATCTTGCCAATGGAAATTTGTAAATCACTGGTTTACGCGCTGCAGCAAAAGTGACACGTGGCTCTCCCTCCTTCTGCTTGACAGAGAATTCTGAGAATTTACATTTGTGACAATGGCATTTATTGCCAGCAATAACTTCTCTTCAAAGAGAACAATAAAAAATGCATTATTTTTGCTATTTCCAATAAAGATGTCAAAGCCATCAGGCCTCGTTACAGCAAGCTGAAAACAGGATATTGCAGGGATATCTCAGCAGCAGGGGCACATGTTGCTCTGCTTGGGATAGAGCTCAAAATACACCTGATTTGAGAGGAATTGCAGCCAACTCCTCGATTTTCCAGTCTAAAACTCGAGCCCACGGTGTGAGGAGAAGCAGATAAAAGTCATATCCCCCCTATGACAAAATCCAAATGTACCTGGTGTGGCCCGGCAGGTGGGGAGGATAACACGGGGCAGAAATCAAACACGGGGGGCTTCAACATTTAGACATTAAGCTGATTTCAACTGATGGCTTAAGAACAAAAAAATTTTAAGGCAAAACACTGTGTAGCCCCTAATCTTGTAAAATAATAAATCCAGCAGTGGACTCCCAACATCCCCCGACCAAAGTTTTACAGTGCCTTAAATTGCATAATTATCAAACAATTCAATTCCATTTGTCTGGGACAAAGCTGGTGGCTTTTATTTTACAAAGACCATTCATCACTTACATAAATGTGATAAAACTAATCCCGATCCAAAGCTCCTTTGTGGGATTAATGTCCCTTAAAACAGGGAAATGAGACATTCCATTCCTTCTGGGAAAAATGCTGAAGGATTGGGAAAGAACTAATTTATGGCTACAAGGCTGCTGATGATTAATGTAATATCCCCAGCCTACAATGCAACCTTCACTTAATTAGTGCCTGTAATTGGGAGTTGTAAAGATAAGATTAATTGAATCTTGAGGACGTTAAAAGTTTAATACATTGGAACATGGTTATTGTGTTATCTGAAACTGCAGCCCACAAAAAGCCAAGCCAGGCTTTAGAGAACAGCCCGTGGAGAGACAAAGAGAAAGGACTTGCTTGGATAGAAACCAGCCAGAGAGAAGGAATTTCCAGCTTATAAAAAAGAACTATCTGTAATAAAACACACATCAAAATAGCACAGAGTGGTAACAGCTGACTCCCATTTTAGAAATTCACTTTTTTTTTTTGTTTGGGCCAGGCTTTAGGAAGCCGAGCCCACCACACACCCCTCTGCATTTCTTTCAGAACTCACAAAATTAACAGCAGGAGAGAATTCAAAGTAGGTCAAATTGTGCTTTAAGTTATGCTCGCAGATCTGAGTGATTTACATAAAGACAGGCAATAAAGACAGAATTTGGGCTGCTGTTTAGAGCCAGTAAGAGAAACAGAAGGCTGGGAACGTATGGCACAGATTGAGCTCAATCTACACAGAGACTGATGGGTCGTCAGGCAGAACAACAATGCAAACACTCGAAATTGCTGCAGTCAAAGGAGGGCACTTACTGAGCCACAAACTCCCCCACAGGGCTGGGTTTTTGGGTGTCCTCCTGCCTTCGGTGTGAAAAACACATCCAAGAACTCCCTTCTCTAGAGGCACGACTTTGAATGCTTTAACAATTTATTTGGACAAACACAGTGGTTATTTTCCTTTAAATCTCCTGACCAAAACACCAAATGCAGTAGGTTTTCTCCAGAAAAATGCAAAACCAAAAACCCCTCCACCCTGTAAAATTCTTGAAAAGCAACACTAAAAAATTAAACCATGTAAAACTCCTCCCCTCCTCTGTCCCATTCGGATCACAGACAAAAGCTTTCCACAAAGACAAGGAAAGAGAAGGGGGAAAAACCTTCAAAACAAGCAAAAAAATACCAGTTTTATATCAACTGGCCAAAACAGACTCAGTCTCCATGGATTGGGATGTGTCAGGACTGTTGGGTTAGGGTTGGATCAGGTGTGGGGGGCAGGACTCACCTGGATGGAGAAAGGGTTTTCCACTCCCCCAACCAACCCCAGCTAAAAGGAAGTGATGGTGGCAGCATAACTATTTTAACAGCCTTTCTTAAGAACCATCCTTTTATAGACCTTTTTTTCTGCTGCAGAGAAAAAACTCTGCAGGAGCCACCAGAGAAGCCAACAGTGCTGGAAACACTGACCTCGAGCCAGGGCAGAATTTGTCCCTGCCTGGTTCAACCTGGTCCCCAAGAAAAGCCAAGTTTATGTTGACAGCCCTAAAGCAGCAGCTGTTTGAGGGCAGATCGACCTTCCAAGGAACTGGGCTTGCAAACAAACCAAGGGACCAGTTCCAAGGGTCAGCCTTGCAGTGGTTGACCAAGACAAAGGGCCAAGCCTCCCCCCAAAAACCTGCCACTCAGCAATTTGTGGGATTAGAGCGTGAATAATGTGCTGCTGCTCTGCCAGGGGACACGAGATTTACGGAGTGGGGAAAGAAAAAAACCAGCTCAGGATAACAAAAGTTATAGCTACACGACTCAAATGTCACCCTACCCTGAAGTCAACAATCTGAACGCAACATACTGAGCTTTTTCAATTACCTTTTGCTACTTCCTACCAAAACAACACAAAGTCCCTGAAGTGGATCGAGTATCACTTGTACTCAAACAGAACTTACTGTTCTACATGAAACACTCTCAGATTCCAAACTTGTGTCCTGAAATGTCAATTCCAGCTTTTCTGGTCTCTTACCTCCCATCTGATTCCCTGAGTTCCTGAGTCGGGGTCACAAGTTCAGGAGGTTTTGCCCCAGAGCTACAAATGTGTTAGGAAATTATCTCCTCCTAAGGGTAGTTTGGAATGGTTTGGGTTGGGAGGGACCTTAAAGCTCATCCAGTTCCACCCCCTGCCCTGGGCAGGGACAAATTCCACTAGCCCAGGTTTCTCCAACCTGGCCTTGGACACTTCCAGGGATGGGGCAGCCACAGCTTCTCTGGGCAACCTGTGCCAGGGCCTCCCC